>ML106231.1:611270-716162 GCA_003697995.1 Taxidea taxus jeffersonii | reverse complement strand
AAAAAAAAAAAGATTTTATTTATTTGAGAGAGAGTGTGTGTGCATGAGCAAAGAGAGGGGCAGAGGGAGAGGGAGATGAACAAGCAGACTTCCTGCTGAGCAGGGAGCCCAATGCAGGACTCTATCCAGGATCCCAAGATCATGACCCAAGCCAAAGTCAGATGCTTAACTGACTGAGCCACCCAGACACCACAACATTCATTATACTCTTCATTGAGTCATCAGTGTCTTTCAAGAAGGCTGGCTTAAAAAATCTTTTGAAAGTGACCTGTCTTATTAGTAAGAGTTTCTGTATTCTGTAAGAAGGATATTCAGAAAGAAGTTCAGAATATAACAGAGATGGAGAGAAAGAGAGAGAGGGGGGGGGGGAGGAGAAGTCTTTATAGATATAGATCTTAAATGTTACCTGCACTGACCCCTTATCCTCTGTGTTCATGCACTTAGAAAGCAGCCTGACCTTGACTTCTGACTCCTGGAACTTGGTTCAGGGTTGGTGAGGGAGCCAGGCTAATAACTGATTTCCGTGGGTTCTGTCACAGATTATTATTTGCCTCAGCTCATTTTCCCTCCTTCCTCCTCCCTCTGTCTGAATTTTCTCCAGAACAGACGTGGCCTTGCTTGTCTTTGTCACATTCCTTTGCCAGGGGCTCCAGGCCTGTGTCCAGGCTCCTCCGACCTTCTGATGGCCTTATTCCTGGCACTACTTGCTGAGTCCTCACCGTGGAAGGTGGTTGTATCTTTCCAGGTAGCAGCTCAATAATATTCCAGTCTCCTCGGCTGTAGGGGTTAGTGGACAGATTTGGCCAGAACCCAGGGAAAGAATGGCCGGTCAGTTTTTTTGGCCAAATTGGAGAAGGAACTGCAAACATAAATACCAACCTGGAGTAAAAACAAAAGCTTTTAAGGTTAATGGAAATAACAGAAAAATGTGTGTGACTCTCCCACCCTATATAGAGGAGCTGTTGGTGCCCAGCCTATTCCTATGAGAAACCTCCTCATTGCAGATTTTCTTCTGTTAAGACATTCAAGGGCATGTGCAGTCTTTGACAGAAGAGAATCGCCATTTTGTCTGCTGTGAGAATGACGAGTGGATGCAAAAAATTCCACCAGTAAACTTTTAGTTCCTCGTTTTGTTGTTTTGTTGGAAGCTTACTTTTGTTCTGTAATGAGCTCATTGGTGTTTTGTGCCAGCCAAGTCCTCACTCCTCCCCACCTCACCACCTCCTTCCTCCATTTACAACAGACATTTTATTCTCTTCTGATTTGTGCAAACTCAGGCTCGCAAAGTGATCTTTGTTTCTTTCATCTTCTCTTCCACATGTAATTTGTCAAAAATCAGTTTTGAATATTTCTCTATCGTGGAAGTTCAAACCCTGATTATATCACTTCTCGGTGACTGGGTCCTTTCCAGAAGCTTCCTTCCAGCACCATTCTTGCATCTGCTTTGAAAAAGAGGGGGGAAAAAAAAGCCCTCCACAGCCAAAATGCATGGCTTTGTGGACTTTCTTCTGATTTTTAATAATTCCCTGGAACTCAGCTCAATTACCACGTAAGATACCAGAACATCTTTGAAGATACTTTTTATACATTTTCTCCTTTGATTTTCTCAGCTATGTGAGGCTGTGAGAAATTAAGTAATTCACCCAGAAAACATATGTCTGTTCCGTATTGGAGAGTGGACCATTACTTAAGCCCGTGAACAGTCAGCTTGCTTTCTTTTATAGCGGGTAGCAATCTAATTCGGGGAGTTACTCACTAACTGTTTATACCCTTTCTTTATCTTCTGTTGTCTTTATTCTGCACCCCTGAATGTTCTGAATCACCCACACCTTCCTGCCTTGGGCCCTGAATAGTTTTTCTCTGTGTCTCCTGTGTGTCCTCTAGGCTTTTGGAGAATCAAGGCTGATTATCTTGGATGCAGGTATTCCTACCTGGTGGTGAGACAAATTGCCTTGCAGTTCCTTTTGCAGATTCTGTATTCTGATAGGAACCCCTGGCAACAAAGACACTGCCTTTGCCTCATTTCCCTGTACATGCAACAACCCTGTATCATTATGCCCTGACCCTCAGAAACGATCATTCAGGCCTTGGCTATAGGATGCTAACTTGCTCAAAAGTTAGAATCTAGTGTCTGGTTTTTTCCCTCCCAAACACATGTTCTAGACATTGTTTTTGCTTCATTTTCACCCAACATTCATGATAACAAAGCTCTGTTTTCACAGAGCACTTTTCTCCTAAAAAATCCTAAGTGCTTTGAACATTATCCATCCTTGCAGTGTGCCTCCGAGGTAAGTGGGTGGCAGTATTTTTATCGCTTTCTATTAAAGCAGAGGCAGAATTCACTGCACCAGGATCCCCTGGAAAGCAGAGCGATCTGGACCTAGTGAATCTCTGCTCTGTTTCATTTATGGGCCACCATAAACCTGCTCCTGATAGAACTGTGCATAGAAGCATCTTTGCAGGCAGACTTACATGCATGCATTTAAATGGCTTCCAAGAGACGTTGATTATGGAATTTGGAGTCTGAATGTAAGCGGAATTTGAAATGAGCCTGACTGGGAAATTGTTCCGAAAGAAAAACACATTCAGAACTATGAATTAGATTCTACCCACCCTTAAGTCCAATTCAAATGCCAATTTCTCTAAGAAAATAAACCCATCTTCCCCTGGATTTCTCATAACCCTTCGCATGTTCTTCCTTTGTGGTGCGTAACTCACTTTCACTCTTCTGCCCTTCGGTGCACAGCCCGTGCCTGATTCACCAAAGCAAATAGCCACTCAAAGTGTTTCCTGGAGTGGAACGAAAGGAATTAACCTCTGTTGTTCACAACCGTGGTGGAACCTCCAACTTCTTCCTCTGGCAGCTCTGGAGTGGCCTAGATGAGATATAGAAGATGGCAGTCATTTGACTGTCCTCTCGCTTTGCTTCACGTTCACTGCTTGGCCACAGATGTGCTGGACGTTTCTCTCCTTGGTCAAGCATTTGTATGTATCTTGGTAACCTAACCAAGAGCAAATATCTAGCCCAGCAGCAGCTCTGGGAGACTGGCTTTAGGAGCCAGCCCTGCAGAAGGGCTTGGGGCAGTGCCTTCACCTCTTAGAGCACTTCTGCTCCCCACTGACGACAGGGCAGAGCGAGACTGGCCAGCTACCGGTCTCCCAGGAATGGCATGAGCCTCAGCCAGGCCGAGCCATCAGAGTATCTGCTGCTCAGATGAAAGGCCCTTAAAGCAGAGTTGCTTGTTAAAAATAAGTAATGCCAATTCTCGAGCTGCCCCTGGCTCCCTTAGATGTTTCTAAGAGGTGCCCATGAAGCCCGCAAAACATCAGTAATGAAAAGGAAGGGAGAGCACGTTCTTTTTGTCGTAACAGTGAACTGTGAGTCATGTCTCCTAACTTGTCGCGAACATACAAAGGAAGCCAATCAGTGGGGGTGCACCCTAATAGGATGTTTCTCCAGTGACTCAGGCAGGCCTGGAATGAGGAGCCGCCTGAATCAAGCCAAACAAGTATATTTTTAAATATGGGAGGGCGCGCTTCCTGGTACAACATGATGATGAGTCCTACACACTCACATGCTTATTTTAGCCCAGGCACTGAAATGTGTGGGCATGGTCTCTGCAGAGCCTTCTCCCCTGGTCATGTTTTGTTTTGTCGGTGGGTAGGGGTGTTTGGTGGTTAACAGGCATAGGCAAGAATATGTTGCAGTGCAAAACCTCAGTGTAAGGAGATAAAGGATTTTTGAATGTTGTGGCTTCAGTCACTTTGGGCCATCAGACAAGAACCACTTCCCAATGAACTGTGCATTCCCCAAATGTTTTTTAAAGACCTGAGTATGGAGGATTCGAAGAGAGGAAAGGCATGGTCCTGAGTCCCCAGGATCTTAGATTTCCTCTGGGGAGACACAAAAGCAGACAGAATTGCAAAATTGGCAGAGGGTGAGAGGGAGATGCTTTGAAGTGTCAGCCTCTAGAAGATAGGAATGAAAGCATTCCATAAAGGTGCTGACAAGCCCATTGGATCTTAAAGACCTGTGGGAATTATCACTGAGAAGGGGAATGGGATGAGGAAGGGTGTTGAAGTCACATGTTGGCATCTGGAGGTCTTGCAAATGGTGTATTCGGTCTTTTTGGTCATTTTACTTTGTTCTTACTGTGTTTAAGTGCTTTTCTCCCTCTCCTCTGATAAATGCATTCTGGAAGTTTTATTTTTAAAAAACTTGCCCTGGAATTGGCTTCTTCAGGGTGAGACATGGTCCACATTTATTAAGGACTTCATCTGAGGTACTTTAAGCAGAATAGCTTAATTATGTTCACTATGAAAAAGCACTAATAAAATTAAAGTCTTGTCATTGCCATATATGTGTCTTGCTGTGGCTGTGGTTAAACTTTAACAAACTTTGTATGCAGGCCAGTGAGGAAAACAGATGCTTCTTGAGGGTGGGAGACCATTTTGAAGTCTTCTGTCATTATCTGGGAGATAAGCACTTGAGCCAAGACAGGAGGAAATTTGTTTAGGGTATGAAGGTGACTGAGAGAGAAAGCCACCGCTGACCTGGACAGCCAAGTAGATGAGTAGCTGAGGTGGAAAACCCAGTACATTTGGATATTTATGAGTTCAATTTGGGTCCCTTTGAGTTTGAGGTGACTAAGGGAGAGGCAGGTGGACTTGTCCAGTAAGGATCTGGTTGTCTGGAGCTCAGGGGAAATACATGGGCTTGAAATGGAGATTTGGTAGCTGTGAGCAAGGAATTTGCAGGACTAGAAGAGTTTTGTTAGGGCAAGAGTGAAGAGTGAGAAGAGAAAGATGAGAACAGAAGTTTGGGTAGAAAGGAAACCTGAAAACCAAGAACAAGTCTGTGAAGGAGATGAGGGAGATCAGTGGGATTGGGAAGAAGAGTGGTTACCTAGCATTAGTGGGCTGTTGTCGTTATGTTTTTCCATTGAATATCCTAAAGGCTGTTGGATAAGTTTGAAGGCATTCATGAAGCCACCTGCATATATACATGCTAGATACAATGTCTTTCTTAGCAGGAAACATGGTGCCATATTGAGTATCTTATGGTACATTCTAGTGACCAAAGAGATGTTCTGGTCACTTGTAAGTGTAAGAGCATAACGGTAATAATAGAAATGGTCTCTGTTTTTAGAAAGTTGGGAAATTTTTTATAAAATGGAAGTTCCTGAATGCATTTTTCAGGGGAGAGGGAAAGAACTCTTTCAAAAATATCAAGAACAAAATTGAATGACCAAAAAAATAACTGTCTACAAAGAATGAGAATTAAAGTGTCTGAGAGCATTAACTTTTATTTCATATAGAAGGAAGGGCTGGGAATTTCCAACAGAATCTTCCTACTGAGACTAACAGCACCTTATTTTTAGTCTTACCCTTATTTAGGTTTTCATTAAGATACATCCTTATCTAAAATGACCTCTTTTTTGTGAGAGTTTAAAAAGAAAGAGAAAAAGATGATAGGCAAGAAGCTGGAGACCAAAAGAACTCTCGCTGAATTTGGTTTAAGGCTAATTCAACTAGAGGCAAAGTCTGCAATTGGAAAGCAACCACCCCCAAATACAGGAATATTAGAGAAACTGCAGTGGTTAATTACCATTATATGTCAGCCAGATTGAGTGGGGGAGGGGGAGTAGCAGATATTCACTATAAGAAGAATTTAGATAACTAATGAAGGGTTAAAATATATCTTCATCCGTCAATTTAAGACTGAATTCTTCAGAAACACATGCTTCTAAGACAGAATCTATTCACGCATCCATTCCAATGGTCCAGGGATAAGAAACCAATGTTCAATTCACAGGAATCCTAATTAGTCCATAGTGCTGTATAGAATGAAAAAAATAATAATCTCATTAAAACAATAACAAGAGCTTAAACCTAATTTTACTAGTGCTTTTTACTAGGGAAAATCATTTTTACCAACTATAAAACCAGAGTCACTTCCAGGATGTTACACTCAAGACAAGGAGATACTCTCTGTGAGCACATCCTAGGGAATATATGCCATGTTCCACTCAAATTCATGTTGCAAGATATCACCAAAACACTGACAGCTGGTTTTTTGTTTGTTTGTTTGTTTTTGAGCCTGTTTCCGTGAAATAAAGAGATTTGGTCCTAACATAATCATTTTTGAAAAAGAAATCAGAGTGCGTGGGATTTTTTTTGATGAGTGGAAGTGCTATAATTTGGCTTTTTATTGGTGAGAGAGATTCTAAAATCAGACCCTGGGATTAATCATGGATTAATCATGGATATGTGTTATCGGTCAGGGTCAGAGGGGCCTGGTGGTCTTACTATGTGAACTCTGGGCAAATTCTTACCTAACTATATAATGGTTAGTACAGCAGCCATACAAGTATGTAGTTAAAAAGCTACCAGGGCAAGGAGACCTACAAATGAGTGCACTGGTTATCCACACATTGATTCAGAGCACAGTCTCTGCAGGCCGATGGCCTCCTACAAGCACATTCTGGCTGTGTGACCTTGGATAAATCTCTTAGCTTCTCTGTGCCTTAGTTTCCTCACCTGTGACAGAGAGATGAAAGTCAAATGTGGCTTATGTTTAATTCTCATATAATTAAATCATTTAATAATTTTAAAGCACTGAGGACAGTGGCTCATATATATTAAGCACTATATAATTGTTTGATGAAGAAAAAGATTGGTCTCACTAGTCTGATTTCTTAATCTTTCAGGATATTAGCCGGCATTAAAAGAGATAAATTTTATATCTCCTTTATTAGGATGAGGATCTATTAAGCCAATGAGCAAATAAATGGCCCTGAAATTAAGAGTCTACAAATTGTTGATTTTCCCCCAGCATTAAAACAGTGGTGTTTCGATGGGAATACATGTCTTTCTTGGATAAATTGGCAAAAGCAGTACTCTTACCAACTCTAAGAATCACATATCCAAAAATTATCTTCATTAGCAGGACCAAGTCCTCATTAAAATGGTGGGTTTGAGAAGGAAGAAATGAAATGAAATTTGTTGTTAAAGCACAGTAAATAGGCGTTCTAGAAAGTAGTCACTTTCTGCTTTAAAGATCATCCATGGAGGGAAATCGCTGCCCAGTGAGCAGCAGGAGAACAAGGACTCTGGACCCAAACCACTGCAAACCCTGGCTCTGCCTCCTGTAAGCTCCGTGAGCCAAGCCGCACTGCTCCTCTGCGCCTCAGTTTCTTCATCTGTACAGGGGGTTGGTAAGAGCTGCACCTACCTCATGGAGTTGTTTTGATGATTAAATCAGAAGAACCTTATAAGGAGCTTTGAAGAGTTCTTGGTACGTGCTCATTGGGATAGTGTCAGTAAGTAACACCCTTTCTCTAGGCTTCGCCTTGTTATTCAGTTATATCCTTTGCAAGTTTTCCAGCCAGCTGTTTCTGGTTTGATATATAATGCCTTATCCTTTAGTTTCCTCGTTTTTGGTAGATCTCAGTCAAGCGCCTGTGTGAAGCTTGACTTTTTCCTAAATTATTATGGCGATGCTTGAGAATATGCTTGGGGCCTGGTGTTCTGTTGGTACACTGAGGGCCTCTCTGTCCCTCCACACAGACCTGGTCACGTAATCCAGGCCAGGAGAGAGGTGTGCTTCTTATCCCCCTGTCTTGTTTAAGAGGACTGAACAGAACTATATATAGGCAGAAATATTAAGGACTTAACTCTGTTTTTGTTCACTGATGTAAATCTCCAGCCTCTCAAATCCCACACTGGCAAAAGCATGATTGTCAATGGATTATTCCCTTAATATCCCCCCATATCTCCTTTATTTCCAGCACCCCGTGTGAGTGCATTGTTCACACTGTCATGCAATCCTTAAGGCCATATGTTCCTGGTGACCTGTCCAAGAAGGGCCCAAGATGAGCACTGGATCTAGTGTTCCCGCTCTGAGTGGGTGTGTGGTAAAGGAGGGTGGGGAAGGGATGGGGAAGCAAACCGCCTGCCAGGGCCTGGGTATTGGCAGTTGATCTCCAGAGGAGATTTTAGGAACATCATCAGATTTGGTTTTTTTCTGTTGAATTTGTGGGATTAATTTGCTTCCTTCATAATGTTCCTCTGTATTCTCCTAAAAAAACACCTATACTTGGGGTTCAGAAAACTGGGGGAGAGGAGGAGGAGGACTGGATCATTTTGCAGGTTGGACTGTTCTAAAGCAGGGGTGAAGCATCTGTGAAGGGTTTCGAGTGCCTTTATCACAGCAGAAGTTCTGAGGCACGTGTTGTACAGAAGTGGGAGCATCCCTGCTCCTGTTCTTTAAGCAGTGCCTGGAGTGGGGCATGATGGCGGCCATGGTGAAGAAAAGCATGTCCCTGGAGGCCCAAGGAGGGCCATCAAGGAAGGATGTGCAGGCGTGTGTTAGCAGGCGGCTGGCCCCGTGAGAAGCATAAAGAAAGCAGAAGACCAAAAGTCTCCTAGTTTTGCTGACTCATGAGCAGGAGGGGTAATTCAGACAGGTGGAAGAGAAAATGAAAGGTCTGAGGAAGCACAAGGGGAGAGGCTGGTGGTCCAGGCTTGAGTGAAATGCCTTTAGCAAAGGGACGGGTTTGGAGGACAACTCAGTGGCCCCGGGAAGAGGGAAACCGAGAGCTTAACCTGTAGAAATACAAGCAGGGGTGGTTTATTCGATAAAGAGGTAGAAACTGTGGTTGATTTTAGGGTTCCACCAGAGGTCAGAGAGAAGTTAGAAGGAGTGGAGTAGAGTCAGACTGGGAAGTGCTGAATGCCTTGCTAACGCAATTGCATTTTATCCTAATAGCTACAGGTAATCACTGAGATTTTAACGGGAATCATTTCCTGAGCAACAGAGACAAGATAGAATTATGTGATGAAAAAACCTTGGCATGTCCTCTTTCCTTAATTTTGCATCTATTGGATTCAGGATTACTTATTTTTAGCCCCCTTTGCCAGCTCCCTGGCTCTGGCTAAGACTGTGAGCCTCAGGTCAAGGTGTAATGAACCCATGGTCATGTGATGATATATACAGTTTTTGCTAGGTTTTCAATGAGGCAAATCCCAGCTGCTCCTGAGTCTGCCTATATCCCAGCATAACCTTTGAGTGCCCATCTCACATGGTTGGACAGGCAATTATTTATATCCATGCTAAATTTGCTGTGTGACAGGCTCTTAATGTGCCACTTCTCAGAATAATTTTCCTTATAAAGGAAGTTTTAACAAAGGCATGCAGAAATTTGCTTCTTGCTATGCTCTTCTTTGCCCTGCCTTGGATTATTTACCACCCAACTAGAATTTTCTTTTGTCCTGATCTTCCATTGTACCCTCCCAATGCTCCAGCCACACCGCCCGCAGAAGGTACGTAAAATATAGTTAGCAAGGTAAATGTCTTCACCCTTGGTTTTTTGCACTGCTAACTCACACTGCAAACTTGATACTCCTTTGCAAAGAATTCCTTTCTCTTTTATTCTGCTCTTTCTTTTTCTTTTTTGGACCAAGAAAGAGCTCTTTCATAGACCTGTCAGTAGATCCGGAAACCATTAGTTTGCCAACAGATCAGGTGATAAGATGTCAAGGATCCAAGTTCCATTTTCCTGCATGTCTTAGTTGTTTCAGCCAGAGGACAAAGGAAAAGCGCAAATGCAGAGCATATCAGCAAGACCATTTTATAATTGTAAGCAAACTTCCAGGGGTCACTTAACTTGCTCTTATCAGAAATCTTAATTTAATGGAATTTCTGCACATTTTGTCTTTTTGTTAAATGTCTCACAAGATGACGGTATGGTCACTCTATAACTTTCCAGAGGAACTGAGTACCTTCACGAAGGGAGCATCAGGTAAATAAGATCTCACAAGCTAAACCTTGTGTTCAATTCAACATTTGGAAGGGAAAATCACACACTGTATCTGTATTCTGCACAAGGTCTTATGGTTAATATTTATTGAGTGCTTATTATATGCCAGGCACCGTGCTAAGTGTTTTATGGGAATCCTGATGCAATCTTCACTCAGCTGTACAAGCTATGAGTTACTGTTATTATCCTCATAATAAGGGATTTCGAGACATTAAAGAGCTTGGTTGGTATACTCAGTTAATGTGCAGAGGGAGGATTCTAGCCCCAGCCCTAACACCAGAACTGACACTGCTAGCCACTTAGCTCTAACATTTTTATCTGGTTTACCACTCATCCTTAATGTACTAAAATATCAAGTAAATGGATTCCAGAATAAGAGGAATCTTCAAATTACCTGAACGTTAATTCCATTAAAAAGAGAAAAAGTAGAGTAAGAAAGGAGAAGGGAAGGTGTTGTTTTTTTTTTTAATTTAAGCTTTATTTAAACATATAATGTAACCCCACCACCCTCTCCCAACCCCTCTTCCCCCCACCCCCCTCAGTTTGTTTTATGACATTAAGAGTCTCTTTTGGTTTGTCTCCCTCCCGATCCCATCTTGTTTCATTTTTACTTTTCCTACCACCTTAACTCCCACCCCCATTGCATCTCCACTTCCTCATATCAGGGAGATCATGTGATAGTTGTCTTTCTCCAGTTGACTTATTTCGCTAAGCATAATACGCTCTAGTTCCATCCATGTTGTCGCAAATGGTAAGATTTCATTTCTTTTGATGGCCATGAGGGGAAGGTGTTGTTTTATCATGCTCCTATTTAAACTGCTTTAATGGCTTCTCACTGTAGGAAGAGTAAATCCTAAACTTTCAGTGTGGTCTTGTCTCCAAAGAGTTGGATAATCTGATTCCTACCTACTCCTTCAGCCCCATATTTTACTCATCTATCTTTGCTCATGAGCTCCAGGTCATTTGGATAATGAGTGGCAGAGCTGGGATCCAGGCTCAGACAGATTGGCTCCAGTGCTGTGCTGTCTTAACACCTTGTGAGCTGGGTGGATGGACAGGTAGACATGCACATGGATGGAAGGATGGATGGAAGGAGGGAAGGAAAGAAGGAAGGAAGGCGAATGAATGAATGGGTGAAGGAAGAGAGGGAGGGAGGAAGGAAGGAAAGAAACTCATTTAAAAGAAACTTGTGACTCTTCTTAGAGTTCATACACAACTAGCCAAATCTATCAAAGCTTTTCCATCAGCATCTGTAGTACTCTTCAGTGAGGTCAGGATCCTCATTTGCAGAAGAAAATGCAAGCATATACTTATCCAGCCAACAGATGAAATTATACTAAAGTCCAGGTATAGAGAGGTGCACCTGACCGACTTTAGAAGCTGATACCTTAGGTAATTGGACTAAGATGCCTAAATAGTTTACATGCTTCTTTACCCAGCTAGTAAAGCTGGCTAAGTAAAAAGCCAAATTCCTGTTTCCAGAGGTGATGGGTAGGGCAAACAACACTACTTTTGAGAAGCCCATCTAAATCATCTGCTATAGTTTTACTCTAAAACATTACTGTCCCTTTTTGATCACCCAGAAAGCTCATATTCCACTTTCTAAAGTTAACTTTTTATGTAAGTGTAACTTAAATGCATAGAAGTGTTCAAATCCTGAAAGTGCAACAAAGCTCAATGAATTTTCCAATCACCAGCTAAATCTCCACTTAGTTACTTTCCATCTAGATCAAGACAGAGCATATTACACAACCATCAGAGACCCTTCTGGCTTGCCCTTCCTGTAATTTTTTTTCCATCTTCAGAAGAATGAAAACCTATTCCCACTATGATAGATGAATTTTGCCTGGTTTTTTTTTTGACTTTAGATAAATAAGGCCCTATAGTACATTCTCTTTTGTATAGGGCTCTTTTTGTTCAACGTTATGTTTTCAATTCATGCATATTATTGTGCATAGCATATTTTTTTAAAAAACATCATTTCTTTATAGTATATATGCTGCTATAGGAATAAGCTATAATTTATCTAATCTCTTAGATGGACATTTGGTTTTTCAAGTTTGGAACTATAACAGATAGTACTGCTCTGAACTTTCTTACACATTTCCTTTGGAGCACATATGTATACATTCCTGTAGGGTTTACATGTTTGGGTAAAATTGCCGTGTTGCAGAGTATGACTGTTGTGGTCTAACTAAATACTAATGTGGTTTTCAAAGTGGTTGAGCCAGTTTACACTTGCATCAATAATGTGTTACAATTCCATTTGTCCTGCATTTTTATCCACACTTAGGGTTTTCTGTCTTTTCATTGTGGCCATCCTGGTGTATCTCTGAAGGTATCTCATAGTTTAGACTTACATTTTCCTGGGGACTAAAAAAGCTGAGTATTTTTTCATGTGTTTATTGTATGTTGTATGGAGTGCCTAATATACATTTTGCCCATTTTTTTAATTGGGTTGTCTCTCTTTTTCTTAATTGACTTTAAGGGGTATTTATATATGATGGGTAACAGTTCATTGTTAATGTTGCAAGTTTTTCTCCTACTCTGTGGTTGCCAACCTATTATATCTCTTGATAAATAGAAGTTCTTGATTTTAATATAATCCAAGCAAACCGTTTCATTCACATGAATGATTTTTTTTATCCTGTTTAGTAAACTTTGCTCACCTCAAGATCATGATTATATTTTCCTATATTATCTGGAAGCTTCATTGTTTTTCCTTTCACATTCAGAACTGTAATCCACTTAGAGTTGATATATAGATGGTGTGAGGTAGGGAGTCATGATTAATTTTTTCAAGATGTGTATACAGTTGGCCTAGCACAGAGTTTTGAAAATCCATTGTAGTGTCACCTTTGTCAGATGCCTAGTAACTGTATATTACAGGTCTGTATCTGGTTTGTATTCCATTCCATTGTTCTGTTTTTCCATCCATAGACTAATATCAAGGGTAGAATGGCTGTGTCATAGCAATTACTGTTTTTAATTACTGTAGTTTCATAATGTCTTTGCATCTGAAAGTATAATTTCTTCAAATCTGTTATTTTAGCTGCATACAGTAATAATTATTTTGCTATTACATCTGGTAACAACGGGCATTCATTAAGTGCTTATTTTATTTCAGTTAATATGTGAATCATGCATTGCTATACCTTTAATCCTAACAGCAACCTGATGAGATAGGAGGCATTGTCCTTTTTTTTTTTTTTTTTTTTTTTAACAAGGAAAATGGGGTCCAGGGGAGGTATAATTTGATCAAGGTCACATTGCTATTAAGTAGTGAGACCAAGTTTTGTAGCCAGGCCAACCTTGTTCCTGAGATTCTGCTCTTTATTAACATACATTGTGTTGCCTGGGATAGGCCTCAGCTCCCTCTTGCTGAACTGGCTGTCCTTTGGTGATAGAGTGTGATTTTCAATCCTAACACTATAGCTGGTTTTTTTTTTTTCCCCTCTCTCCATGTCCTTAAAAAAGGCCCATAGGGAAGGTGAACAATGAAGCATTGGATTAGCTACTGTGCGTCTTTTCAGTGTGGATTTCATACTATTTTTAGGCATGATAGAGGATAGAAAAGAATATCTAGAGTTCTGTTAAACCAGGCTTTGGGAGCTGGAAAGAACTGAGCAGGTTTTAAGCCTCTGATCCCCTGTCTTGAAATAGTTGGGGTGGTAGCCTTTCTATTGGTGAAACTCAGCAGCGGCTGGGGAACTTCAAATTCTTTGCCCTCACTCTCCTCTTTTCACCTCTCCCACCTACAAAAGGTTCTGAACTTTCGGCATCTTCCCACACAGTACCAAGCCCCCAAAACCAAGCCATGAAAGAATATCAGGTATAAAAATAGAAAATTCAAAGGCTTCAGGGGTTAAGGTTTTATGCAAAGGTAGAAAGGTGTAAGTATACATTTGCATCTGAGAATTCATAAATATATTATCTAGACTGACCCTAGAGCCACAAATAATTCTGATTTGAATTTCCATGCTGGGGATAACTAGTAAGATTTTATAACCGCTCTGGCAGTTTTCATGTATTAAACACTTTTGTGTGTATATGATTTATCCCCTTCTTCCTGCAGCTCATAATTTTAAAAGAAATGCCTTTAAACCAGTGCTTATTTATTTTTTTGTAAAATAATCAGAATTTTCCTAGTGCTTCACAATCTGTGTCCCTCCGGTCACCTCCAAATGGGTTCACAGTCTCTCCGAGCATGACAAGGGTCATGGAAAACATGGAACAGAGCTTTCCAGCATCTCAAAAATTCTATTTATCTTAAAAAATTCCTATAAGATAGCAGAAATTTTGTGCATTTGCCTGGGTCATCTTGGCACTCTAGCTATAGTCAGGTAATTTTCTTATGTAATTGTCTGTATTAGGCGATATTAATAGGTTGAAAGGGTATAAAACTAACAATTTTCTTATGAAAGACAGAGTAAGTACTAGCTCATCAAATATTTTCTAAGCCTAGCAAATGCCATTTTTTTTGTAGTTTCAAGTTTTTATTTAAATTCCTGTTAGTTAAGCAAATGCCATTTTGATGCCCTAACACCTTAAATGAAATGTGTAGACATCCTGTCATTCAAAGAAGTAATAATTAAGGAAATAATTCTAAGTTCAGTGCAGGTGCAAACTCTAGGTTGTATAATTGTTGTTGGGCATTAGGGAGTTGAAAATATATTATCTGGTTGTGCATGGATGTGTGTGTGTGCGTAGTCTGAGAATTTTTGACTCGGTGGGAACTCCACCAGCCTGTCTCATTTACAGGTAAGAAATCTGGATCCCAGGGAGCTGAGATGACCTTCTGAAGGTTATGAGCTGCACTAAAACCCATTCTCAGTACTCCTCTTTCATTGCTTCCTTGCTATACTGCAGTAGCCCTTGTTCTCTGAGACTCCAGTGATAATCCCTGCCTTATCTCACATTATCTGATGGAAAATAGGAACAAATCTACTTTGAAAGGCAAAGTGTGACAAAAGTGTACGGCATTCTTATTTTTATTTTTAACATGTGTGCATGGATTATAGCTGCTTTCAAAGCTGGCCTATTTATAAATGAATTTAGTATCAGCAAATTAATAAGAACCCATTTTACCCTCAGCCCTGAAAATACCTTCGTATTCCAGACTTGAAACACCATTAAGTTGATCCTTTTTTTACAAAGTAGAATCTCATTGTGTTAAAAATAGTGTGCTTAAAAACAATTTGGTTTTTGAAAAGTCTTACTATTTTTGTCCCATTGAAAGTCTCTCTGTAAATTTCATTTATAAAATCATTGCCTAGTAATTCAATATTCTTTTTCGTTAGTGTTTTATTTTTTAAAAAGCAGTAATAGCCCTCACCCTCTGTTTTTGTTTGTTTATTTAAGCCTCTGAATTAAGGACGAGATGAGATGGACTGGCCCGCGCGGTCCACTTGATCCCTGGGAAACATCACCATTCTGTAGCCTCCGCCCCTGCATTGGGCTTGCTTCTTACAGTCACTATTCCCAATGAATCTACTGTTGTTGCCCCCAGTTAACAGATGAAAGGAATGAGGTATTGACTGGTGAAATGACCCACCCAGGTGGCTCAGCAGTAGTGGAAGAACCAGGATTTGAACCCGGCCATCTGGCTCCCAGTGTCTTCACCTCCTTTCTGCCATCATGAACTCTTGGGCAATCCTTTTTGCCTTCCTCACTGCTCTTAACTACAAAGAAAGGAAAACAGATCAGACAGTCTGGATGGGTTCTTCCTGCTTGATAATTCTCAATCTTGAATATCTGCAATCTGAACATTGTAGAGAAAAAAATATATTCATATTTAATGCTTTTTCCTTGTCTCTAATACTGGAACATCCTTAAAACGAGGAGTCATGAATCCCAAAGTACATCAGAATCTTTTCATTGTTTCCCGTGTAACATGTCAAGGAGCAAATTGTTTTTGATTTCTTTTTACTGAAGTGCAGTTGACATACAATATTGTATTAATTTCAGATGTACAACATAGTGATTCAACATTTATATACATTACAATGTGATCACCATGATAAATCTAGCTACCATCTGTCACCATACAAAGTTGTGACATATTATTAACTTTATTCCCTGTGCTGTACATTGAATCCCTGTGTCTTATTTATTTTGCAACTGGGAGATATTTGCCTATTCCTCACTGCAAAGGTTGAGTCTTTTGAAGAAGTTTAGGATAGGGCTCCTGGGTGGCTCAGTCATTGACGAGTCTGCCTTCGGCTCAGGTCATGATCCCTGCATCAGGCTCCCTGCTCGATGGAGAGCCTGCCTCTCCCTCTCTGTCTGCCTGCTGCTCCTGCCTTGTGCTCTCTCTCTCTCTCTCTCTCAAATAAATCAATAAAATCTTTTAAAAAATTAAAGAATTTGAGGATAATGTCATAGAAGTCCCTTCATGTGGAGGGTGTAGACATATCTCTGGTGAGGGAATGCTGGGTTTGCTTACATGCCCTTTCACAGCAAGTGACTTAATTTCACTCTTCTCGGTGTCCTCCTCTGTGAAATACGGATGGTAACAGGAACTTTGCTATTCCTGAGGATTCAGAGTTGGGACAGGTGAAGCTCTTACAACAGTGGCCAGCATCCAGCTTCTGGTAATTGCTGGCTAGTACTGTCCTGATATCTCAGCTCCTCTGGTCACCTTTATTCCTTGTGAAACCTCCAGTCAAGCTGTATTTCCCAGTGCTGCCATTCCTCACTAGGAACACAGACAGGACTTGCTCATCAGTCTCTGGGATTGCCCCTGCCGTGCATGCGTCCTGATGCAGACTCCATGCTGCTGTTAGCCACTGCCGGCCGTTGTCCCAGTGTTCTTCAGTCCCTGAGGCCTCTGGTTTCAAAACACAAAAGGCAAAGGAAGTAGGGTACTCCCTCCTGTATCCTTCCTGTGTGACTCCCATTCTCCCAGCCTCCACCACTTGCCCCTTCCTCCCTCGCCAGAAGGGGGAAGGAACTGTGCCCTCATACACTGACTTCTGGGGTCTGGCCCTCTGTCGGGGGACTGTCCCACTGTTTACTTTTTAATGAACCATTAGCAGTATTTCTCCCATGACCAGTTGAAAAGAGCCTGTGAGACTTGGATATTATTTGGAGGTTTGAAGGAGAGGATGGAAACTTAGATTTAACTGTGGGTCAAGGCCCAGCGTCTGCCAGACACTCTGCCCTCTCCAGCCCCAGGAGGTAACTAGTAGTACATTCTTCCTACTGCTGAGGAAGCTGGGGAGAGAGATGCTCGCATCCCTGACCCAGTGAGAACCTGAATCGAAACTCACCTGACTCTGAAACATATGTTCTTTTCATTATGTGACACAGTGGGAAGGAGCCAGGTGCTATTTTTCTCTGAAGACAGTGTTGATCAGCCAGGGACGATGGGAACATGTATACTCAGCATGTGAAATTTCAGCTTTAGGGTCTGAATACCCCAGAGGATTTTGACATAATCTATGAGAATGATTAGCTGAGTTTACCCCCTGCCAATCAATAGGACCCCAGAGACCATTCACCAGATTTTTCCTCTTCCTTTCCTTATCTCCTATAAAAAAAGTCTTTAAGAAGACACATAGTGCACTGATATGATGATAAAAGTAATATTTAGGGGCGCCTGGCTGGCTCAGTGGGTTAAAGCCTCTGCCTTTGGCTCAGGTCATGATCCCAGGGTCCTGGGATCGAGCCCCACATCAGGCTCTCTGCTCAGTGGGGAGCCTGCTTCCTCTTCTCTCTGCCTGCTTCTCTGCCTACTTGTGATCTCTGTCTGTCAAATTAAAGAAAAAAAAAGTGATATTTAGTAGCCATGTTTCCTAATCCATCTGTGTGCTAGGTATCTTATCACATACTTTATATACATAATCTAATTTGATTATAAATTTTTAAGTTCATATATTTTACAGATTTGGGGAGTTTCATTGTCTAAGGTTACATAGTATGCTAGTAACTATTACACAGTCCTGCTTCCTCATTCCTGCTTACTCCATGGCCTCCCATAATCCTGAGCGTGTGTTCTCTTCTGCTAATGTCTGTGTACTGGCATGAGTTTAAGTTTCCATATCAGTAATTCTGTATGTCTAAGAGTAATGGAAAACCTGAAAACAGTGACTTAAATCGTAAACAAGGGATTCCTTAGGAGGGGTCGGTGTGGTTATTTCACAGTGTCCTCTGGAGCTCCTTCTAAGTCTCCACTTTAGGGGACAGCCCTCACTTTCGTGCTGACAGAATGGCTGCAGGAGCTCCAGTCATTACTGGACATGAATTTGTGTTCTGAACTTGAAGAAGTTGAGGTGTGAATGCAGAAGCAAAAGGAACAAGACAGTCAAGTGCCTTTCCTCTTTTAAAGGTCTTTCTTGGAAACTCTACCCAGCACTCTCCGTGTATCTATCACTGGTTCAGGGTGGGTCATGATGATCATTCTTAGTTATAAGAGAGATTGAGAAATGTACTTTTTTGGGGGTGGGTGCATTGTTGCAGTGAACAAAATTGGGGCTTATAAACATGGAACCCAACCCACTAATTTCTTGAAATAAGTTTAAATAAATTCATCGAGTGCCACTCTTCCCCAGTGACTCTCTAGGGGAAACTTGGAGTATTCCAAGGCTGAGAATATCTTGAGAAGATGAAGGAGTTAGTTCAATAGAAACTTTAACCAGGTAGACTATGTCTTAAGTATTCAAGACAGTTGTCAGGAATACAGCTTGACCCAACCCAAGGAAAGGGGAATTAGGGTCCAGAAGAGGAGTGTAACCTGGTGATTTGAATCTTACACCACTTGGACTGGGGGACTAGGAGGGGGAAAGCAGAGGAATCCTAGATTCTAAATATACCCTAAGTACTAATAGTTAAGGTCATGCCACTTGTCAGATTTTACTTCATAAATATCTTCTGTGGATATAAAAGCAACTCTTTCATATTTGTGTTGGCTGGGGAGGTGCAGTAGAAGCAGAGTTAATTGGGAAACCATCAGGAAATAAATATAACCAGACAGTGACGGGCTTTGATGATGGAAGTCAGAATCCCAGCTGTACCACTTAACAAGCCTTGTGACCTGGGACCTTGGAGAAGTGACCTAACCTTTCTAAGTCTCCTATTTCTAGTTTAAAAAAAGGAAAGAAAAGAAATAGATGAACTCTCCCTCACTTGCTTCTTTAACAACTAACAACAACTTAGAGCCCAGTGCCTGACATAAGGTGGTTGCGGTGGTGTTCCTGCTGTTGGTACTGTCACGCTGCACAGTGTGTTGTCCAGCAGCAGGGGCTGGCTGTGTACTTGCTGTGAGCCCCTCGGGAGGGGGTAGAGGGGTGGGTCAAGATCCCGGTTTCTCTGGAAGGAGCAGTGCAAGAGAATCTGGGAGAGTGGGTGGGGAGGTTAATTTCTAAAGCAGCAGTCACAAGGTAGTGCCCTGAGCTCTTGTCAACTAAACTGCAGGTTTCAAATGCTCATTTGGGTCCTTCTAAAGAAAGCTCATGCTAGAAGGTGTAATTTCTCCACCTTTTACCTTCCTTATATATAAAACGAAGATAAGCATAATGCCTACCTCCCAGATTGTTGTGAGGATAACACCAGTAGAGCCCCTGGGCACATGATATGTACCCAGTAAATGTTCTCTATTATTCATGATGTTTCTTCCCTCCCTCTTCACCCAAGTAAGAGTAGAGCTCATTGGTCTCAGTTTTGTCTGGTTATCTCAGCTTCAGTAATCCCATAAAAACTTCAACTAGATCATAAAGTCCACATATAATCACACTGGGCCCCAAAAGATATTGTGATAATGGGATTAATAACAAGTTCTTGGATAGCAGTAGAGTTTTAGAGCGCTGCCATGGACTTGTAAATTCCACTGGCTTCAGTGCTTCGGAGAGTGAGACTGACAGCTCATTGCCCCGGGCAGCAAACACACAATCCGCCTGTGTTTACGTTCCAAGTTCTTTAAATAGCTTTGTGTCCCAGGTCAGAACTTCACTGTCTCCATTTTTCTGCCAGTGACACAGGCTGGGGTTTGGGGTGACATATGTTCTTGCTGCTCATTTCTGAAATGGGAATGGGCTTGACTAGGAACTGGGTGGGGTGGGGGGGCAGGGAATCAAAGAACAGCCTGTGTTCTTAGAAATGACACACCGACCCAAGCTTCGTTATCTTCGCCTTGCTTCACATTTCCAACAACTTCTGTCCTTTCAAAGCACTTTCCTGTGAGTCCTGTCATTTGATCCTCTCCAAAACCTATAGAGATGGACAAGATGTCATTAGCATTTTTTAGTTTAAAAAAAAAAAAATCAAGGCTCAGAAATGTAAAGGGACTTGCTCCCGATTGCCACGGGCTGGACTTGAACCCAAATCTCCTGTTCTCAGAACCAGACCTTTCCTGTGTAACAGCACGTTGCTGCTAGCCTGGGTCCTTACCTTGTCTAGAAGAAAACAGCATTTATGTATCTTTGTATCTACCCACCTAGAAGTCTGGAATCCACTAAGATAGAAGAGGCTGGTGCATTGTAGCTTACGGCCCAGCCAGAGCAGAGTGTGCTCCCTTAGGTTTGTTTAGGGCTCACGTGCAGCGGTCTGCACCAGAGGATTCTTTCCAAGTGGAAGCAACCACATGGCAGGCACAGGGCTTTCTGCACACACAGAAGGTCTTTGCTATAAACCCTGCTCCAGCCCTGCCCCATCCTCCACTCCTGGCCTTGAAATTCTGCCATTTGGAAACTTGAAGACTAATTGGCCTTTAGAGAGATTCCAATTCAAATAGGAATTCTTTCACTATACACTAACAGGTTATATTAAAAACAAAACAAAACTTGGGTACTCTTTTGGGTAGGGGTTAATCACAAAACCTGGCTTCTTCCAGTGTCCTTGTCCATGAGGCAGGAACCATGAAAGGCATTGTAAAGAGCCCATGAGATGTAGGTACAAGGACTGTGAAAATGTAAGCGGCCCCAGTATCAGGGAAGAGGAGGGTGGCTGGGGTCCTGGTCTGGGAAGGAGGAGAGAAACAGGCACAGCTATAGAGCTCGAGGCGCTGGCTCTGACCCCGAGACACTCTTCAATGGGGAGGCATGAAGGCAGTCTGGCTGATGTCACTGTTAGGTCCAAGACTGGACCATGTGCGACCTCCAGAGCCATTTGGGTTGCTTTGACCTCCAGCCATCTGTGTCTGGGAATGTAAAACAAATGGTTAATGGCATCAGATGGTATATGATCTCAAATGTCCCCCCTGCTTACTGCCATAAGAGGGAAAAGAGCCCCCTGGAGAAATCATCAGGGATGCGATTTTCAAAGTTGCAATTAATTGTGTGCTCCGGAAAGCTCACCCTCTGCTAGTCATTCTGTCGAGAAAGGGGAAATTAAGGGTGATGGAACTGTGACTGAGAGGCCAGTTTGAATCGTCCTTTATAAGGTCAAAGACGCAGACCCAGAGAACAAAAAATGTAGGGTCCTGTGGGGTGGGGTGGGTTGGGAGCTAAGCTCCTTCAGGCAAAATATGCGCCCAGGGATAGGTCTGACTGTCTGACCTTGGACTTTACAGTTGCATGCAGACTGTCCTTAGGTTGCTTTTTAAAAATGCCTTACATGCACTGTGGCTTGAGCCAAACCTGCCTTCCGTCCTCTCTTTGGGAGCCCTCCATGTGGCTGTGCCCTCTCATTTCACTCCGCAAACTTTCTTACTTCCCTTCTCTTTCTTCCAGCCAGTGAGACCTGCAACGACTTCCACCCAATGTTCTTCACTCACGACAGATCCTTCGAGGAGTTTTTCTGCATCTGTATCCAGCTCCTGAACAAGACGTGGAAGGAAATGAGGGCAACTTCTGAAGACTTCAACAAGGTAAGGTGAATCTGAGGCAGAGGCAGCAGCTTCCTGTATCCCCAAAGGAACCCCACCTCTGTGTCGTTCTTTAGCTCTCTCATAGCTGTATGGACATGAGCTGTGTGTTGGTGGTGCTCTCATCTCTGCAAGGAGAAGCCTAGAGCAGCCTTGTTCCTTTTTGGCTAACTAAACTGGAGCCACCAGCGGAGGAGACCTTTTCTTGAAAAAATACTGTCTAGAATAATTTTTTCGTTTAAGGGCATTAGTCCAGGGTTCTGTGTTATGGCATTATCCACTGGGGAAAAGGCCTCTCCCTCCACCTGTGTGGATGGCTGTTAGAGAAAGAATGAGATCAGGAAGGCTGCTCGTCTAGGTGATGTGGTTTCTTTGCAGATTATGGATGTGTTGAGATAATCTGCCCTTTGCTGTGTCAAAAAGAGGTTTTATTCAAAAGGAAAATCTCTTTCAGAGAGTTAGGTTTATATGGCACTTTTTTTCTTTTTTTTTTTTTTTGTTTATGGAAATCATTTGATTCTTTGAATGGACATCTTTGGTTTTCTGTGAAAGTATGAATTTTGTGTTTCTCTTTGTGAGTGAATGTTGGGTGATGAGAAGACTGTTGGCCAACTTAGCAGAAGCAGAAGTATCGTGTGAACTTTTTTTTTTTTAAAGATTTTATTTATTTATTTGACAGAGAGAGAGATCACAAGTAGGCAGAGAGGCAGGCAGAGAGAGAGAGGAGGAAGCAGGCTCCCTGCTGAGCAGAGAGCCCAATGCGGGGCTCGATACCAGGACCCTGGGATCATGACCCACTGAGCCACCCAGGCGCCCCGGGACAGGCATATTGGGAGAGGTCTTTAGTACCTTTTCTTTACTACTGTTTCTGGATCTGGGTTTGATTGGCTCTGCCACCCCTGCCTGCTGACCTGGTCCTGGGGACATACCTGTTGCTAAGAGTCCAGGGGTCTGATCGCATGGTCATCCTGTGGGGCCTTCACAGCTGGTGAACAGAGTATCAGAATTCTAACTGCACTTGATATTCTCATTGGTCTTTGTTTCCCTGTCACCTTTTGTCTGAACTTACATTCCATCCTTCTTTTCCACCGTATTTCTGGTTCATGGCCTCTTGAACTGATACTGGTTGAAAGGAAAGGAAATGAAGGAAAGGAAATACTACTCTTCGCCAAACCTCAGTTGGGTTCTAACCGGATCATCTCCATCAACGTGATGATCTTCCCTGTGTGAAGCATACCTGTTCTGTCTTAGTCACCTTGAGCCATCTATTTAATTCATTGAAACAGGTCCCAGCGGCGCCCCTCTTGTGGAGAGCCCTGATCTACTAGCTACAGTCTGAAGCTGCCAGGGGTCTAAGCAGCTATGCCCAAGAACAGGCATGACCGAAGAAGGGAAGTGAGGGAAAGAAATCCAGTAATGACGCAGCCTCTTAAGTTTACTTCACTTGGTTATGAGGGACTTCCTCAAATCATTCCTGGGAAAGAGGAATAAAAGAGCAGGGAGATCTTTGTACAATCAAGCCAAACAAAAGTGGAGAGTTAAGTAGTCTCTGAAATGACCAAGGCCGCTTTGCCCGAGATCAGTTTAACGCTTCACATAAGTACTTCGGTGTTCCTGAAAGCCATCCGGTCCTCAGCTCTTATGTGTGTGGGACACCTGTTCTTTCAGGAGAAGGGGACCTCATGTGCTCTGGCATCAGGTATCTGACTGCTTTCCAAGAGGATGTCATTCACCCTGCTTCTTCTGAATTACAGAAAACAGCATTTTTGTAAATGATAATAATGCAAATATTATTGTTGTTGATTTATGCACAGATAAGGTATATGGAAAATATTACCAAATTCCTGCAGAGGGATGGCTCAAGAGGGTTAGCACTTAGATGCTTAAATCTGGCAGAACATACAGTTTATGAAATGAAGCCCCGAGAATACATTGTTAGCAAAGGGAACCAGAGGCCTCGGTCTGGAGGAAGTAAGCATGGCTGTTGGGTGTGTGTGGGTTCATCATGGCCAGGTCCTTGGGTTTTGGTAATGATATCCTTTATTCCAGGTGAGGTCCCCAAATTGTCACTCTGAAACTTTTTTCATAATGAACTTAGGTGGCTGTAAAAACTGCCTTTGGTAAGACCTAAGGGCCAGGATTGGGGGATAATTTCTTATTGTGGCCCTTGTGCCACCTTTGTGCATTGTCTACCAATCATAGATTAAGCCTAGTGTCCCATACATGCTGCCATGTAGCGATGGCAGTTACGGCTGTGAACAGGCAGTTGGAAGCCTGAGAGGCAAAGGGTCCCACCCTATGTACACATATCCCTTGGTCAAGAGTGGATACCAGAGGAGGGTCAGGGATGAGAATGACAAGGGCTTTCAGTTTTCTACATGAATTACTTTTGTTTTGTTTGCTTTTTTCTTTTTAGAATTATGCATGCCTTAATTCTATAACAGAAAAATCTATCTGTTACAAATTATTTTATCATGCATATACTAATTTTCTAGGGTTGCTTTCACAAATTACTGCAGACCTTGTAGTTTAAATAGTGCAAGTGTACTCTCCCACAGCTCTGTAGCTCAGAAATCAGAAATGGGATTCATGGGTTAAAATCAAGGTGTCCGCAGAGCTATGGTCCTTTTTGGCCACTGTAGAGGGGAAGCCATCTCTTTGCCTTTCCGGGTCCTAGAAGCAGCCTGTATTCCTTGGCTTGTGGCCCTTTTATCTTCAAAGCCAGCCAACAACAGGTCCTGTCCTTCCCACGTCACACCTCATCACTCTGATCCTGCTTTGGCTTGGATCTTTCACTCTTTTGGACCCCTGTGATTACCTTGGACCACCTGGATAATCCAGGGTAATCTTCCCTGTTTTAAGGTCAACCAATTAGGAACCTCAGTTCCATCTGCAACCTGAATTCCCCTTTGCTATATGACATAACATATTCACAGATTCTGGGGATTGGAATGTGGACATCCATGGGGGGTTGCATTTTTCTACCTACCATAATGTATATTTAGTTTATAGGTGTATTACATTGTATGTCTTTCTGTGTGTATCCATTTAAAGTATTGAAATGTGGACAGATGAGCTTTTTGTTATTGTTTTATTTGCTGGTAGTCCAGTATACCAGTCAGAGTTCTGCTAGTGGTTGCTCAAATACAGATTTAACTATGTCCTTTTTCTTTTATGTCCCTGTTCTGCCTCTAGCAGGCTTTTGAAAAAAGATGGACCCTGTGTGAAGGCCTCTAGGTCAGTTCTTCCTGATTTTTTCCCGCTTGTCTATCAGCCACCACTCTGCTTTGCCAGATAATAAATTGGAAAGGAGAGAAGAAGAACTTAAATTTTCATCAGCTCATTTTTCTTCTTGTTATTAACTTGGTAGCAGAAGCTATTGAATTTAGGAACAAACGTGGATTCAGTGTTATTGGTAGATTGAATGTTTTTCTTGTTTCCGAAGATTGTCCAAAATCGAATTCAGAATATCTTAAAAGATCCCAACATGAGACACACTTTCTTTTGAACTTTCTTGGACACCGTCTCAGACTGTCACCACTTTGAACAGTAGCGTGGATGGCGGATTTGCTTGTCAACCTACGGCCCGGGTTCTCTAAGAAGGGGTTTAGCTATCTGCCTTCTTCCGCTTATTACTGGAAAAGCTGTATCCCTCAATCCAAAATTCTGATTTTACAAATAATAACTAGATTCCAGCAGTTGCAGGAATTTCTTGTATAGTGCCTCTTGCTTGGGACACTAGTTTGTAGATATCTAGTGCTTGGTAGTTAATGCTTCTGCTGGAAGCAAAGGTTTGGAGATGCAGCTGCCTTCTTGCTGCTCCAGCCTGGGGAAGCAGAAGATGGGATTTTTTTTTTTTAATTTATGTGAAAGAAGTAGAATTAGAAAGTGATTAAAATATTTATGCTTTGGAAAATGCTTTCTTCCAGTTTCCCAATATAGCAGTCTCTGCAGAATAATCCATTGATTCGGGCCATTGAGTTTGTATTCTGTTTTTGCCTTCTATTACCAATATTTTAGAGCATGCATTATTCATTTTTATGAGCATTAGAGAAGAGCTTAAACTGCAGCCGGATACCTCAGCACACAAGTGGCCCCATAATCATTTCATTGAAGCCCTCATTTTTTGAGCAGGGTTGGAAAGAAGACACAAGAGATTTGGGTATTTCAGGTATGGGAATCTCATTGAAAGATTTTGTTGTAGACTGTGCCACTTTAGAAACTCGAACAAGGCTATACACATCAAAATCGTTATTTGTGTGGAGCAGTGTTTATCAACCTCGTCAACCTTGCCCAAACCCTAGAATCACGGGGGGGGGGGGGCTTTGGAAAACTGTAATCCCAGTGCCCACTTGCACATCATAGCAATTACTACTGGGATGGGGCCAAAGCTCTCAGGAAGATTTTTTCACGAAGGCAGATTTGATCACTAAGGTGAATCACATCCACAGAATAACCATTAGTTGATACGCATAACACAAACCACCAACTAGTACGAATTGTGTGCATCGGTGAAGTAGCCTGTCCATTGGTTCGTAAGGCCTGGTTCTGCGACTCAGGAACTCTATGCCTAAAAATTAATTAAAAGAATAAAAAGTGGATACCAGTGTCCCATTGCCTTTTCTTATAGTGCTGTGATACTAAATTTAAGAATAAATGTAAAAATGCTTTGAGGAAGTAAAATGTCATGCAGTTGTATTTTTTATACATTATAAGATAAATCCTATCTATGAAAAATGAGTAAGTTGTCCTTTTCAAAAGAAAAAATTTTCTTTTTTTGGCCATTACATTAAAAAACAAAAAAAAACAAAAAAAAAGGAACAAAGGAATGGAAGGAATGAAGGAAGGAAAGAAAGAAAAGGGAAGCAGCTTTTGTACCACAGATTAAGTTCCGAACTGAATGAACTCATTTAACTTTGGCAGAAATCGGGGTTCAACTGAAAACGTCATGCATTTGGGAAGAAATAACTTTATTAGGTGCCTTAATTTTCCATGTGACAACCATGGGCAGCAGCCTAAAAGTCAGACTTCACAAAAGCTCAGGTGCTTAATGGCTGGAGAGAGTTAAGGCTCTGTAGCTATTACCTTGCTGCACACAGACTCTCTGGGGATGTCTGAACCGTCTAGATACCTTCAAAATACTTGTTCGTGGCATCGGTGTTACTTGAGATGCGATCAAAATCGCCATTAAAAACAAGATCAAATGACTTTGCCATGCTTTCAAATTGCCAAAATGGAAGAAACTAATGGTTTGAAAAATGTTGTTACTCTAGAGCAGAAGCACTATTTTGAAACTTGACCCAGCAGTGTAATATGCAAAGCACACATGACAGAGGTTAGGATCTCAGGCTTGCAGATGAGAAGCCATCCCCTTAAAAGAGGAGAGCCTGTGCGCAGAGAGAACCCAGGCCCATCAGACAAAGCCGCAGCTGCCCCTGGCTAAGCTACCGGCTCCATCTGAGTCAGTGGGAGAAAATCTCAATTAGGAAGAATTGGAGAGCAGAACAGAGGAAACATCCTAGGAAGTACCCTGGAAGATTATCCATGGAAAATAACCACTAACTAGTCACATCTAATGGATTATGGGGTGGTGTAGAAAAGGGATCGTTTGAGAGCTTGAAGGCAGTGATTGCATGAATGAGAGAGGGAAATATGTTCACTCCCTGAACTGTTTCCAGCTTACTGACTTTCTGTGCATGCTTTTCAGGGGGCAATTATATATTCCGGAGTCCCCTTCCTAGGCCAGCTCAACTTCACAGTGGTGCAGACAGGGCTCTCGCTGGTTAGCTGAGCTGGCCTAGGGAATGAAAGGTGGTCTGTAACTCTCGCCATGAATAAACATGAATCTCTTCATTTGCATGAGGCAGGTGACTGTAAAATATCTTGGAGCAAGTTGTGAAAGGCGGCTTTGTGCATCCATGCCCAGGGGAAGCTGGGAAGGACTCAGTGTTGTTTATCTTCATTAGAATTCCATCTAGGGCTGCTGGTATTGATCTGAACCGGGCTTGGGGTAGCTAATAAAGTAGGTGTATGTTTTAATTGAAACATGAATATTTAAGTAGAGGAGAAGTCTTTTAAAGGGCCCTGATGTCGTACAAGGAGGTTATCCATTTTTCAGCTGTCTGGGCCATTTACAAGTATTTATTCAAAAAGCTTCTCATGTTTCACAAAGGTCTTTAAGGTTTGACATGAAGGAAATCGCACTTCCTGTAGAAGCAAATGCATTATACCAATATATTTATATTTTTCCCTTTGATGTTTCCTGTTGGATAGGTAGAAAATAGTTTCGTGTGTGCACTGTGCACATACATGTGTTTAAATGAGTGCTTTTAAGCTGTTCGCTCAAGGTATTATTACCCTTTTTTTAATGGAGTTAGCCACTTCCACTGGGATAGGAATCCAGGGATGTCTTCTGCCGTCCTCATCAATATCATTTGTGCTATCTAGTACCGTCCTCATCAATATCAGTTTTGCTATCTAGAGACAGCAAAAAGACTGAAAAAGAGACCAGCTTTATGACCTTTTTTTTTTCCCCCAAGAGGTATATTTTCAAAAAACCTCAGGGGGTGGACTTTCTAAAAAGAAGTGTATTAATTGCAGGTAACATGGGCCTGACCAAGACAGGTGGCATGAGATCTTATTTCCCAGACTCTTTTGCATTACCAATCCCCCAAGGACCTCTTTTAGACATTTTCCCCTAATCACCTTCCCCCTGAGATTTTAATTATGCAAATACATTGTTACTTGCTTATGTAGTGTCTGTATATCTGTGCTTCCTACACTAAGAAAATAAGATTTTTTTTTTAATTTAATTTTATTTTTTTTGCTCCTCCAAGAACCAAATTTCTCCCCCTGAGGACACGATCCCTTGCTTCACTGAGAAAGCCAGGTGGAGAGGAGAGAAGGGAGAGGCTGAGCCTGAGCATAGGGGGAGAATCTGGGGGCAGTCCTGGCCCAGGGGCTCCTCACCAGCGGTGTGTCCTAGGGCATGTCCTTCAGCCTCCAGAGCCCTTCTCACCGGTAAACTGGTAGCAGCAAAACTAACAACAAAAACAACGATAATAGTAACAATGGTATTTCCCCAAATCACTGTGAGGATTAGGCCCATACAAATGGGAGTTGCTAGTGCAACTAGCAACAGACAGAACCTATATTGACAGTCATTTGCACTTGGTCGTGTAGTGCAATTGAGCTGCTTTGATTTTCTAAGATAGTTTGTACAAATATCTAGAAATACAGTTTTTCCTGTTCCTCTGTGTGGAAACCCATTGAACTTTGGTTTGGCTGCAAAGGGAGACTGACTACAGCAGGGACATTTCCCTAAATGAGGAGGAAGTCCTCTGTGTGGGTTTCTGCTGGCGAGGAATGTCCCCCGTGACTGAGAGGCTCAGTGGAATCTCCGAGGCACAGCACACTGGTCCTTCAGGAGCCCAGGTCTTCTGAGCCACATAACCTCAGCTGCAAAACCCCTTGTGGAAGGAATTCAGCCCTGTGAGCCCCGGATTGCTCATCTGTGAGATAGGGATGGGAATGACTGTCCCTAGGTGGGCTCTGAGCCCTGGACCATGTCTGGCAGATAAACTACTCAGCTCAGTCCAGCCTGGAGTAAATACTAAGTGACACTGGCTTCTAATGGCAGCTTCTAAATGCCCCTGAAAAGGAATAAGGCCAGTCATGGTAATGTTGGTGGCAAACATTTTCAGAAAAAGACAAGCTTCTCCTGTGGGTTTAGTGATTAAACTAATAGAACATGCATCCCACCATCCTATCTTAGAGGTCCCACCCACACGGGCCTGTGCAACACCCGTGAGAAACAGGGTGGGGGGGGTCATCATAAAGTGGTCCATTTCTGGGGACTGTTCTAGGTCATGCATTTGATAGCCCAGCCATATCTCTTTATGAAGGGATTGTATCCAGAATCATACAGAAAGACTTAGATTTTGTTGGCTCTGTTTATGTAATTTCCCTAAGAAATGGTAAAAACTGTTTAAAATTTGCTTAAAGATTAACTGTTAGGTTTAGTTGGCTGAAAACACTGCAAGCGTGTTTTGCTTTCTTGACATTTGCCATAACTGGAGCGTATATAGAAAGGATAATTACCGTGATTGAGTCTGATGAGTAATTTCGGATAAGCCCTGACGATAGGAAATAAACGTCTCAGAGGTTTCTCTGCATGCAAGATCCTTATTTCCGAAGTCTTCCTAGAGTCAGTGTATCTTTCTTTGTATGTGTAACATGTGCTAAGCAGACACTTGCCAATTATAAGACAAAAAGAGTCAATAGATTCTTCTGCTGGGCGGTAGCAAGCTACATCAATCCCTTGGTCCAGCTGCAGACCATCCCTGATCGTGGAAATAATGACGCCTCTAAGTTAGCTGCCGTACCTCAGTGACTTCTGAAACTTCTTCCCCTTTTGCTAACTACACTTTGGGGTGCCACATGAGCTGTGAGCTGGTTCTTCTGACCTGAATTCCATATTCCATTGTGGATTGTGTTAGGGATTTGATAATGGTAGAGAAATCATTTTATTAGTCTATGTCCAATTAAAAGGAAATTGCCTACGTTCTAAGTAAGGCATAATGAGATCTAGACATTTTAAATTAAAGGGCACATATGAACTAGAGTTGGATTGCTAAGAAGAGCATCATTAGATGGGAATCTCTCGTGAAATACGAGCCCTCCTTGATTTAAAAGAAAATATTTATCTTGAAATTGCAGAGAAAATGATGTGCTATGGGAGTTGAGAACAGAGCTGTATGAAAGGTATGTTTCCTAAGGTAGGATGGGAGAACGTAAAGGGGCTATCATGTGGGTGCTCTTTATTGCCAGCTTAGCGTTCCAGATGGTAGGAAGAGGCAAGGGATAGAAGGCAAAGGGGTGCCCCAGATGAGATGAGACGGGGAATCAGAATGAGAGAGCAGAGTCAGAAGCCATTTGTTAGGACTACAATATAAGAGCTGGGAGAACTGAGAAGATCCCAAGTGAAATTTCTAAATACCTCCTGCAAAAATTCCAGACTAGGGGGTCAGAAGTTTAAAAATACATTTTGTTATTTAAATGTGTATGTAATCTAAGTTCCTTCTGTGGCTATACGGGTTTTTCAAAAGTGTGCTCTATAGCTGGGCAGCTGTGCATGAGCAGTCCCCCTGGACTGACCGGATAGGAGCCAAAGCCCTCACCTGCCGGTCCACACCAGAGGCTAGCTGCTCTCTCCATCTCTAGCACAGAGCTGAGCCACAGGCCAAAGAGGTCAAAAGCAGGAGCAAAGATGGGGAGGCAAGAGGATGATACCAAAGCAAGGCTGAATTTGTTATGGAGAGAAAAAGAAACAGGGAAGCTTGAATTTGAGAGATGAGAATTCCAAACTTGTAGTTTCTTCTTCTCCTCTCCTCCTCTGTGTCCTTCCTTTTGTTGTTTCTATGTGTTTCCCAGGCAGTTCTGTTGAAATGAAAAACAATAGGTGCTCAGTGAAACTATGTGGGAAGAAGTCATTTAGGCACTGGTTAATTCAGATATCATCCCTTCACAGGCCCTATATCTTCCCTGGGAAAGTTCTCAAGCTGGCCATTGTCAGTTGTAGCAACAACATCCTCAGATGTCCCTCAAGGGATCCCCTTGCTCTGGCCCTATGAATAATACCATGACCCTAGAACTTACCACAATGGACTGCAGTTGTCTATTTAATCCTCAGACTCGTTGAGAGAAGAGCCTGGTTTTTTTTTCTGTATTCTCAGGATCTACTCAGTGCCTGGGAGGGAGATGGTACTCAGTGTTACTATCCCACAACCACCATCCACACAGCATGGCCACGTCAGTGTTCCATATCTTGGTGAATCGTGTCACTGTTTAACCTACACTTCTAATGTAAGAGCTGTCCGCTCTTTCAACAAATATTATTTTGTGTCCATGACACAGAAAGCATGGTGCTGGACACTGGGAATACAGTGGGCTCTGCCTTCATGGAGCTGGCAGTCCAGAGAGTTTCTGTTTGGAAGTTTATGGGCTGGTTCCTCTTTGTGAAACCAATCAGCGGCCAAAGTCACTATAATCAATCACTGTAAGGTCCTCTGCCTTCTCATTCTTGCCTTTGCTCAGATCTTCCTCTTTCCTCACTCCAAATCTGGTAGGTGGAATGTCTGGTTGCAGTTCCTTACTGCTCCACAGGAGTCCTTGCCATAATCTGATGGGGAGTGAAGCCTGTTTCCCCTGCCCTTTAACTTTTGGCATAGGCCAGTCAGATGATCACAAATGTGCAGTGAGCAGAGGCCTGAATATTGCTTGTGTGGTTGGCTTGGGTTCTTGCACTTCTGCCTTCATCATGAGATGAGGGATGTACCCTGGGTGGCCACTGCCCCTAAGTTAGGTCTCAGAATGGGCATATGGAGTCGAGTTTCCCCAGTCAGCCCCCAGAATTACAACTTAAAACTGCCACCTCAGCTGACCAACAGTCCTGTGAGTGTGAGAAGAACTTGTTGGCCATGGGGATTATTTGTTACATGGCATTTCATGTAGCAGTCACTGACTGAGACACTAGCTGTTGCAGTGACTTATCTCCCAACTCTGAAACCTTCCCACTTTCCAAACCTCCTCCAACACACATCTGCCCATATCACTGTTGCTTTTAATCTACCTGTGCCTGTCCCTTGCCTGCCTCATAAAGTTTCACAGCCTTAGCAAGATGTTTAGGTTTCTCTTTAATTAGCCTAATGTAGCTTTCTTGCTTCATCCTCATTTCTTCACCCTGCACCTGCTCTAAGCTCTGCACATTATGAAGTGCCCACAATTCCTTGTGTAAGCCATGGTACTTTCATATCACAGATATGGGTTCACCCTCCTTCCTTCTTCCACTAATACCTTCCTCCATCTGCTCACTGAAATTCTGTTTTAAGATTTTACACAAGGCTACCTAAGCAGTACCACCTTGGATGATTATCATCTCCATTTTTCATTCAAAATGAAATTCTGTACACCTGCCCCCATGACATGAAAGTCTGAACTTCTGGAAAATATCTTCTATTATATTGTAGTAGTCATTCATTTACAAACTTGCCTTTCTCAATAAATCACTATAGCATTGGGAGCAAAGAACTATAGCTTTAACTCTTAATATTCTCCAGACGTTTTTGAAATAGGACCTGCCCAATTACTTTGGGTTGGATGTCAAATGAATAAATGGCCAGAAATGTGTAATTCACACATTATTTAAAACAGTCCACCTAGCCAGTAAGCTGAATTAATTTATACTGTTTTAATATGGGATGGTCACTCTTGTAATTCCTGGAGACCATAGGTATTTTGTAGTTCTACAGAATGAAGAATTCTCTTTCCCAAAATGCCAATAGCTCTTAATGAAAATCCTTCTAGATCTTTCAATTAGAATCTCTTCTTCAGATGTCAATACTTTGAGGGAATTACGGAATGATTTTGTCATTCCTTTCTTAACAAAAATGGCAGTAGTAATTATTTTTCCACCTACATAGCTTTATATAAGGTGAATGAAAGCCTCGAAGACATAGAACAGTCACAAAATAAACAGAGTTTCTCTTTTCCGAGGAGGGTGGTTGGATCCCCTCACTAAAAAAGAAATCCCTCTGTTTCATTTTTGCGCCTTCATCTTGACCCACATACGTTGGCCATTTGGGGAGTAGTCCGTTTTCCACCAGTCTTATTTCCAGGCCAGTGAGGCAGATAATGTCAGTAATGGTGCTTATCCTTTCACAGGATGGCTACGGAGAGACCTTCAGTGCAGAGGACAAACGTGCCTGCTGGCAGTCCACCCATTTAGGTGACTGCTGTCTCCATGAGCACACCCAACAGATACCTGCCTGTGTAGCAGCCACATTAAATAGTAAACGTGAACACACCATGTCATTCACAAAAATTGTCTTTTATATCTTACCTTTACCTCCCAAAGTGCTCTTAAATTAGAAATAAAAATTGCATTTTCTAAGAGTGTCATAAGAGTAGGAAGATTTGATTCGTGCCACAGTGATTTTGTGTTTTAGGTGCTGGAGGAGATCAGCCCCGAGAACTTTTCTGGTCCTAATTTCCTTATTTCTCTTTCACATTTCCGTTTGCGTGGCTTGGCTGAATCTGAGGTGTATGGCATATGGCTTTTTGCTGCTTGAGCTGCCATAGAAGTGAATGTCACTGGCATATAATGCCAGATTTCCATTTTGTGAATCACAGAGCATGAGATTCTGTCCAAAAGCTCCCAGGCCACTAGGAGTCCTTCTAGCAGAAGCAGAAAAGGGTAATACCCATGCCTCAGAGATGCTGTTCCTATTAAAATATGTCCCTCATGATAAAAGTGCGTACAAAATGGAGATGCTCTTGCCCCCAGTGTGTTGGAAAAAGCTGCTTTGGTTTGTTTTATTGTGGTCAGCTCACCAGGCAACCCTGGATTTTTGCTCCCAAGCCTCAACTCAGCAGACCCGGGCCCATCAAGGATGTAGAGTTGGTTTTGAATTTTTTCAAGTAGATAAGAATTTGCTTGTGCACATACCAGAAAAATAAGGCTGTGAGTAAAAGATATCGATGGTTTTTGGATGCAGTTTACCCACATTTTGTATTCATTGAATTTTCAAGTTATAAAACACTTTAGGACAGAGTTGGATGATAATGGGGAACCGAAGCTGCCACAGACAAAGCCTCAGCCTCAACTCCCCATCTCCACCTGCCACTCCGCACCCCTCCCTGCTCCCCAGCTGCCTCCCTGGCCTAAGGAATCAAGAAGAGCGTTTGGTAATTTACCAAAAAGAGTAAGTTCAATCAACAAATTCAGTACATTGAGTCAATAGATGTAGTAAGTCAAGAGCTTCAAACCCTAGCTCCATTATTTCCTTGCTGTGTGACTTTGGGCACATTAATGTCCTTACCCTGTTTTTCAGCCTTTTCATCTGTGAAATATGGGAATGCCTACACACACACACACACACATGAACATATATATGTTGTAAAGGTTAAATGAGCCAATATTAGGCTATTAGGCTGATAATATGGAATGGCTAATACTTGACCCATGTCTGAATAAGAAAACAATTCCTTATGGTTTATCCTAGTATATGTAAAGCATGTGGGCCATTTCCATGAGGGGAAGTTACAAGAATGATAATACAATGCTCCAGACTAGGTGTGGGGAGGCTTGGATTCTAGTCCAGCTCTCCCTCGAGCTGATGACACGACACTGGGCTGTTCTCCGACATCTGCCCTCACCACCCATGTCCTTTCTAGATGAAGGTGTCCCTGGTGGCCCCAGAAGTGGGTTCTTCCTTCCGTGCTTTGAATTCTCTCTCTTCTCATCCACTCTGGATACCGCTTGGTCAGGTCATCCCATCTGGTCCTTATGTCATTAATCTTGTCCTCTTGGAGGCTATCATCTTACCAGCATATAAATGTACTCAAATGCCTTGTGTTTGAAAAAACAAATAAATAACTCCTTTTTGATCTTCCCTCCAGCCCTCACCCCCAGCCAGATTTCCTTACCTAGTTCCCTGTTTGCCACCTTTTCTTTTCATTTCTCAGTAATTTGTTAATCCACTACAACCTGTCTTTTGCCCTCACTAAAAATACAACTAAGCAGAAGAGGCAAAGGACTCTATAAACACTAAATTATGCTGTAATACTTGAAAACCTCTTTAGCCACAAAAGCCATTGGTTTTGATGAAGTCAAAAATGACCTCTGTGGACATTTTAAAGTCTCTATCTTGTTTGCCTTCTTAGCAGCCCTTGGTTCTCTCCTTCTTAAACAGGATTTTCCCGTGGCTTTGGAAATGAGCACTCACACAAAGTAGATATGTGACATATGGTATATATTAAAGGAAAAAATAATTATCATTGTCCCAGTTGCTAGTGATATTTTTAGAAAAAAGTTAAAAGGTAACTAAAGTATATAGCTAGGCTCAAGAAAAGAAAAATACCTCTAAAATGCACTAATAGGTGTCTTGAATACTCAAAAACCTCTTCAGCCACAAGAGACATGATTTCTAAGAGGCAAGTGGAGAATAAGAGGAACTGTTGAGTTGTTCTAATTTAAGACTGGAAAGAAGTCACATTGTTATGACTCCCTGCTCTGATGAAAAAGATAGACATCAAAAAATTTGTAAAAATAAATCTTTTATCCCTTACATTTTTATGCTTATTGGCATCCTCCCTTCCTCCCCCTCGATTTTGTCTCTTCAACCTAAAAAGCTACCCAAATCTCTCCTATCCATAAAAAAATTTTTTTTCACCCCCGTTCCTCTTTCAAGTTCTTATCCAATCTCTTTCCTTCTCTTCACTGCCAGATTTTCCAAGAGAGAATGCCATCCCTGCTTGCCTACCTCCTCTACTCCCTGTGGTCTGATGTTCACCCACGTCCACCCACTGAAATCGCTTTATTTAGGTCAACAGTTACCTCCTCAGTGTCAGGTCTCTTCCCAGCGTTCCTCCTGCTCTAGAACCCTGAAGCATTGGCTCATGTCCCCACCTGTGCTTCCTGGGATCCTGGCCATTCCCTGACTCCCGAGGCACTGCCACCACCTTTCACTGACCCCGACCTTTATGCATTCCCCAAGCCCTTCTTCTTGATTCTCTCCTACCCCCTCTCCACTCACAGTATCCCATCGTCAACCATCCTTCCATTCAAGGAGTGGCATGGCATTCTACCTCATCCCTTCGACTTGGAACCTTGGGGTGATCCCAGACTTCCTCACCTCTCCTTCTGGGTCCCCACGTCCTGTGGATCCACCAGTGCATAAGAAGGGGCCCTCTGGCTTGTCCTGCTATGCCCTGCTTCCCAATACCATCATCTCTTACATAGACTGTGTCTGTCCTTTAATTGTTCTCTTTGAATCTGGACTCAGCCCACCTGGAAGTTATCTTTCCTCTAACAGAAGCTAACTCCCTCCCTCCCTTCTTTCTTTCTTCCTTTCTAAGATTTATATATTAATTTGAGAGAGAGAGAGAGAGAGAGGAACCAGTCCAGTCCAGGGCTCGATCCCAGGACCCTGAGACCATGACCTGAGTTCCAGTCAAGAGTCAGATGCTTGACTGAATGAGCCATCCAGGTGCCTCAGAAATACCTTTATAGAACATAATTCATCTCATGATACATCTACACTAAAAAAACTTAGCCTCCCTCTTCTTACAGAGTGATAATAACAGCTCTACATTCCATTGCAAACCACTTTTCCAAACAGAATGCCTATTGCACTCTTCAGCACAGCCCTACTAACCATTAATAAATCCTCATGATGGCTCCCTGAGCATGCCTTGTACTTCCAAGTCTCTGTCCTTACCCATGTTCCCTCAGCAAGGAAGACCCTTCACTCTTTTGTTGACATTCTGCCTATCCCTCAATGCCCAGCACATGGGCCCTGTGGAGCCCTTCCATGGGGGTGGAATTAATTGATTCCTCGTAGGCACGTTTCTTTTTCCCTGCTTTGTAGCACTTACCATACTCAGCCATACACTGAGTTTGAAACCTCTTTTTGGCAAATTAGCTTGCTTTAAACTGGCCCCTGGCCACCCCTTTTCCCACCTTGTGGCTGCTTTGAGGCCATACTGCAGAATCCTAGATTAACCCATTGAAAACCATGTTCATAGACCATATTGAGTTATCTACACTTTCTCCCCCTTACTTCGCAGAATAAGGACAAATTCATCCTTACCCTTCTACCCCAGGGCACCTACAAAAAAAATTATATAGGTGCTCAACACATGTGACCTGGATTAAATCTTTTATCCATCCATGAATGGAAAGTAGAAAGGGGCTAACAATGCTTCTTTAAAAAAAAAAAAAAGCTGATAATGTTTTAGAAGGAAAAAGTACATTCTATAACAAACTTTGCAAACTACAGAACAAATTCAGTCCGTAAGTGAAGGGCACTGTGTGGTTAAGGTAAGATAGAAGAAGTGAGTCTTTGGAGTGATGATATCTTTTAGGGCTAGGAAAAAAAATGAAGCCATTTCAGAAGAGAAATAAAAAGGGAGGTAGAATTTCGTTTGTGTGGCTTAGAAACACTTTTAGAGTTTATTTTGGTGGTATTTACTGCCTGACAAAAGCCAACTGATTTTTCCTGCTGGCATGTGCCTTCTGCACAGAGACCAGGGGCCGAGAAGCTTGCAAACACATTCACATTTCAAATCAGGCTCTGGCCGAGTCTGGGAGACCGCAGCCTCCAGTTATTTATGGGGTTAGTTACCCCCTATCTGCCCCTCCCTTGTTTATGTGGGACAGAAGACCCTGGAGCTCCTTCTATAAAAAAGAAAGACTTGCCATCCACAGTGACATCAAAGGGCCCATTGCTACCCTTTTGCTGGTAGAAACCTTGACATTTCAATAGAATTTTAAGAAAGCTACTGGGACAAAGTACAATTGGGAAATTCACCAATAGTTGATGACTTCATTTATGAAGTCATGCAGTGCAGTGTGACGCTTCAGAACCATAGACATTCTGGGAAGGAAAAGAAAGGTATGCATATAGATGTTCATCTCATTGTTATTTATAACAGGGAAATATGGGAAATAATTCAGCAAAGAAGATATGATAAATTAACTTATGGGCACATTAACTGATATGTTAAATTTTTCAATCATTCAAAATGATGTTTGTGAATGCTGTCTAAATATAAGAAGACTTTTTTTATATTATGCTAAATGTGGGAAAGCAGAATGCAAAATTACACTTAACTAAGTAAAAATAAAAACGAGGTTTAAATCTCTTCAACAATGGTTTCTTCTGCATGGTGTAATTAATTAAAATTTTTTCTTTTATTATGTTTTAAATTTTGTACATTTTCTCTAATGAACATATATGTTCTTACAGTCATAGTTTTAAAATCAGTTGTAAAACATGGGGATGCAGGACTGTCACCAGGCTCCAAATCTGGTACGATTAGTGGTTCTGGTCTAGAGGGAATTTTTTTTATCTCAACATCCCATGTTATAAATTCAAGCAATGTTTTGTTTATTCTTCCTTGAAATAAAGCATGGGTTTAAGCCAGCTGTCCTGGTTTAGTCAGTCCCCCCATCTTTATCCTGAAGTTGATTGGTACAAAGATCAAAAGCCCTCTGAGGCTCCATTGTAGGAAGACTCATTAACTGGAAGGGAGTTCTGAACAGATGTGACATCCTTGAAAAAAGGAGCCAGACAGCAGACAGAGCTGGTCCCAGCACCTAGACTGCCGAAAACATGGGTTTCAGGAGTGCTTCCTAACACCTGCTCTTCCCTCTCAGGCTGGGGATTGCAAGGGTGGGAGGAGGGAGGAATGGGAGACACATGAAATGAGTCACTGAGAGGTTTTCAGAGATATCCTCTTCTCCTAACTTTACCATGATGTTGGGTAGAATGACAGAGGAGCGCTCAGAAGGAAGCTTTTGTAACTTCTCTAAGTATAAACGTTTGCAGTAAGATTTTGTATTTGGGGCCAAGTAAGGTATCAGAGCCATCTAGGGATGGAATTCCTGGTGTTGTGTTACTAAATCTGCCTCTCAGGAGTTCACAGCAGTGGGGAAAGCTATGGAAAGAGATAATTGCGGAATAAATGGCACGTGGGAGAGTGCAGCCCCATGTGTTGTATGGAAGTAACCCAAAGGAGGGAATTCCATAGAGGAACGGCCTTCCTTGGGGGGGCTTCAATGTATGGATAGAAGCTCACCAGTTGAGCAGAACAGGGATGACTGGGGGAAAAAAATGAAATTTAAGAAATGCATGAAGAAAAGACTTAGTAAGCGGTGCTTTATTACTTTCAAGATACTATGGCTACATTTTTGGGTTCCCGAGACTTGAAGGAAACGTGGTAATATGTGAAAGTTCACTATAGTACACACTTTTTAAATTTTAAAAATGTTTTTATTTATTTGAGAGAGTGCACATGCACTTGGAGGGGGGCTTGGTACACACAGGGGGTAGAGGGAGAGAGAGAATCTCAAGCAGATTCCCCACTGAGCATGGAGTCCTGACAAAGGCTTGATCTCAAGACCCTGAGATCATGGCCTGAGCCGAAATCTAGAGTCAGACGCTTAACTGACTGAGCCATCCAGGGGCCCCACATCATAACACTTCCCAAACATTGGTTGAATGGATGGAGGCCAATTTCTTACTTCCAAACTGGACTTTCTGGTGAAATATATTTTTTCTGTGTATGCACAGGGCAGCTGAGATGTCTCACACATAATGGATTCCCCCCAAATATAAGCAAGAGTATTTACTCATGGTTGAACGTGTGTGGTTATTTGAAATATTTCCTCTCTAATCCTCATGCCTGTCACTGTGTCGAGAGAATTGTAGGCGACGCATTTTATAAGTCATGTTTCATATTTGCCTTAGGATGACTTGGAAGAGGAGCATTTTTGCATGTAAATGGATTGGTTATTGCCCTTTGGGGCCAATTTTTATCTATATTATCAAATTAACTCCTTCCTGCAGTTGCTAGCTTAAAGATACAGGCAAGTACTCAGCAATAAAATAAAATTATATTTTTGTGTGAATTTAATTGCTGCACAAATTAGGTCTCAGGGCTCATTCTTTGTGAAAGTTGGGAATAACCTGTCAATATCATTTGCCTAGAGGGTTATGATTCACATTTCAAAGTTTCCTTTATTTATTTTTTTAAAGGTTTTATTTATTTATTTGACAGAGAGAGATCACAAGTAGGCAGAGAGGCAGGCAGAGAGAGAGAGGAGGAAGCAGGCTCCCTGCTGAGCAGAGAGCCTGATGCAGGGCTCCATCCCAGGACCCTGAGATCATAACCTGAGCTGAAGGCAGAGGCTTAACCCACTGAGCCATCCAGGCGCCCTCAAAGTTTCCTTTAATTGGAAGTACAATGGAGAGCAGTTTGATGTGATCTGGCTCTTACCAGCTGATGGTTTTGAAGAACTGAGTTGAAGAACAGGCCTGTCCTCATTGTGGCAATGTGGTTTTCCAGGAGCAGGCACACTCCAAGTGAGTTTTCCTAGAGAGCTGCTGGGTTGTTGCTGATATATGTGGAAACTCTGAACACATTGTTGTGATGTGACTGGCTTCTGACAATGTCAACTTCTTTATCATGGAACAAAGTAAAAATAACTGGGTTTAAATAGGACTCGCCCTAGAATTCCGTATTGTGATCTTCCTGGTCCTGGAGGTATCTGGCTCTGCCCAGACCTACTGGACCCCTTTTCAAGCCCTCAAACTCCTTCTGCTCTGCCCATCCCCTTTCCTGTCTCAGAACATGATCCCCGGGAACTGACTGTCTATGTGTCTAGAACCTCCTCTCCCTCCTTCCTTACCTGGGTGAACTGCATCTACTCACTTTCTTGATCTGGGTTTCCCTCTGGCTAACAGCAAACCCTCCATTGCTCCCCTTCCTCTCTGACTTACCCTGTTCTGTTGCAGTGTGATCCCTGTTGTAACAAGAGACCAGGACCACAGATTATCTGTGAATCTGTGAGCAGAAAGAGCAGAGAAAGTAAAGGCATCAAATGTTAACTATTTGATAAAACACAGATTTAATCTCTACCAACCACTGTGAAATTGGTTCTCTTATTGAGAATATCAGAAACTAAATTTTTTTTTCTCAAAAGGTGAAATCACTTGTGTGTGAAATTGATATGTGTCTCAGAATTGAAAGAAGTTTACTCATGCATGAGAGCTGAAAACCAAGAAGAATGTGATAACAGCCCCAAAGCTTCCCTTTTCGTGATGGCGAAGAAGCCGTTTCTCATTTTGTGTCGCCCAGAGAATATCCTACCTTTGGCCCAGTAGATTTTTGCCACCATATTGCCAGTGGACATGCTTGGCAAGGCTGAGTTAAGGATTTTGGCATTTTCATTTTTCCTTTTGGCATGATTTTTCATCAGCCTGAATTTCTGGAATGCATTTCCATGGTATATTTGGAAGATTCAAGCTGGCAAGATGATAAGCTTTGAGAATTTCACCCAACTATTGCTTTGAAGGCACTCCAGAATTATAACAGATGCATCATATTGGGCCCTGCTCTTCTGGCCCCCATGTCGTTCTCAGGTCAGCCTGTTCCATTTGGTCAAGTTTATCACACCTCAAGGACTTCCACACCTTGACTCTCCAACCCCATGAATGCAAATCATAGTCACCAATCAGAAGTCAAACTCTGGAAGAGGAAAGAATAAAAGATTTATTTATAGATGCATTTGCATTTTATAGATCTGGTTTTATTTTGGTGTTTGTAGGTTTTGCTTATATTTTAGGCATTTTAAGGGGAATACAAAAATGGCAAAGTCCAGGGGAAATAAGCCTGCTCACATTAATGTTTCATAAATAAGATTTACAAAATATAAGTCAGCCTTAGAATGCTATTGGAATAATCCTACCTGCTCCAAACATACTTCCCGTTGAAATGGATGCCCAGATTATGGAAGTAATCTGTTTGGGGCCAGAAGCAGGAAAATGGAAGCATTTACTATTAGTGCCTCCTCTCTATAGCCCAGTGTGTGGAATCCTCTGCATCTCCTTTTTAAATGCTCATTATAAATGGTGTTCCTTTTAGTTAAGACCAATAGGCAAACTAAGGGAAATGTAGCCGGCTTGTTTAGAAATCATTCTACAATAGTCACTGTATTTTTTGTTCCAAAAATATCCCCTAACAATTCTTTTTTGATTCATGAATTTATTTAAAAAGTACTTCAGGGGCACCTGGGTGGCTCAGTGGGTTAAAGCCTCTGCTTTCAGCTCAGGTCATGATCTCAGGGTCCTGAGATCAAGCCACACATCAGGCTCTCTGCTCAGCAGGGAGCCTGCTTCCCCTTCTCTCTCTGCCTGCCTCTGCCTACTCTCTGTCAAATAAATAAATAAAATCTTTAAAAAAATTACTTCAAAGGTATATGAATTACACATCAAATTTGGTAATAATCTATTCACTAAATCATGTTTATGGAAAGAAATAGAATTCAGTTAGCTTGAATCTGCCCCCAAGAAAGTGCAGGGTAAATGGTGCCAGCAGTGGCTACCCAGCACAAAGCAGAGAATCCAGGCTGTAATGTGGGGGTGGAGTAGAAAGAGATTTCTTCTGATTTTTATTCAGATGCCCAGGAGTGATTCCCCACCCTGCCCCCCCCAATATCTTCCAGGTTGATGATGTGGTTCCCTTCTATCTGTAGATGGCTCATAATAAATCTGAATGTGTCCAGAAGCTTGATGGCATGCCATTGAAAATACAGTTTGAGCCTCTCTCGTGCAGGGCCATTGTACTTCGTACCAGTTCTTGGGGGCTTGTTCAGATATCAGACCAATAAAACGCAGGCTTCCCCTTTTTGAGGTTCAACAGCAGCTCTGAGGCTCATATAGACCCTTTCGCTGCAAGTCTAGAAAGGAAAGAATACCCAGCAATGGCCAAATTAGCGAGCAGCCTATGATCTCAGTTAACAAAACTACTAGACAAGATTCTATGGAAAAATTCTTTGGAAGTTTCTCCAAAGACTGTGTAGCTATTTGGTATAAAGTGACCCCTGTGAAAATGTAGGTGAAACAGCTTATTTTTCAGAACTAACACCTTGACTAGCTTGGTGAAGCAAGGGCTCTGCTTGCTAGCTTTTGAATAGACGAGGGGGGTAGAGCAGCCTGAAGGCCAAAAGATATTCTCTACCTTGCAATTTGGTCTTAAAAATGAATTTCCTGGGGCGCCTGCGTGGCTCAGTGGGTTAAAGCCTCTGCGTTCGGCTCAGGTCATGATCCCAGGGTCCTGGGATCGAGCCCCGCATCGGGCTTTCTGCTCTGCGGACAGCCTGCTTCCTCCTCTCTCTCTGCCTCTCTGCCTACTTGTGATTTCTGTCTATCAAATAAATAAATAAAATCTTAAAAAAAAAAAAAAAGAAATCCCATGTTCATTCTTCACATGCCTGCCCCTAGCAGCTACCAAGCCCCATACTCTGCAGTGGTACCTATCCTTGAGAATTTGTAGTAAATCAAAGGAAGGTGACCTCGGTCTGATGTAGATGTGTCCTTTGGGATGGCCGACTCTCAAAAACAAACAAAAAACAAAAAAACTCTTCTCCATTTTGTACATTGAAAATGAATTCATTTTATTTATGCAAACATCTCTCAGCAGTGATTCTCAAGTTCTGGTGTATGTAGAAATCCCCTGGAGAGCTTGAGGAAATGTCCCTAGATTACATTCCCTGGGATTCTGGCTCAAGAAAAATACAGTAGGATCCCAGGAATCTTCATTTTGAGGAAAACTCCCAATGATTCTGACCCAGGTGATCCCGTCGATCACACTTATAGAAGCTGGAGCTAGAATCCCCTGTTTCAAATCCCAGCTCTGCCACATTGTATCTTGGTCAACTTGCTCAAGTTACTTTGCCTCCATATGCTTCAGTTTCCTCATTCTGTACAATAGGGATAATGGTAATACCTCACAGTATTTTTGTGAGAATTAAATCTGTTAGTTCATATAAAGTACTTGGAATGCTATCTGGACTGTTAATTGGCCAGTGAATGTTAGCTAGACCAGTCCAACAAGTTATAGATGTCTTGAAATAGATTATTTCATATATTGAGTTATGTAGGTGTTTTGGAGGGCAGGGAATCATTTTATGGAGTACTTCAATGGTTTGTCATTGCTAATAGGATGAGAGCCAACATCCTTAATGTGGACTCTAGGACCCTACATGTCTAGCCTTTGCCTACTGGCCAAGCTCATCTCACACCATCCTTCCAGCCATTCTCACTGCAATCAGCTGCATTTGGCGTATTTGGAGTTTTCAAAGATGCCACACTTCCTTCTAGGCAGTGTGGATCTAGACAGGCCCTTCACATGTTCTATTCCTTATGTCTGAGACACTGTTCCCCTCACTTTTAGTTTATTAATTTTTACTCTACCTTTAGAGATTTAGCTCAAGTATCACTTCCTCTGAGATGCTTTTTCTGACCTTACTAAGTTAAATGCTTTCATTTGTGCTTATGTCACATAGCTCGCCTTCATACCCCATATGAAAGTTATACTTCCATATTTTTTCCTCCTCCACTCAAGTTATTGTGCCATAAGGTAAAAGCCATGCCAGTTTGTTTGGTCACAGTGCTTGGCATATAAACACTCAGTATTTGTGGAATAAATGATTAAATTTTGCTTGAGGGAAGACCAGGTTGGAATGCCATGTTTTTACATAAAAACAGTGGTGTTTGGATGGTCTCAGGAGGGTGAGAGGACAGGGGGTAGGTGTCCTCATGGCAGAAGAGAGTAGGCAGAAGAGGGCCGATACGTTCCAGAGAGGCAGTCAAAAAACCCAAGATAGCCACCATCCTGGGTGGTGGAGGTCATGTGGACAGAGCTGAGAAAGATGGCCAGAGTTGGGTTTGGGTGCAAGACAGGATGAACATAGGTGAGAATTCCTATCTGTGCTCACAGGGGCAAAAAGAGATAAAATGGAAAATCAGGATTCAGATTCTTGAAGGGACAAATCCAACATCAAGACCACTGTGCCAGAGTGAAGCACTTGGATATAGAGGAGAATGGGGTTTGGACTGGAGTCCTTTCAGAATAAAGGAGGCCCAGAGTTACTGTTGCTTATGAGATTGTGGGTATGTGACAGATGGATAGTTCACTTGGCTTCAGGAGCCAGAGATGTGCAAAGCCCCCTCTGAAGCTTGCTATGTGTCATTGATCGTCTCAGGGCACCAGGTTTGCAGAGAGGCCTTCTTCGGGAAAGAGAAGTTCTTGAAATTCATGATGGGATGGAGAATAATTCCTTTCCTTCTAACGTAAGCCAGAGTCATAACCCTCTTTGGCATTTGCCATCTTCAGTCAGTCTTTGTAGAGTTGAAGCCTTCCGCAGGCACACAGGTAAGATTACCACCATCCAAGTCTCCTCTTGTGTCTGACCTGGCCATGCAGCCATTTATTGCTCAGTGGCGGCCCCTGCTGTTAGAGAGAAAGATAGCACATCCAGAGTCCGTCATTAACTCTGGTACCTGTAACTAGGCGAATTTGGAGCAAACAGGAGAGGAGTCAGGGGCCAGGTAAATGGACTCACGACATCCCCAGGGAGATCCCTCCCCCACCCCGAGTTCAGCGTGCCTTGTGAGCTGCTAGCGCAAGAGAAGAAGTTGAACCTAAAGATTTGGGGCTTAAAAATCTTCTACAAGCTTCCCCGTTCAATTGCTTCATTACAGAGGTTTGCTAGGAACCATCACAGTGCCCTCTGAGAAATGCCAGTGCAAACTTTTATTTGGGGGCTTTCAGGACTCTCAGGTGACAGATATCTTAAAAGATAACCCCCTCACTCTTGAAGTTAATTTACAGTACATTTTCATTAAGGGTGGAGGCGCCGTGTCGACGCTTGTTTACATTCTGGACAGGAATCCCAGTATAGATCCTTCCGTAGGCGTCCCGCTGGGTCGCCCTCCTCTGTGCACGCATCTCTGGGCGCGTGTGTGCTGCGTGTACGAAGTAAGGCAGTTACATGCCATTTCTGGGCAAAAAAACTGCATGGGAAGAGAAGAAGAGAGAAAGCAAACTCACAATCACATAAAAGTAGGGAGAGGGGGAGAGAGGAGATTGCCGTTGATTATGGGTCTGGCAGCAGATGTTCTACACGAATCCAACTCGCTGCAGCCAGTCTGTTTCCATGGCAACAGAATCAGTAATTATTGAGCCCAGGCGCTCCCCCCCTCTTCCTCCCAACAAGGTGGAGGCTGATGAATATGGACTATCTCCAGCCCATCACCAGATCTTTCTTTTTCTCCTTCTTCCTCTTTCTCTCTCTCTTTTTAAAGTTCTTTATAAGAAAAGTGGAGGTATTGAGGAATGCCGAGAAGAGGAGCTCTGTGTCTATTGATGAAAGAGCATAGGGCACAATACTGAAATGGAGTGATTATTTTTCTCTTGTGATACTATAAGAGAAAAGCTCTTCCTAGAAAAGCCGATGATCTCTGAAGATGCTAAATAAATGAGCAGGAGTTTCCCTGAAATGGAGGCTCCCTTTGATTGGCTGATCTTTCTGCGATTCCTGCCAATCGGAGCACCCCTGGGCTCGAGCTCCATAAACATAAGCAAAGCTACATGCTTATTCTTCTGGACTCGAAGCGTGTGCCATTCAAAGGTGTGCGGCAGGTCTCCATTCACATGGCTCGACTGGAAACCTGTTTCGTGAACAAGCTTACTCGGGAACCATCCGGTATTCCAGCACATTGTTCTTCTGGGGGACGGCTCTAAGTCATCTGGTGGCGGCAGTAGCTTCGCAGCAGTCTTGGTAGTTGGGAAGAATGGACTTACAGGAGCTTGGTGAGTAAACCTCAGTCTTACACATCTGTCCGCCGGTATCTGCAACCGGCGCTAAAATGCAGCTTTGTCCTATTGTCTGCCGAGAAAACTATGAATTGCAACGAGCACATGGAAGAGCGGGCATTCTGGGGTTCCTGTGATGTGTGAGCTTCTGTATTCCAAAGGCTGCATGCATTGCTTGGGGAGGATCGGATTTGTAATTGTATTGTACCGGAACACTGCCTTGTCTAGTCAGGATTAGGAGGAGGAGTGGAGTTGTGCTTTATCTGCCTGGGTATAGATCCATTTCGGAAGAACATGCTTTTAAAACTAAATTAATGAGAGTCAACCCCGTGCATTGCTGGGAAGAAGGAGAAAGGTGCAGGCACAGAACCGAACGGTAAGCAGCTTGCCCGTGTTGCCGGTGTTTGCATTGTGAAGAGAGATGTTATTACGATGGCCTGTCAAACACTTCTTCAGACCCCCAAGCGCAGAAGGGGGCATCTATTTGGCATGCACTGCTGCTCTCGGCTTGGGAAGTGTGCACCCGAACTAGGTCATGCCCCTGACTTCTGTCATGAAACCAGTCTCTAAATCAAAATATGTTCTCTCTATTTTTAAAAATTAATTGCAGAGATGAGCTGAAGTGCAGTCAGAGAGATTTTAGCTGCCAAAAACCACGCTTCCAAATGACTCTGTTTTGCATCCTTTTCAGCCCCTGAAAACCAGACAGGGTTTGCAAAGTTATATTCAAGGATTGGCTCTTTGCCAGGGAAGGGCTGCTCTGAGCTATTGCTTTCCTCCCTGGGGTTTAATTTTCTGACACTGGTGATGAAATTCTCGATTTCTTTGGGTAGAAGCAGGAAAAAAAAAGAAAGCAGTGCTGTAAACAGGCAGTGGAGAGGCAACATGGGGAAGGAAAAACTCTCTGCCTTTAGAGACCCTTCTAGCTGCAAACTTAAAAATATATGTGGCAAGACAGAACGCAAGCACAGGGTAGGATTCCAGGGGAACTATAATCTTTCTGAACATGGAGAGGAGAAGCATTGCTTTCGGCGTGGGTGCAGGGAGCGGGGGCTGAACTTGGGGCTTCCATCTCTGCATAAGAACCTCTCCCCAGCATCTCTGCGGGTTTTGAGGCTTCATCGCTGTTACTTTTTTTTTTTTTAATGTAATTCCCTATCTCATGTGCCAGGAACACTGACAGCATACTGCATGTCTTCTATTTACAGTTCACTTGGGTGCAAACAACAGAGGGAAAGAGAGAGGAAAGCCTTATCATTGGGTTCAGAAATACATGCACGTGAAATAGTTGAACACGGGAAATCTTCCCGGCTAGTCCTTCATAACAATGTCCTTTTGAAAGAAGAGAGTGTTATAGGTCTTCACGTGGCTGTAGAAGGGGATTTGCTGTGTCCTAAATGGGATCTGTGGTGGGCGGGTAAAGAAACAAAAGAGCTAGGAAGATTTTGCCTGGAGAAGACCCGAAAGCAGGGCGAGGGGGGTTGGAAGAGACCTGACCTGCTCTTCTGACCTGATGCCACTGGAAGAGATAGCCAAGTTTCCTCACTGTAGGTGACAGTATGCAGCATGGGTCACTTGGCCAGGTCAGTGACCTGTCGTGTTAGCTGAAGACCCCTCTAGAAATAGAGGCTGTCTTCTGATCCCAAGAGGCTCAAGATGGTGTGCCGAATTGAGAATTCCACCTGATCGGAGGCAAGTGTGCGCACGGGAACTCTACCAATTACATCTCACTCCTAGGCACACCTTTACATGCGCCCAGTTTTGAGGAAGTCTGGTTTTTTAAGCAGATGTGCATTAAATGACGTCATTTCATTAGAATGACCCTCCCTCCTCTTTCGGTCTCTTCTCTCCCCCATTAGCGTCACTGCCATGAGTGAGGCACTGGCACCTGTTGGCAAGAATGAGGGAAGAAACAGCCTTTTATGGAAGCACTAAAAATCTTTTTTTTTTTTTAATTAAGGGTAGTTACTAACCTATTTTTGGATCATGAAAGTCTAAGAATTTGCAAGCTATGAAATCTTCCCTGGCCCTGAGAAAATCCATGAATGCATGATCACATAATACTCTGATGACAGCCCCCATTTCAGGGTCATGTAGGATCTCTGTCCCAGGTAAAAAGCCAAGAATTTATTATACCCTCGAGTTTCTTATCTCCTTTTTGCAAAGGGCTCGCTAAATACTGCCCAGCCCTGTGCCAGTCAACTTCTGAACCAAGTGGCTTCAGTCCCTGAATGAAGTCCTGCATGTTCTCACTGAGGGCTGGAATGAAGAAATCTTGGGAACAATTGTAGAACGTGGTGGTTTTCTCACTTCTCAGCTTGTGGTGTTGGTGAAACTAGGGTCACAGGACTTGAAACGAACATGCTCCTGTTCAGTCCTGAAGGAGGAGGCTTCTTCCTTCTGCCTCTGCATGGTGTTTGCGGGATGTGGGACATATTAGAGACTCACATGGAAAGGTAAAGAAAAATGAATTCCCTCAGATTTGCACATGACTATCAGAGTTGCCTGAGAGGTCACAGTGAATATGAGTATGTTGAATCTAATCCCTGAAGTTCAGCACTGAGAATTGGAATGATAGAATCCATGTCTCCTAGCAATTGGATTGAAATCAGTCACAATGGGAAAAGCTAATCTGCCCTGAGAATTTGTGGTGTGGCAAGCACTATCCAATACGTCTTTAAAACAGCCCCAACAGGATGGCTTTTATACCTGTTTTCTAAATGAAGAGAATTGAGTCACCAAAACATCAAGGAACTTACCCATGTCTAGGGTACCCAAGCCAGGACGTGGCAAGTGGCTTGTGTTTTCACACGTGTTGATTTACTTGTTTGCTGCATCCATGGATGGAAGGAGTGTGAATGGACTGGGGAAGGAGGTCTCCTCACCTCTCAGTCCGCCTAGTCGAACCAGACCACGGAGAATTGAGTTCAACCACCATTGCGATAATTAAAGTCAAATTAGAAAGGCCTTTTCGGGTGGTTGGGTGAATAGTTTACAGTGTCATTTGGGAAAAGATGTTGGAGTTAAGTAAAACCTTGTTACCAAAATGCCCCATTTGTTTATCCCCTTGTGTTACTGTATGATATACCACCTTATTCCAAGGAGTGTTTCTTTGACTGATAGGATCTAGGTCAGTTTCCGTATGAGACCGGCTCCTCCTGGGCCATCTGTGGGAGGTGGAAGGTCATCAGGTCCATGGCTGCCCTTTGCTGGATTTGCAGTTGCTGTAGCAACAGTGGGGGCGTGAAAGACCAGGAACAACAGTGCCTTCAGTCTGGGGGTGTGTGCGACCCACAGTGGTTGTGGGAATCACCAAGGCCACCATGCTTTCTGAAGACCCTGTGAATAGGCCCAGCGCAGAAAGAGATTCCAGGTAGTGGTAGAGGACATACATGGATGAAGCAGCTGAAGACTCAGAAGATTAGACCTGAAAATCATTGACACAGTTTTCAAACCACGTCAGTCAGAGTTGGGGGCGTTGATGGGACTGAGGAAATGTGGAGCAGGGTCGGGGTGGGGGGTGTGAGTCCTCCACTCCCACTTCAGAGCATCTCCATTTCTATCTGTTTTATAAATTGGCATTCCCCCTGAAGACTTAACTAATGACAAATGGAGGGGAAGGAGTTAGGCCACTAGACGGAGAAAGAAAAACTATTGATGTCCTTGAAATTTCCAGCTTGACATATAAAGAAATAGCAGACCAGAGCATACAAGCCAGATTGCATTCAACAGAAAAAGAGTCTGTAGGGATCTCAGTAGCAGGTTTTAAAAATGTGGGTTATTTGCTATGCATGCCTGATATTATGCGCTTTCTACTATTACACTAGGTATGTGAATGTGTAAAAGACAATTTCAATAGCTATGCAAAAAATAATGTCCTACAGGGATAATATGGCCAATCTCTTTCTAGAACAAAACTGTCTAGTGGAAATACAATGCAAGTTCTGTGTGTAATTTCCATTTTTTTAGTAACCACATTTAAAAAGTAAAAAAAAAAGAAAAATCAGGCCTATAAATTTTAATAATACATGTATTTAACCCAGTATGCCCCAAATATTTCAGCATGCAACTACAAAATTATTAACAAAAATATTTATATTCAATTTTTTTATGTTAAGTCTTTGAAATCCAACATGTAATTTACACTGACAGCACAACTCAACTTGGATACTGAATTTTCACAGGAAATCTGTTTTTAGATTTCATAAAATTTGTAGTTAAAAAGGTAGATTCACGTACCCAACTTGTTCCAAACATACACAAACAATAACTGAAGTATCAGTTTTTAAATAGAGTTTAGCTGAAGTTAAATAAAATTAGTAACTCACTTGCATAGTCATACTAGCCACATATTTCAAGGTTTTCATAGCCATGTGTGGTTAGTGACTAGTGTACTAGACGGGGCAGTGCTGGACTCGAAAGAGCTTTCCTGCTCTACCAGGCCGGTGACTTCTATCTCATCATCATGCTATAGCTTCTTCCTCTCTTCTTCCTCTGTGAAGTACCTAGAAGACTTGCCCTGGCAACAGAGAGACTAACAGAACATTAGTATTCACAAACTTGTTTACTTTTGCCCTTAAGCATTGTACATGCAACACTCAACATGTAGTGAAATCTTGGTTTTTCCATTAGTCTGTTTGGCATGGAGGAATGTAAAGGTGTACCATTTCCTACTCCAGAAAGTCAACATTCACCATCTGTGGCATGTTTCTGTCCACAGATATGGTGGCCCCACCACTCACCACACATTGGGCTGCCACCTTCAACACAATATGTTCAGGACACAGGGGTTTAGTTTTAATAATAGGCTAAGCAAACCTTGATTGAGAGGGTAAACAGATAATTCTTTATGAAGACAGGTATAAATTGAGGCTAAGGGATGATTTAATTGCTGTCATCTTACTCAATTCTGCAAATTTTGTTTAGCTGGAAAATATTGACTAAGTAGTTCTTACAGTTAATTTGGTCTTAAAATCCTTACCTTCAACATCATATGTTATTCTATTTATTCACTCCCCCAAGGTTTTTTCTTTTTAATGTAAAACCAATTATGAAAATGTAATCAACCTTTTCAGGAAACTAGATCCAAATCATGCTGCAAAGCCTTCTTACAGGCATCCGGTCCCAGCCTCCTGGAGATGTCCTGACATTGACAGTCACAGCCAGATCTGTAAGTAGAAGGATAAAGCTCGCTCTGCGTTTGGTCTGCTTAAATCTTTGGTTAATAAAGAGATCTTTTAGAAATCTCACAAAACACTGAGAAAGGGAGGAAAAAATCCCTGTAGTTCAATACCATCCCTAATACCAGGGACACCTTCTGGTCCAACTGTACTCATTTCCTGCATATTGGACAGAATTCCCAAGGAACAGGTCTTGTGCACGTAAGCACTCAGAAACATTTGTTGGATTGAGTTGTATGGCCTCTTGGCAACTCCTTTCCTTTCGTGGCAGGACTTTATCATCTTTACTGAGGCAACACTGGCAGACCAAGTAAATTAAACCAGAGGCAGGGTGGAATCTAAGAGTGAGATGACTTGCTTTGTGATTCTGCTGTTTGGCCACACCAAAGACTATCACGAGTGGAAGGAAGTGCTGTGGAATTTCAGTGAACACAGAGACACCGGGAAATAGCTGTCTATTGCATACGTGAAATTAGCATCACAGTAATTATCTTTGAATTGCCACAGGGTTTTGAAGTCCACCGACATGCTAGCTAGTTTCAAACAATCTGTGACATTCTAGAAATCCAGGACTAGAAAAGTACCCATCTAGATGACAGAGCAGTAATCTAGAACCTAAGGCCCTGACTTACTATCTATAGTTTCACAACTGATTTTTGTAAATCACTTAAACCTTCTTCTGCTCCACAGCACCTACACACAGGTGTAGAGAGAAGTTTAGACCTCACGGTTTCCAAGGTCAAGATTCCAAACCGTCTGTTCTCTAGGGCCCATGTTGCATCGACCATAGCAGTCTTTCCCACTGTTCTAGATGGAGCCTCAGAATCCCTCTTAACACAGCATTAAGTCAGCCACTACCAACCAATCAGAACTGGCTTACAGCTGAAACTGATTTTTCATCCCTCTCCTATGTCTTTTTCTCAGCTCTGTGCATTGTGCAAGACTTTGAAAAGGAAACACACAGGGAATTATCCTCAATATGTAGGGTTTCAGGGATAAGGGGATGTCAGTTCTCTACTCATCTTCTTGCTCAGCTGTTCCAGGGAGGTGTTGCTATCTGACAAGGAGGGCTGCAGCCTGGCACTTTGGGAGCTCACTTTTCCTTCCTTTTGAGCTATAAGTGATGAGAGACCTGTCAAGGAGAGCAGTTCACTGGCATCATTCCCAGACCTGGAAGCATAATGAAATAAAGTTTCATTCCGAATTGGTTGGAATTTTTATAGCTGAACATTTGAGATAGCATCTGGGGCAGTTCTAACATCCATTTGCCTGGTTGGAAGGAAGCACCCATGAGCTAATGGAACTCAGGCCTTCATACTGGCAGCCCATACTGACAGACTTGATCTTTGGGCAAATCATTTCTAATTAGAGCCAGCCAGGCCACGGGTTCTAGCACCTGTGACGGAGCTCACTCATGTCTGATGGTCCAGCAATGTGAAATATGCATTACAGAGGTTCTATCGTGTACAAAGAATGGTATCAAAGTAGGAACTGGTCTGAAAGCCCCCCACACTAGTACTGAGCGTCAGTCCAGACTACTTAATGTTAAGGGTTCAATCCAAGCCTGGGGCTCTGGGATGCTATGTTGGTATAGTCCATTAGCACTCTTCCTAGTACCCTCACCCTTCCAGCTTTAGAGAACAGAGGGTGTCCATGGACAAATCTCCCACTCTGGATTCCATATGCCAGGTTCAAACTTCTCTGCAAAGTAGACCTAAGAAGCTTTGCAAAGACCACTGGATAGGAGATCCTTCTGTCCTCCTTAAAATTTCTTGAGGACTAGGTAGATGACTACTTAAACCCTCTGAACCTTAGTTCTCTCGTCTGTAAAAATGGAAGTAAAGGTGCATTTCTCACAAGGCTGTTGGTAAATGGAAATTAAATTATGGAGTCTATGTAAGTGATGAGTGTACCGTGATGCTCTGTGCAAGGAGACAATAGTACGATTATATTCCTTGAGTAGAAGCTACTTATTTTTTGTTATCTCAGAGAGTGTCTAGCTCAACTCTTTAGCTGTGGAAGGTTCTCTAACTGGATAGCTAGAGTGCTAGGCAGGCACATGCTGTCTGCTCTCAGATCACTCTCCTAAATCCTCAGAGATTATCCCAGCCCTGCTAGCACCAGAGGCCACCCAGAAGGAAAAGGACACTACCCTCAGAACAAAGAGCCTAGGGTGAAGCCCCAGGTTAGCCACTAGTAAAATTTAGGTCTTGCCATATTGCCTCTCCAATCTTTAGTAACTTTTTTTCCTCATGTACAAAATATAGAGAATATCTTACCTATCAGATACATAGAAATGTTCAGAGAACAAACAAATTAACATATCCCATGTGCTCTGTGGATTGTACATAAGGTAATATATAAGGTATCACTATTACTTCAAATCTATTATCTCTTAACAATTCAGTCTTGTTTACAGAGAAGGAATCACTGGAAACATGTTTTTGGAGCAAGAGTCAAAAGCTCCAGGATAGTGATGTATGCTTTCCTGATTTTGGAAGCCAGTCAAGATCAAACGATATTGTGCTTCTTGGCAGATGCCTTGGGGCATTCAGGAAGGCTGTGACCTGTCATAAATAACTGGTGGCTTTTATATTGGTTAAGTCAAAGATGTTCTTGGTCTCTGCATATGGCCCATAAATCTGTCTGGATTGCCAAGTTTTAGCCACCCTGCCCCAATTCTCTTCTTCATGAAGACATAATAAAGCTTTGGAAAATATATATATTTTTGGTTCTTCCATATGCAGTTTCCCAGGTACTTCTTGGTAGCTTTCTTTTCTCTTCCATCCCCCTAAGCATGCATTTATGTCCCTGAATACGTACTCTGTCAAGAAAGGAGAATGGGTGATGTCTTCGTTTGTTAATCTGGTTATTTATTTACTATAAACCCATCACATCCCAGATATTAAAGAATCCTGAGCCCTGGGATGGCAAATAGATTCTATCTGGTGACAACTTGGGTGCTCTGGTGGAGGGTGGGCCCTTGGGTGGGGAGGGAAGGGTTGCAATGTGCTGTTACCCTATTACAAGTGAAGAAAGTGAGGCTCAGAGAAATTAATGGACTTGTTATTATGTCTCTTAACAAGGGACAATGTTTACATTTCCTTGCTGTCTCAATTCAGTCAACAACCACTATTTGCTGAATGCCTGCTCCATATCGGTTCTAGGACTTGGTATTATCTAGGAATGAAAATAATCTGTGAACATCTACAGATTAACAATCTGCATGGAAGTTTGTTTTTCGTGCAATCATTAGCCTCAGAGTTGTCCAGAATCAAGAGACTATGATAATAAAATTCCCAACCAACCAATTATTTATATAAGTTGACCTTTGAAGAACACAGGTTTGAATGCACTTATAGGTGGATTTTTTACAGTACAGTATTATAAATATATTTTCTCTTCCTTATGATTTTCTTAATGACAATTTCTTTTCTCCAGGTTACTTATTTTAAGAATGCAGTATATAATGCATACAATACACGAACCATGTATTGATTGACTATGTTATCGGTGAGACTTCTGATCAACAGTAGGCTGTTAGTAGTTAAGTATTGGGGGAGTCAAAATTACATGCAGCTCTTCAACTGTGTTAGAACATCTAACCCCCACACTGTTCAGGGGTCAGCTGTATTCAAATTCATTTGTATATTCACTTACATATTCATTTTCCCGCCCGTTTACATAAAGAATAAAGATCCACTTTTTAAAAGTTGGGCTTTTGTAAGAGTTCTTTCAAAACAACTTGAAAGTAATTGACAAAAACAAACTGGCCAATAACTGCCCTTGATTTTTGCCTTTGTTCCCCTTGGTCTGCTACTTAATATGGCCTTGCTGGCACAGAGGTGAAAGTGAACAATGAAGAAAAACTGAACCCAGCTGTCCACTATCCTACTTTTTGCAAAGCAGCCTAGAAATGTAACATAGATGAACCAAAAATATTCACTTTACCAAAGGCTTCTAAACTGTTAAAATTGTCGAGGGAGAAAGAATTTGCAATGATGGTGATAAGAGAGATGTTGCAATTCCATGTCCCCTGGGAAGAGGTTTGAGTAGCAGGGGATGGGGAAAATCTCTTAGCCCTCTGAGCACTGTAGTAATCACACCAAGGATGTGTGGTGCTGTCTCTTTCTCCTGTTCCGTGTACTTATAGAGGCTCACTCCATCACTGGCTTCAAGGCCAGAGCAATGTCAGAAATGCTTACCTGGTGGTTATAAGAATTGTGCCCTCTAGGTGCTAGGCACTTTACATAGGTATAGGTCCTTTTAATGGAATTTCCCAAGCTGGTTTTTTTTTTTAATTACTGTTCTTAATATAGCTGTTATTTTAAAATTACTACATGGAGAGTGATTTGTCAAGACACAGTGTTGTGTTTTTTTTTTCTTTCTTTTATTGCAAACTAGTGGACATACATCACTTTAAGTTCAAGGCATACAACATGATCGTGTGATTTACATGTGTGCAGTCATGACCACAATAGGTTCAGCTAACATCCATCTTCTCATATAGATATAATAAAAAGAAAAGAAAAAAATTTTCCTTGGATGAGAACACGTAGGATCTGCTTTCTTAACTTTCCTATATACCACACAGCAGGGCTAAATGTGCTCTCCATGTTGTACATCACATCCCTAGTACGGACTTATAACCAGAAGTTTGTACCTTTTGACCACACTCTTCCAGTTCCCCTTCCCTCCACCTCCCGCCTCTGGTAATCACTAATCTGATCTCTTTTTTTATGAGTTTGGTATTGAGTTGGTGGTGGCTTGTTTATTTAGATGCCACATATAAGGGAGATCATACACTCTTTGTCTTTATCTGACTTCTCTCACTTAGCACAACACCTCCAAGGTCCATCCATGTTATCACAAATGGTAGAATTTCCTCCCCTTTTTTATAGCTCAATAATATTCATTGTTTCTATGTACCACACCTCTTAGGATACACGTTTTTCTCAAAGAGCGTATCCCCCTATACTACAGAGAGTGAGACTCAAGGGAGGCTTTAGCACCAAATTCACCCTATCCTTTATGCTAATATATTTCATTGCAGCTTCAAGAGCAATGTTAAAAGGCATTAGATCCCTTTTTTACAGATAAGGAAACAGATGTAGAGAGTTAGCTCATTATCCTTCCTGTAAGTGGCAGAGTGAGATTGAAATCCAGGTCTGATTCCCAAGCCTGGGTTTCTTTTCTCGATGTTTAATGCTTTCATTTCAGCCTCGCTCCCTGTACATTGATTTATAACTAATGCATTAGAAGAGTAGTCTTCAGTCTGGGTTGCTCATGCCCTGAAGTTTGTGAAGACTTCTCAAAGGAAAAGCAGGCATGCATAGTTTTAAGGTGATCCATTTCCACATTCTCAATTTCCACCTGTGCCTTAAACCCATCTTGAGATGGTACCTGTGACCCTCCCAGCAGCCTGCTCCCTCTTGACAAAGGAAAGGCCTCCTGTCACCCTCATCAGATCTCACAATACTGTGTGGCCCAAACTGTGGAAACCTTCTCTAAGAGCCACACAGGGGCATGTGACAGGTCCTTCAAATAAAGATCCATAAATGGGTTCCCATTTTAATAAGAGATGGAGTCCCAATAAAATATTTCTCTTGGGTTTAATAATCATCAACATTTGTAATATATTTGTTCCAATTACTTTATATTAACGATGGCACCGTTAAACTGAATGAGGAAGACTATTTTTATCATAGCCTCCTGTTCACAGAAAATGTATTTCAAATTAGATTTTAGTATATATATGTTTTTGTTTCAGAGAAGTGTAATAGTATGATTCACAGTTGACTTTTAAGCATAAAATTCTATCATGCTAAAATTCTGTACAAGTAGAATTGAAGTAGAATGGGAACAATGGGAAGTGGAATGGGAATTTGAATTCTAAGGGTGGTAGGCAGAGACCCATGGGCCAAATCCAGCCCACAGCTTATTCTTGTACATAAAATGTACTGGAACCTAGCCATGTCTATTCATCTATGTGCTGTTTAAGACTGCTTTCATGCTATAGTGACATCGTTGAGTAGCTATGACAGAGACTGCTTGGAAAGCCTAAAATAGTATTTGGCCTTTTACATGGAAAGTTTGCAGACCTGTTATTAAAGGAGAAAAATGATGTAAAATTTCCAACTATTAAAAAAGAGCTGGGGCACCTGGGTGGCTCACTGGGTTAAAGCCTCTGCCTTCGGCTCAGGTCGTGATCCCAGGGTCCTGGGATCAAGCCCCGCATGGGGCTCTCTGCTCAGCAGGGAGCCTTCTTCCTTCTCTCTCTCTGCCTACTTGTGATCTCGATCTCTCTGTGTTAAATAAATAAATAAAATCTTTAAAAATAAATAAATAAAAATAAAAATAAAAAAGAGCTTATTCATATATTTTAATGAGTAATTAAGGGTATAAAATCCCTATTGCATGTATACCCAAGGATACACTTAAAAGAGTGATGTAACAGTTTTTTCTACCAATATTATAATACACTGAAAATTATGTTCTTTGCAACTATTTCAACTGTGATGAAAAATTTCAACCATCAACTTGCAAAATGTATACATAGATTTTTTTTTCAAAAAAGGAAGACCACTGCCCCTTGAAGACAGGATCAGGCATGTGACTTTCCATAGTTTAAGGAGATTGTCTCTTTTTCATGGAGCAAATTGAGCCCCATGTGAGTACCTCAACCCTCAATCAAGCTGTTCTCCCACAACCTTGATGGGTAGCTGATGGAAATGTTGGACTCTAGCAGGACAGGGTCAAAGAGTGATCTCGTAAATGGCTGGGCTCAGTCTTAGAGATCAGAAAAATCGTTCACAAGCCCCTACGTTGGCCCTTGTGTTGGTCACCTAGGGAAAGAAAGAATAGCTGTGCCCTTTCAGGAGGTAGAAGGCTGGGATTTTTAGGATGTCCCTACAGAACTGAGGGGAGCCTGTGCTGTCCTCAGGCTGCATGGATGGTGGATTGTACCACATGGGTGAAGTTTACACCTGCCTAGTAACCTTGATTCATGTTTTGGGTTGAATTCTGTCTTCTTCTGAAAACAAGAGGCTGTTCTTAATCATCACTACTTTAGAATATGACCTTGTTTGGAGACAGAGTCTTTATGAAGCTTATCAAGTTAAAATGAAATCTTTAGAAGAGGCCCTAATCTGCCTGTGTCCCTATAAAAAGGAGAACTTTGGATACAGAAATAGACATGCATTGAGATAAGATCATGAAAAGACATAGGGAGAAGATGGCCACCTACCAGCCAAGAGAGAACTGGGACAAATCCCTCTAAAGGAGGAATCAACCCCTTGTACCTTGGGTTCAGACCCAAGTTTCTGACCTCCAACACCAGGAGGCAATAAGTTTCTGTTGTTTAAGCCACCCAGTCTGTGGTACTTGGTACTTCTGACAGTAGCCCTTGCAAAAAAAATACAGTGGCCTGAAAAGCGCAGGTTCTTTGAATGGACTTCCCAAAGCCCAGTGATTTTTATGTTTAACTGTGTCTTGAAATTACTACATGACATGGTCCATCATAGCACAAGTTGTTATCAGAATGTATCAAACAACAGAGGACCAGAACCAGAGAGACTTTGACCCAGACCCCTAGTCTTCCTCCTTCCCCCTAGAGCAGTTCAGAAGAGAAGTTGAGATCAAGACCTCTGGAGCTAGAGCCCTTGGGTTTAAATTTTAGTAGCCATGTGACTTTGGGGGCATGAATGGCCTCACTTGTTAAACTGAGGAGTAACAGCACCTGCCTTGTTAGGTTATTGCAAGGATCAGCTGAGTTCATAACACATAAAATTCAGTTCTTGGCACATAGTAAGTGTTCAACAGTCAAATGTTCATTGTATGGTTGAGGGACCAAAAAGGACAACCTCTGCCAAAGACCACTCCAGAACCCGTGAATCACCCAGCAAGTACTACCCACATGTCCTCTGAAATTCTCAAAGATTTGTTCATGAAATTGCCATATTAATGTTAGAAGGGCTTTTTTTTTTCCAATCTAGGATTGTCTTTTCTCTTGTTTTATCCTCTCTTATTCTTGCAAAGCCTAATATTTGAGAATAGCTAGCATGCCTTATTAACCCTTGAAAAAGTATCTGCTCCAGCACCATTTGGCAGTCAGATTTCATCAGTCACTTGAGATTATGGATTAACTCACTGATCTTTTTACCCTTCGAGCTAATTAGCCTTTGGACAAATACAGCGAGTCACAGAAGCCAAGCACAGCTGACCAAACACATTTCAAAGAGCAAATTTGGTGGGTAAATAATGCCAAGCTCAGATCTCTCAGTAATATTGCTTTTCTGAGTCACTGGAATCTTGATGATCTTTCCTTCCCAGCTAGAGTCGGTAGTGAGGTGTTTACAACCCTTCAAAGCAAAAGGGACAATGTGACTCATTAAACCAGCTAGCTCCTCCCTACTTCAGTTTCTGCCAACCCCATTTAAGATGATTCTTTCTCTGATGTTCTCTAATAACTGGCCCAGTTTGACTTTAAATGACTGAACATATCCTTGGGGACCCTTGTTTAAGAGACAAGGGGGAGACCTTCCTAGATACCCAGCTGGAATGTAATTTTACTTAATTTAATTTAATTACCACTACCTGCCAAGACTTTCTCACACCTCCGTAAAGCACCTTAAAACAGTTCATGCCTCACCTTGGTGCTAAGGCCTGTTAAGTACTTGTAGATAATTATCACATCCTTTTAGACAGTGTTTGGTGAAACTCAGTATATTTAGACCTTTCATTCTGTGCTAGAGAAGACCTCTCCAGGTAGACTTTTCCAAGTTCCTCTTAGTTGAAATTATTCTCACATTATAATAGGCACAACCTCACCAGTGAATTGCAGGGAGTTGCAAGGGGTAGTCTCTCCCCGGGGCCAGCCAGCCCCTTGGTAAGGGCAGCTGGGATGGTGTGCCCATCCTGGTGTCCACCCTATTGGGCAGGCTCCTGGCCTGTCCTCTGAGGTCCCTTTGCATGGGCATCCATGATCTTCTGAGTGGCCACTGCTTCTTTCTGACCCCACAGGGTAGAGTTCTGGAGAAAGAGGAATTCCAGATTGAAGGACAGCTCCGACATTGCACAACCACATATCTACTCATTTGGGTTTGGTTTTTGATCATGCATTCAAGAAAACAGAAAACAGCAAATGGTTTAAAGATTTTATTTATTTATTTGACAGATAGAGATCACAAGTAGGCAGAGAGGCAGGCAGGGAGAGAGGAGGAAGCAGGCTTCCCACTGAGCATAGAGCCCGATGCGGGGCTCGTTCCCAGGACCCTGAGACCATGACCTGAGCCGAAGGCAGAGGCTTTAACCCACTGAGCCACCCAGGGACCCCAGAAAACAGCAAATGGTTTAGCTCTTATTTCAGAAGAGCAGAGGTGGGGTTGCTTTGCACTGGCACCAGCGTTTATTGACAAAGAGCATTTGTCAAGGGAATAATAAGTGCCTAGCCCCGTGCCTCGGTAAATAGGAGGAATCCAAAGAGAGAATAATCTAGACTTTGCTCTTGGGGACCTTCAAAAACAGTGAAAAGCTTGCAAGACAGTAAATCATACTAAACATCGTTATCTAGTTAATAAGAGAATTGTAAGCTTCAAGGGAAGTCAGTCCTAGGCCACTATTCTGTAACTAGTTGATCTGAAAAAAATATCCCATGGTGAAGAGCACCATATGTTACACTTGCGTGGGCTTTCCCAAACCAAGATATCGTGTCTGATACCAAGTGGCATCTGTCTCAACAAATTATCATAATACAAGTTTATTATACAGAATGAACTGTATATGTATTTGATGAGGAAAAATGACCAAGAAGTATTTCTCAGTGAACAAAGAAGTTAGTAGGATAATATACAACATATGATCCATGGTGTGTGTGTGTGTGTGTGTGTGTGTGTGTGTGTATGTTTTAGGTATGAATAGATTTGTGTGGTTTGCATATATATAGGAAAATGAATAAGAAATGAAAAGGGCAATGAATAACTCTGGAGAACAAAGCTGGGGAACCCAGAAGAAGACTTTCATTTTTAATATGGTATTCTTCTGTTCATATTTTTATTATCAATTTTACATTTGTATTTTTAATTTAATCATCAAAATGGATTCTTTAAAAATAAAAATCTTGATAAAATAATAAAAATTAAAATGCCATATAGTATTATCAATATCAGAAAGTATGTGTATTCTTGACTTTAATTACTGGAGATATACAGTTTAGAGTTTGTTTTGGAACTACTTAGAGCAGTGATTCTCATTCTTCGGTGATTCTTACCTCTTGATTCTTTTAAAATTGAAAAACCCAGCTGATAACACCACCTTTGTAGACCAGAATTGCAAGTGAGGCTTAGCTAAGTTTTTAAAAACACCACCATCCATCCTGTCACCACCAGCTTCCTTCGGTGGTTGCAGTGGACCCCAGGTGAAGGCACAGGACTAGAGAGGAAATGGAACATGACAAAAACTATCCATTGTGACCTTGAACATACTAGGTTACACCTGGACAGAGATAAAAATCTTAAATTAGATCGAGAAGCGATATAAATCATGTTCTCACAAAACAACCCCCCAAACAAATGATAGAAAAAAGATTGAAAAGCAAAAATTTAGCACACAAATGGGGAAAAAAAATAAGAATGACAATATGGACATCAGAGAAGAAGTTAAGCCAAAAAGGTTAACATGGGAAGAAGAATCATTTCATAGAGATAACAGCCAAACTAACATTAAACCACCCTTTCATTCTTTCTAATGAATCTGTGTTCACATGTTCACAACATAGCAGTATCATCAAAATGAAAAGAAAAAACTAGAAATACAAGAAGAAATGGACAAAAATACAGCTTTGAGAAAGCATCATTGTATTATTATATTTCAAATAGGGCATATAGAACATTTTATAATACATATATTTAATAAATCATAATATAATTATAAGTCAATATAATTAATAAGTCAACCATTACCTATTGAGTACCTATTGAGTTGGTATCTTCCACTGGAAGTATGGCTTCTTTTCTAAGGATCCATGGAACTCTTTAAAAATATGTCACTTACATGGCCAAAAGTCCTTAGTACATTCCTAAAGTAACAAGTTTCTCAGTAACTACTGAATCAAAACCGAAATCAGAGCTACTATAGGAGGCTGCTTAGAAAATGGTGACCATGAAAACGTGGTGTGACAAAACTTATACAATACGGCCAAAGTTGTCCTTAGGAGAACCCTAAAAATTATTCTTTTAAAATTATTATTTTTATGGAAAGAATGAAAATAAATGAACCAAGGTTTTAACTCATGTTAGAAAATAATAGCAAAAAAGGCAAGAGGAAAGATATAATAAAGATAATAAACTAGAAAAGAGAGAAATAACAGAATCTTAAAGTAAATCCAAGAACTACTTCTATTAAATAACTAATAGCCAGTGACAATCTTGTCAGAGAAAATATGAGGAAATGTGAACTAACAAGTTTATAATTGAAAATGATATTGAAACAGGCATGGAGATGACTAAAATATTGTTAATGAGTACTGTGGGTGGCAATATGCCAATAGACAGGTAAAGCCCAGTTAGCACGTACACACACACACACACATACACACAAGCAAAATAATTATAGGCCACTAGGTATGCATATATTTGGGGCAAAATATACAAATTGCTAGCAGAGCAAATTCTGTGACTTGTTGGTTGAGACATATATTTGTGTGATCTTTCTGAAAATGGCAGTGTGTATCAAGAACTGAAAAATTCATATGATCTTTGACCCCCTTACTCTAAATCAAGTCGTTGATCATAAGGAAATCAGAAATGTGGGAAAATATTCTATGATAGGAGATAGGGTTTAAGAAGATTGATGTCGTGGGAGTGTGCCCATGATTACTCTTTGTGTGGGAAAATACAGAAATAGAGTGATTTCATCTAGGAAAAAAAAACCATGTCATTACGAACTGAAATGATTCTGGACTGCGCCACAGTATTAACACTCCTCTTTTTTTTGAGTGTAAGGATTCCAAGTGATCTTTATCTTCTTCTATGTATTTTTGGGCATCTTCCAAACATCCCTCAATGAGATTGCAATCCTCTGTAACTAGACCATAAAATTACTAAAGTAAAAGGAGAAATTTTAATATAAAATTATAGAAGAACATTTAACCGGAGAAGGACATACAAAACATGACATGTATGTAAGCCTATCAAGACTGAGAGCACCACAAAACTTTCTAATGTCCACTCAGTAGTTTGTATACTCTCCACTCCCTTGAAGGCGCATGGATGAGAGGTGGAGGGAGAAGGTACTAGCGAGGACATGTTCTTCCCGAAACCTGAGGTCTTGGGCGGTACCAGTGATTCTGAGGGTGCAAGGCAGCACCCTCCCTTTACCAGAAATGTAAAGTTTGGTCAACACTCCCCCTAGTGGCAATTTAACAAATCTCCTAAAATTCCTTACCCAAGAGCCAGGAGCTGAAAACAGATGCCGGCCAGCTAACACTTAATTGAGGCACTTGTTAATGAGACATATATATGTTGCTGGACACCTCAAGGGTGTGGCTCAGAAATATGTATTCCTTTTTTTTAACAGGCAGCCCAGGCGATTAAAATATTCAAGTGTGGAATCTATTGACCTAGATCATACATCGCTGAATGTTGTAGAAAAGAGAAGCAACGGGAGAAGTCATTCTTGTGATCTAACTTACTATTAACTTCCAAAAAAGAAGGGAGGCCAGAGGTGTCTGTATTAGTTTCCTCTAGTGAACACTTGTGAGAACACTAGTTGCTACTTTTTATTTCTTAGGCTGTCTATAAATATATGGGAGTATAAATTAGAAACAAGTGAGTTATACCTGGTCATTGTTACTTTAGGATTCTCCGTTCCTATTTCTCAACATCCTCCATACCTGAGATTTTCTTTCCAGGTTCTAGACAGCCAGCCCATTTGGAACAGCTCGCCAATTTAATCAACATGCTGCTTATCATGGTTTCCAGATGGTTAATGGGTCTCTTAAATAAAACTGGCCCTAATTCTAACTGGTGTTTCTATTCTGTTCCCTTTTGTAGAATAATTTGTTTCGTGGCCAAAGTTTCTTTCCAGTATTTCTCTGTAGTCTTTGGTGATCCCTTTTTACCACTTCTTTGTTCAAAACTGCCAAATGGCACATTAAATGAATTCACTCATATTAATCATACATGTGGGGAAGAGGAGACTGTTCATATTAATATCAACATGCTACCCAAATCATTTATTCTTTACATATAAAGTTTTAGAGAATAGGTTTCTCGTCATTATCAATCGAGAGAGGAAAGAGACTTCTTGTGGAACCGAAGCCTGGTGGTTCCCATTGCTGCTTCTGCTTTGAGAACGTGTGTTCTCAAAAACATGCTATGAAACAGCATTATTTGGAGAGCAGTTTACATGCATCGACTTCTCAGGAGTCCTACTTGAAACACCTGTGGTCTTAATATTCAGTGCTACACAAAGGATTCCAAATATAAATAACCTTTGAGCTGACCCATAGTTTTAGGTCCGATTCCCACCTCACAAACGGTTTCCAAAGTAGAATTGTACAAAAGTGACATTAGAAATCATGTTGGCAGAATGCCATGATGGCATGACTTCTGCAATAATGAATGTCTGAAAGTAGGCAAGATAATGTAAGATTTGAATGGGGTTGCATTCTGAAAGGAAGGCAGGCAGAGGTCCTGAGAATTAATGGAGGAACTGTAGAAAAAAAAATATGACTCTATTACACCAAGCACTTTCCTCTTTTTCTTTCTATTGCCTGACTGAGATGATTTGGCAGAGTTTAAAAATAAATGAGCTGTATTCATTTTTCCTTCAGAGCTTTGCTTTGAAGGCATTCCATAAAGGGGAAAAAAAAAAGACAAGCCAACACAGGCAACATAGGAGGGAATGGAGACAAGAAAATGTAAGCATTCTTTCCAGCAGTGTCTATTTAATAGCTTAGGACTCCTTATGTGGGGAGATAGGCAGGCAAATGCAGTGCTTCGAAGAAGTGGTAATGATCTACTAGGTGATGCAGAGGAAATGCTGTTTTGAATGGGCTTCAGCGGCATTTGAGCCTTTCCACTCTCGTCTGTACACTGTACGTACAGTGACTGGGATTAGGTTTCTTCTAGCAACTCAATGGCCATTTTCAGTGCTAACTAGAGGCCGGATTCTTCTGCAGGCATATCATTGATGTTGATCATTGCCTTTCACATTTTTATTTTAGCTGCAGAACCTCATTTTCAACAGAGTGGACCCTTACCTGTAAAGCACATGACAGTACAAACCTGTGCTGGAAACCAGGTTGCGCATCTCGGAAGTTCCGCTGCCTCAACCCCCAGCCTCCCTACCCCCAACCTTTTCTTCCAGGACCACCCCCCTGTCTCCCTGTGGCAGAGCTTGAAAGTAGTCTTCTGGGGGAAAGAACATGATTTCTTCCCTATAACCTGGAGGGGGTGGGGAATACCTTTAATTATTCATTCATTCTTTGATAGGACAAATATTTATTCAGTGCCCACCCTCCACCCCCAAGCCATGCCCTCTTCTAGGCACTGGAGATGGGGCAGGGATGGGGATGACCAACAGCAGGCTCTCCTGGAGGCAACGAGGGTGACTCCGGGCAGCCAGGACATGTTGGATGCTATGAGGAAAATAAAGAAGGAGGCATAGGGAGAAAGGGGCTCCAGTGAGGAAGCTAACCGGGAAAGGGGTACAGTCTGTCCAGGATACCGGGCTGTTGAGAAAGAATGGCCAGAGCTTGGGGGTCTTCCAGGCGAAGGAAGCTTCTGAAATCCCTGAGGCAGGGGTAATCCAGTCACACTGGATGTCACCGCTGGGATAGGGGAGTGTTGGCGGCTGTGGCAGAGGTCACAGGTAGGCAAGCTCCTTTATGAAGCTAGGTCTAGTAGGCCATGATGGAGAGTCCCCATTTTACTTTTTATTTTAAATTCATTGTGAATCATGGTTTGATTATTTATTATTAAAGTACTTGTTAGTTAGATCTTTATATTTTTTAAAAGTTTATTTATTTGTTTTTAGAAAGAGAAAGAGCGAGCGAGCATGGGGGGAGGGGCTGAGTGGGAGGGAGAAAAAGAATCTTGAGCAAACTCTGCGCTGAGCGCAGAGCCTGACCCAGGGCTCCATCTCACAACCCCAAGATCTTGACCTGAGCCAAAATCAAGTGTTGTTTGCTCAGCTGACTGAGCCACCCAGGCACCCCTTATCTCTTTATATTTTTATTCCACCGACTTCCAAGAGGCCGTTGAGGAATTCATATACCTGATGCCTAAACACCGGTCCATTCGAGTAAAAACTCAAGACCAGGTTGAGGGGGAATGAAGCAACAGATAGTGAGATTAAGAATGAAAAATATAGTTCTGTGTTCCATCAGAGCCAGTGTTTAAAAAAAGGGGGAAGGAAGAAAATGACGGCTTCTGTAGTTCTGATTAGTTAAAAAGGGAGGGTGTCCATTCTTAAGGGAAGAAGCTTCTAAAATAAATTCTAAACATAATATATTCTGTTGGGCCTTATACAAGAAACATCAATAATTCTCTTTATGAATATTGAATACCTAACACATGCAAACTGTTGATACTCTGGGGAATATAAACCTTAATCAGACATAAATTCTGCCTTCCAGGAGCTTGCAGTTTAATACAGTCTATATAAAAGTACGCAAATTACTATACCACAAGGCAGGAGATATAAATATTCGTTTCCAGAGTCCCTAGAAAGGGGCATAACAGGTATCCCACTAAAACGCGACTCTGGAATCATTCAGGGTTAGGGGAGAGACCAGTCAGGATTATGGCTTTGCCATAGTTCAAGGATTTCCCGCACAGGGCCCAGGGGTAGCCAGCTTGGCTGGTGTCTTAGGCTGTCTTCCCCAGCCCTCTCGGCCCTTTCATGAGCACGCGCAGGAGCCGGTGCTCATTCAGTGCATAGAGGGCCCTTTGTCAGAGGCTAGGGAGGCAGGCGGTCTGCTTTGCTAATTTAGAGACATCCGTACTTTGGATAGCGTCCACGTAGGTGACAAATTGGCTTTGTCATGAAAATGGAGTTAAGTTAGAGACTGTGAGCAACAGAAAACAAAATGCCCATAATCCATATGTCCAAAGAAGTCCTTTGTTGATATTCTCGTCCGTGTCCTCTCAGATATTTCTCTGTGAATGTGGATAGGGAGAGAATCACACCATCTAAACGATTCTGTAACCCTCTTTTCTTACCTCCTTAAACCTTAAGACACGTAGTCAGTAATATCATTGCTAATCGCCACATGGCACTCTGGTGTATAATTGTATCCTAATTTATTTAACCAATTTCCTAAAGTTGAGACACAAATTGTCCCCAGCTTTTCACCACTACAATCGATGCTGGAATGAACATTCTTTTAAAATACATTTTCCCACACATTTCCAATTTTCTGGAATACTTTTCATTCCAAAGGTGGAGAGAACAGTGATTTTTTCATACCTGTCCTAGTTCTAACTGAGCTACACAAATACCCAAAGCTTTTGCTTTAGACTCTTTCGCTCAACTATAGACAACGCTAAGCTGTCCTTTTCACAGAAGGAAAGGGCCTTCAAAGCACCGAACAGGTCCCTGAATTTTAGATCCTCATTTGTTTCTCCTTTCTTCTGCTTTAAACCTCACTAATCACTCTAAATCAATAACCTAACCCAGAGCACGGACAGTATCCTGGTAGCCACCAAATTTCTTAAGTTCTGTCCCTGAAAAAGGATCCTGAATCTCTATGCCATCCTCCTCCAACTTAGGCCATGACCGCTGACCCTGGATCCCCATAGAATTTCCTACATACTCTTCTCTACTTGGGTTTGGCTCACCCTTTAATCCATCTTTGGTACTTCATTTTAATGTAAATCTCAAGATGCCAGCGCTCTGCCTCAAACTTTGGAATGACTCCATATTGCCTTCTAGATAAAATTCAAACCCTATGGCACAGCATACAGGCCTCTATTTCTGGATCAAGTCACCTGGGCCGAATCCAAAGAATCTACGTGTCTTAAAATTTCCCCTGTGATTTCACTGCAAGCAGCTTGGCCCTTCACGGGTTCCAAGGTGGGCACTTAGGAAGGTCTGGTGTGCTTGGAACCCATTCTAGAGCAGAGGCCAGCTACCACTAGAAGTTTCTCTTGGCCGCAGTTTATTTATTTATTTATTTTTATTTTTTTTAAAAGATGTATTTATTTATTTATTTATTTATTTATTAGAGAGAGAGCACAAGCTCAGGAAAACAGAGTGGTAGGCAGAGGCAGAGGGAGAAGCAGGCTCCCTGCCAAGCAAGGAGCCCGATGTGGGACTCGATCCCAGGACAACGGGATCATGACCTGAGCCGAAGGCAGCTGCTTAACCAACTGAGCCACCCAGGCGTCCCTTGGCCGCAGTTTAAAATGATCCAGCACCCTGTGATTATTTTAGGAAAAATTTCAAAAGCATTCCACCCAAGAGCAACATGTTTGCAAGTGTAGATTATAAAATCATTTCCATTTAGGAATCCTAATTTAATTATGTGACAGTTTTTAAGCTATGAAAGCTTTTCGGCTGAGTCAGGATTTTCTACTCTAAGCTAATGCAAAGCAGGTAGTTGAAAGTAAAGACTGGCCCCAGAGACTACTATGTGCTTGGCTGTGTCAAGTTCTGAGCATCAAGTGTTGTTCTGTGGGACAGAGGGGCAACAGGATATCTTGTTAAAAATCTTAATAAATCACTGTGTTAAACTTTTGCTTTTCATTTAAGACATTCAAATTTTAGGTTCCTTAGAAAAATACTTAAAAGCCATTAGGTTCTTTGTATGTCTTATAGGAAAGGGTATTCATACCATCAAATTGTTAAAAAAGAAAAGAAAAAGCAATTTTTGAGAAGGCCTATGTTTTCTTGGGATTAATGGTGAAGTTGTTAAAGAGAAACTACGTTTATGAAACTCAAGATAGTACTACAATAATAGCAGTTTATTTGATCTCATCTCTTACTGATCCTTAAGGAGTCTGGTGGACTGAAATCCCTAATTTTCATAGCAGGTAATGTGAACACCCATTATTATACAGTCATTAATATCATTGCTATTACTCCTGAAAGAGAGTTGGGATTTAAAACAATTTTGGTTACTTTTCTGTCTCCTCCACTAAAATGTAATTTTTACGAAGCCACAGTCATTGTCTGGTTCACACTGTGTCCCCAGCTTCTGGTTCATGGTAGGCATCTGCTGAGTTATGACTGCATGCCATGGAATGAAGATTTATGTAGGGTCCTCCTCTGAAGAGACACAAGAGGAGAGAGAAATTTGATTCTTGACCTGATGGAAGCTCATAATAGTAGAAAATACTTTTTCTTCAAATCCATCTGATTTGCCAAACTGTTGTCATGCTGTGTACATTGCAGTGTGATTCTGAAAAGGAAATGTACTTGTCTTCTTTCATATCTATCCTACCTTATCACCCTTGTGGCACACTATTAATACATATATTCCAAAGTTATCATCGATGTGTATGTCATTTGTATATGTACGTGGTAGGGGCAGTCACTTTGCCAGTGATGTCATTACGCACACTGTTTAGTTCCGTTCATATCCTTTTCCTGATGAGACTTTCTCAGTGAAGGAAGCAGGGTGTTGAATCACATTCTCATACAAGCTCCGTATCTTGCTCTGGACTGGTCTAAAACAGTTGAATTGCGCTACTCTCTAACCACACTTGAATAGCACTGCTCTCCATCAGCATCTTGGCTACTTTGAAGAATCTCCAAACTGCCTCTTAAAGGCATCATTTTCATTCTGTTAAATGGTTCTTTCTTCAATAATTAATTATATAATAATAATTACTAGAAATCAAACAGTTAATTATTTAGACAGATCATGGTATGTCAAGTAGTAACAATGTCATGGAGAAATAATTAAACAAGGGGAAAGCCTTAAAGAAGGATGGGGGCTGCTGTTTTGGTCAGAGTGCTCACGGATGGTTTCTGTGAGGAGGGGACCCTGGAGCTGTGAAGAGAAGGTTATGGAATGATAGCTGGGGAAGAGCATTCCAGGAAGAGAAGAGTGAGCTCAAAGGGCTTGAGGTGGGAACAGTTTGGTGTGTTTAAAAACAGCAGGTCAGCTTGCCTGGGGTGTAGTGACAAGGAGGGGTGTGGGAGCGCATGGTATCCCAGAGGCACCCAGGTGTCAGCCTCAGTGGGCCATGGTTAGCACCTTGACTTTTGAGTGAGACGGGGAACTGTTGGAGGGTAGTGAGCACAGGAGCAACTTAATATGACAGGCTTCAAAGGCTCACTGTGCTTGCTGGGGAGTAAGGGTGAAATGAAGCAGATGAGAAGGCTGCTGCTTGCTGCAGGTCAGATTAGGGGTGACTGATGGCTTGGACGAAGGTGGAAGGGTTGGACATGGTAAAGAGCAGTCATGTGACATGGTAAAGAGCAGTCATGTTCTAAAGTTGGGTGGTTTTTTTTTTTTCTTTTCATTAACTATTTTATTGAATGCTGCTATCATTGTATATAAAATAATTGCCCTGGGGAAATAGAAGTTAATGAAAATTCAGAGAGGTGGGTGTTAAGGACTGACAAAGCAGGAGCTTATATAGTATGGCACATGTTATAGGGATGAGCTTTTGTACAGATTTCAAATTTAGTTCTCCTTTGAATATTCACTGGTTCATGAAAAGTGGTTTAGAAAACCATCTAAAGATTCATTTTACTATAAAAGGAACAGACTTTCTGGGGTCTGAGGGAATTCATCCTTGGGGGGGCTACTTCAGTCAGCAGGGGGTCAGCTTGAGCATTCTATAGGCAGAATTGTTTCAGATCTGCAACTGCCTGGGAAACTTCCATGCTTGAGCCCACTCCCAGCCAGAGCTGGTGAACCACTTTCTTCCAGCTTTTGCCAAAGCTGGGCAGATTGATCGGAGCATGGACTGGTCAGGTCATGGGTCCTCAGGGTAGATGGTAGGACAGCCCGGCCCTGAATTTGTTTTAAAGGCAGAGTCAAGGGGCACCTGGGTGGCTCAGTGGGTTAAGTCTTTGCCTTCGGCTTAGGTCATGATCTCAGGGTCCTGGGATCGAGCCTCGCATCAGGCTCTCTGCTCAGCAGGGAGCCTGCTTCCCTTCCTCTCTCTCTGCCTGCCTCTCTGCCTACTTGTGATCTCTGTGTGTCAAATAAATAAATAAAATCTTAAAAAAATAAATAAAGGCAGACTCAATAGGGTATGCTGACTGGATATGGTAGACTGGGTGTGGAATGGGAGAGAATGAGTGAAGTTGAGGATGATTCTGGGTTTGATGACACCATTTACAGAGACGAGGAACACGTGAGAGGAAGGGACTGTGACAAGGGAAGAAGAAAGGGTTGAGTTTGGACCTGTTGGATGTGAGATGCCTGACAGACTTAAAAGTGCAGCTGTGGAGGGGCACCTGGGTGGCTCAGTTGGTTAAGCGGCTGCCTTCAGCTCGGGTCATGATCCCGGAGTCCCGGGATCGAGTCCCGCATCCGGCTCCCAGCTCCACGGGGAGTCTGCTTCTCCCTCTGACCTTCTCCCCTCTCATGCTCTCTCTCTGAAATAAATAAATAAAATCTTAAAAAAAAAAAAAAAAGTGCAGCTGTGGAGAGAGCAATATAATATATGCATGAGTCCAAGGAAGAGGTAGAACTTGGGAGTTGTCAACACGTAGAAACTACTAGATCAGATCATTGAAGGCGTGAGTGGAGATAGAAAAGAGGTCCAAAGGCCAGACCCAGGGCACTTCTCTAGAGGTAGGGAAGAGGAGAAAAACTCAGCAAAGGAGACTAAGAAGGAAATGTTGGGGGGTAGGAAGAATGCAACAACAAAAGGTGGTATCGCGAATACCAAAAGAAGAAAGACTTTCTTAAAAAGATGCAGTAATCATCTGCTTCAAATCTATTGTAAAATGAAGACTGTAAATTATCTATCAAATTGGGCCTAACGGAGGCCAGTCACTGATGCCCAGCATTAGAGCAGTTTCAGCGCTCATTCATTGCCTGCCTGATTAAAGAAGTTCTGTTGTGATTGGTTTCAGTTTCTTAGTGAGATGAGAGTCAAAGTTAACTGATGAAAACTGAGGCGGTAGGGGCAGGGCCCCAGAGGTTTGCTAAGGGAGGAGAAGCTGTGAAGAGCAGATATATGGGAATATACAGTAAGAGTGCCAAACAGAACTCAGAACTCATTTGTTAGTTCAGGTGGTAGGTTTAAGATGAACACCACTGTATGATTTTCTCCAGCCCTGTTCAGGTGGGTGGAGGCAGAGAATAGGATTTCAGGAAAATCAGTGTTTTTCTAGGTGAATATAAGGCAGGGAAGAGGTTCTAGAGATTTGCAAATGAATGAAAGGGAGTGATAAAATCACAGCAAAGGATGGCTCAGGGGAGTATAATGGTTGAGATCATTGGATTGACGACCATGAAACTGAGAGGCTGGAGGCTGGGTGGATCATCTGTGAAGATATTGAAACTGCCAAGAATGATAACAAAATGGTGGCCAGGAGGAAGAAGGAGAAGAAAAGCTTCACTACATTGTGGGCAGGACCAAGAGAAGAGCAAACAACATAAGGAGAGATAGTGGGTACCACAGTCTGATGTCAGGTAGCTCAAAGGAACTAACTGGGAGGGGCTTAGGCAGAGGAAACATGGTGGCCTGGAAGCAGCAGGAGGAGCAGGAAGAAGAGCCTATTCAGTCTCCAAAATCAGTAGTACCAAAGTGTGGGATGCAAAACCTGAAAAGACTGCAAGAGAAACAACCTTCCAGAAAGTCAGCCAGATTTCCATCAGGGCAAGAAAGAAACAAATGCTTGGAGAAGATACAGGAGAATTTACTGATGACAGACCATGGATTCCAGAGGACAAAATGGAAAGGTTTGGAGATGCGGGCAGGGGTAGCCAAAGCTTCAGGCATATTAAGGAATAAGCAGAGCCTTTGGGAATGTAGATCTGTGAGAGTCTGGGTGTTGGAGAATGAGCTGGCTTCCTGGAGTGTGTTCATGACTGAGGTATACAGGAATGAGAGGCATGATGGGCTGATTCTGGTGCAGTCTTAGAGACAGTGGGACACGCGGTACTAAAAGTAGTTACTTGTTGCAACTGATCTCTTTGGTGGTTCTTACAGTGAGGGGGGATAGTGGAAATTGCACCAGAAGGCCAGCATGTTCTTGCTTAAGGACTCCTTAGATGCCAAGGGAAATAGTCTTGTCAGGGGTTACAGAACTCTGGGATTTTGCCTCAATCCTATCAAGGACAACCTCAAAGCTTCCAGAAACCATACTCCTTCCACTGTCCATTACTTTCTAGATTGGAAAATTGTCACTTAGTGATTGAGGGCTTTGTCTGAATATATTTCAGAGCTACTAGATTGGTTGAATGCTTCAATAAATACTGTTTTCATGGTGAGAACTTCAAATTTACATTGTAAAAGAGCTGGTGCTATTCCTCTCCACAGAAACAAGGCTGACAATATCTAAATAGCTTTGGCTATCTCTTGGGGAGATCATAGTTGGAGGGAAATTGACAACATTACCATGAAACATAACTTGGAAATGATACTTTTATTTGCTCACCATTAGACATTTTGGTCTTAAGAAATTCGGATTACCCAAGAAGTAATTAATGTGTAAGGGCAGTGGGGACTTGCTTCAACTAATGATTTCTTGGCATTTTTTCCTGCATTATAATCAAATCTCTAGGCCACTTATTATTTACCCATCATAAGTTCAGCTTTCTTGGTTTTCAAAGTAGTCATTGAAAAATTGCCCAACTGATGATTTTTATATAGGCAAAACATATTTTTGGTGATAGTCTTTCCAAAAACTGCTCAAAAGCTCTGTCACTACAGGCTGTCGCAAGATGGCCTCACTCAGTAGTCTTAAAGTCTAATTAGTTTTCTTGTACGCCTGGGTGCATTTCTGAGCTGTAAAATGAAACTCGTTGGATAAAGTGACCTTTTTCCTACACGCAATCTAGCTGATTTCAGAATTGTCCTTTACAAACATATAATAAATTGATTGATCTGTTGGCATTTGGGTCTAAAATTACTTCTTGGATATAGAAGAGAACACGACCTTGTTTTAAAAGTGTCCGACTTAATTATTTTCTTGCAAAAAAGAGAAGGCAAATGCAAGAATTTGAAGTGAATTATAGATTTTTGCTTTGACCTGTTCCTGAATCAAAATGTTTGTAGCCTTAAGGACACTCTAGACAAGAGAAGGTTTTTAGAAAGGGAAAAGGTATTGGGATAGATAAATTTGAATCAGATACCTCTTAATGTGTCAAGTACTGACTAAGAGGGAGATATAAAAATGAAAAAGGGATCTCCTCTCAAGCATAGAATGGTCTAGCAGTGGAGACAGACACATAAACCAGTAACTGTTGAGTTCCATTAGACTTAAGGGGAGGGTGTGGACTCCTCTGAGGGGAGGAAAGAGGTAGGAGAGGGAGGGTGGGGAGCTGGGAACCTACCAAGAACAGAAGATATTTGAATTGGGCTTTGGAAGATGATTAAGAATTTGCCACACATTTTGGATAGGAGTGGAGTATGGTAGGTCACCTGAGAGGGAATTCAAAGAGGATTCAACAGCCTGAGCAAAGGATGGAGGCAAGAAGAAGATAGCCTTTGGGACCCTGTGGAGGCAGCAAGGGGCCTCGGATTGATATTCCTGGAACCCTACCTTTGACAGATTTAGAGAGAATAAAAAGATGTGTACACATTTCTAAGACATTATGGAAAACACTTGTTTTTATTTGATACTCAGAGACTTTCAGAAATCTAATTATTAAACTGAAGTAATATGGAGTTGGATCATTTTTCTATTATGGGTCTAAACAATTCACCTAATGGGTATTTTCATAAAGGAAGACTTTACACCTGGTCAGTATGCTGTTTTACTTGGGAATTTTTCTCAAAAATGACTTCTCCATCTTTTGGTGAATGGGAGCCACTGGGCTTAGTGATGAGAATTATGAGAGGTAAGATAATGTAGAGGAAGTAAAAGGGTATGAGGTAGGAAAGGTGTTTATTTTCTAGTGTGAGCAGTTAGGAGCTATGTGGCCCCAAAGTCATCTGACCTCCTGGAGTTCATTCCTTCCTCTGCAGAGGGGCAAATGGGAAGCTGTTCTGAGACATACGACAATGTTGGAGGGGGTAACATGAAAGCCCTCTAGCACAATAGACATGAGAGTTGCTAGTCATACTAATCCCTCAGTAATGAGCTTTGCTTTATTAAGGCCCCAGGGTCATAAGCATAGGATGAACTTAGGGAATGGTTCTCCAACTTTGGGAATGTCCCCCAAACATTTCTCGCTTGGTCTATTTATTAAAAATGTCAAATCTTAGGAACCTCCTCCAGAGTTTCCCGTTCAGTAGGACTGGATGGGGATATGGCTTAGGAATCTGCTTTTTAAGCAAACACCCCAAAGAAGATGGTCCAAGGAGACCATTTTTAGAACAACCATTCCAAACGATATTAAAAGTTATATGCCTCCAGCACAATTAGGCCAGAAAGTGTCCTGCCTATGAATAAAGCCTTGGGTCCTTACCTTCCGAGTTGCAGCACACATACTCCTTGTTGCGCTGCTCTGGATCCTCCCTGACAGGATGAAATTTGCCTGGCCACCTTGAGCCAAATCAAGGAAGTGCTGACCTTTTTTTTTTTCTTTTGAAGCACTGTGATTGTGTTTGGGGTGAGGATTGAAGAGCACAGGCTGTGGCCCTTGGGCTCCTGGGGCTCCTTCCCAAAATGTTGATCCTTCCTGTGGTAGCAGTGTCTCCTGCTAAGGATCACTCGGCCTTCTGGAGGTGCCTCTCCTTCCCTTCCTTCTCCACCAGCCCTGTCCCAAGGGTATCTGCCATCAGGAAGGTGCTCTAAGTGTTTGGTCCATACCCTCATTCTGGTACTCAGCATTTCTGTGACCTCCAACAATTCCCATATGTTTACCAGTTTCCATTTCTCAACCATAAACAAGGATGACATAACCTAGCTCACAGCACCACTAAGGAAATGAAATGGGATGTGCTCAGTGCTCCGTATGAACCTGCTGTGTGAGCTCCTCCATCCAGACCAGGACAGACTCATGCCTCACAGAAGCTTGTGTGTTTACACTCTTCTGAGCAACAACAGTGTGGCAGGGATGCCTAGGAGTCAGCAAGGTTTGAGTATTAGGGATGGAGTCAAGAGCAGTAAACAGCTGTACAGTTTTCACTATAAGCCTACTAGCTTCTGAATATAGATGGTGATTTGGGGTGCTGTTATCTGAGTAGAGCTGACACAGTGTTACAATAGTTTCAGATGTACGGCATAGCGGTCAGATGACACTATACATTATGCTCTCCTCACAGGTGTAGCTAGCTTTGTCACCATACAGTCCAATTACAGTACTACTGACTAGATTCCCTATGTTGTGCCTTTTATTCTTGTGGCACCCCTTTGGAAACCATCAGTTTGTTCTCTGTATTTATAGGTCTGAGTGTGCTTTTTGTTTGTTTGTTTCTGTTTGTTTGTTTTTAAATTCCACATATAAGTCAAACCATACGGTGTTTGTCTTTCTTTGTCTGACTTACTTCACTTAGCATGATAGCCTCTAGGTTCGTCCACGTCATCACAAGTGGCAAGAGTGCATTCCTTTTTATGGCTGCGTAATATTCCTGTGTGCATGCATGTGTGCATGACAACTTCTTTATCCATTCTTCTATTGATGGAATCTTGGGTTCCCTCCATGGTCTGACTGTTTTGAATAATGCTATGATAAACATAAGGGTGCATATTTCTTTCCAGATTAGTGTTTCATTTCTGGGGTATAAATACCTAGTAGTGGAAATAGTGGATCATGTAATATTTCTGTTTTTTATTTTGGGGGGGACCTCCATACAGTTTCCCATTGTGGCTGCACCAATTTGCATTTCCACTAACAGTACACACGGGTTCCTTTTTCTCCCGATCTTTGCCAACACTTGTTATTTCTTGTTTTTTTAATGCTACCCATACTGACTGGTGTGAAGGGTTATCTTATTGTGGTTTTGATCTGCATTTCCTTGATGATTAGTGGTGCTGAGCATCTTTTCATGCATCTGTTATCCATAAAGTTGATAATTTTGGGTTGAAACATTTTATTCTCCTTTTTCCAAAATTCCCTCCAAAATAATAAAATACATGTGCACGTACACACATGCACACGTGCTCACACACACACACACACACTGTACCAGTCCTAGAGCAAGAAATAGGGCAACTGAGTCATTTGTTTAGCAACATGAGACATATACACCCATGTGATGCCAGACTCTCAGTGCACCCATGTTATACAGGCTAAAATTGGAGATAATCTACATGTTTAGCAATAGGAACAGAGTTAAATAAATAGAAAACCGTGCTTTCCCTGAAGATGGTGGTGCATTAGCATACTTATTTATATGGAAAAGGTATTTAACTGTTACATTAAAAGTTTTTAACATACTATATACTATATATTTTATATAGTATATATATATATACTATATATATATATACTATATACTATATACTATATATTTTTTTTTAATATTTTGTTTATTTGTTAGAGAGAGAGAGAGAGAGCGAGCATAGGCAGACGGAGTGGCAGGCAGAGGCAGAGGGAGAAACAGGCTCCTTACCGAGCAAGGAGCCTGATGTGGGACTCGATCCCAGGATGCTGGGATCATGACCTGAGCCGAAGGCAGCTGCTTAACCAACTGAGCCACCCAGGCGTCCCCATACTATATACAATATTATACTAAAACTAAAAAAATTCTAGAAAGATATGCATCAAAATTTTTTATGTTTTTTTGTCCAATTAGAGATCTTTTTTTTTTCTTTTTTTGTTTAGAGAGAGAGAGAGATCACAAGTAGGCAGAGAGGCAGGCAGAGAGAGAGGGGGAAGCAGGCTCCCTGCTGAGCAGAGAGCCCGATGCAGGGCTCGATCCCAGGACCCCAAGATCAAGACCTGAGCTGAAGGCAGAGGCTTAACCCACTGAGCCACCCAGGTGCCCTAGAGATCATTTTTAAAATTAGTGCTTTTAAATTTAAAATTTTTAAAAATAGTGCTTATCTATTCTTTATAACTTCATTATATTGAATTTAACACCCTCGTGTAATAAACAAATATATATCTAACCGATTGTAACAGTTGGGGCCTTCAGACTTTAACTTCAGACCTGAAAAATAATTGTGCAGCTAATTTGAGGCCTTTGTATCATGCCTATCTTTACGTGAAGAGAGCAGTATCTTCCATTATTTGGCACAGTGACCTCATTACACGGAAATGTCATGAGAGTCTTATCATCTTCCTGTGGGTCCCCAAAGCATTTGGGGTAGCAAGGAGATTTATCTCCCCCAAGAACAGAGGCAACTTTAGTCCTCTTATGCTGTCTGTATTATTTTCTTCCCCATCTATTCACACACCAGAAGAATTTTTCTTATGTAAGTGGACCTCTCTCGAGGCTCTCCGTGATAGAAAAGAATGTGTTGCCTTTTTTCTCTCTTTTTTTAAGAACAGCCATTACAATCCCCACTTTCCTTCCATTCATTTTCATAACTGAGTCTAGAGTGATTGCTTTTTCTTTGAATCTTGCTTGAAAGTGTCTCAGCTCCTTTACAAGAGCCTCTGTGACCTAGGGCCTCGAAGGTGAGAGTGATGATATGGAGATGCTGTCTTATTAATCAAACGTTTGCTCGGCGCTGGGCATTAATCATATAAACCTGCACAGCTGGATAAGATTCATTAGTGTCATCTTTCACTGCTCTTGTCTACCCATTCTGCTCACTGCCTGTGACATTCATTAGAATTCCACCGATGCTTTGGTGGCTGGCTCCATTTCTCTCTCTCTTACCTCCCGTGGCCAGGTGCTGTGTTTGACCCCCTGGGGACAGGGAAAGATCACTAAGAGGTTACCAAGCAGAACATTTAATTAAAGGGCCTCTGATGGCCTCTTTGACTGATTTCCTTTCAAATCGGCTTGGATCCTCTGGGAGCTTCTTCTCAGGATCCATGTTCTACATTGAGCCAGATGGGAGCCCCCAGGGGTGAAGACGGTACTTGGCCTGAGCATCTGAGCATTTGCCAGGGAGACACACCTGTTCACCTGTCACTGCCCCTCACCTGGGGATATCCTGCTGGGTGCCTGGACACTCCTCCCTGGTTCCTAACCATTTCCTCTTCAGTCCACTGTCTGGCTTCTATGTAGAGGTCTTTGAATTCAGAGTCCCTTGCTCCAGGCCTAAAGTCCCTCCTTTACGTAGTCGTTCTTCCAACAAATGCTTATTGAGCAGCTTCTATATGCCAGGCTCTGTGCCAGTCTCTGTGGACACCAGGCTGAACCAGACATGGTTCTGTCCCCACGGAGTTTACATTTTAGCAGGGGAGATGAGCAAAAGCAAAATGAAGGTATAAACGAGGCAAAATGGTCTCAAGGGTAAGACGTGCCATTATGTAAGCAAAAAAAAAGGGCAGAGGCAGAAACTGCTAGGGCTGGCAAGCCTTCGTTTGAATAGTGTGCTTGGAGAAAGCTGTGCTCCCTGGACCAGTACCTTCAGTGTCACCTGCGAACCTGTCAGAAATGCAGGTTCTCAGACTGTACCCCATACCCCCGAATCAGAGTCTTTGGGGATGTGCCCGACAGTCTGTGTTTTAGCAAGCCCTCCAGGTGATTCTGAGCCCCACTCATGTTGGAGAATGACCAATTCAGGTTGCATCTACACAATGGGAAGGAGGTGGCCATATGAAAGTGTGGAGGAGAGTGAATTCCTGGCAGAGGGAGCAGAATCCCCAAGACAAGGAAGGGGTTTGCTTATTCAAGAAAGTGAAACCTCAGGGCGCCTGGGTGGCTCAGTGGGTTAAAGCCTCTGCCTTGGGCTCAGGTCATGATCCCAGGGTCCTGGGATCGAGCCCCGCATCGGGCACTCTGCTCGGCAGGGAGCCTGCCTCCCCCTCTTTCTGTGCCTGCCTGTCTGCCTACTTGTGATCTCTATCTGTCAAATAAATAAATAAAATACTAAAAAAAAAAAAAGAAGAAGAAGAAGAAAGAAAGTGAAACCTAGACTGCTTTGGCTGGAGCCAAGTGTGGGGGAAAATGGCAGGAGATGGTTGTTAGTGATGTGATCAGGGTCAAATCATGCAAGTTCTTATAGACCATGGGGAGAGGTTTGGACTTAGTTAAAAGGAGAAAACAGTAAAACATTTTAAGCAATAACATGCACTGATCTGAATTACTTCTAAGGCAACCTCCATTGCTGGGCCCAGAGAAGATTGGAGTAGCTTCACAGTGGGAGTGGGGGAGACCAGTTAGGAGGCTGCCATACTGGTGCAGGCAGTAGGTGATGGTGCCCTTGGCTAAGGGGGTAGCCATCGAGCTAGAGGTAAGAAAGTATTTCCAAGGTGTGTTTCAGGGAGAAGTTCAAGAAGTCTCGCTTGATGGTCTGAGTACAGGTGAAGAGCGGCTCTGGAATGGGGGAGGGTCACAACTCTCCCATTTCTGTCTTATGTATCTGGCTAGATAGAGGTGTTGCTTACTGCTCGGAAGACACAATAGGCAGGCATGCATTCCTGGCCTTTATCTCAGACTCTCCCTAATATGTGGGGGCAGGCATCCCACTGTCCACAGCATCGGGGAGCCTATCCTCAGCTTGGCTCATAGGCTGCCTCCTCAGGGTGGTCAGACCCCCAAGACAGGAGCCATTGGACTGATCCCCATAAGGTCTCTATCCCTTTAGTGCCATGTCTTGTGTGCATGAGGGTTTGAGGAATACCCAAATACTGTGTCTGCAAGTCAAGCAGTGTCCTGTTGGAAAAGGATTGAGTCACTCCCTTGTCTTGTTGAGAGGTACATACTGTCATCGTCACCTTAGGAAGGAGGAAACAATTAGAAATTAGAGAAATTGGTGGTTCAGTAGTGAGTGACCCTTTGCTCATGAGGAGGAACTACAGGAGGAAATAGGAAGGAAAACAGATTTTTAAGCTCTGCATCTCTTGCAGAGAAGGTGGGTTGGTTACATAAAAAGCTGCTTGTGGGCTGCTCGATTCCTGAGCCTTGCTCGTGAGGCTAAAGGAAACGTCACCTCCTCTCTCACACCTGTGAATAACAAGCATGTCAGTCACTCCAGCCAGTCAGGAATCAAACCTCCAGTAGTCCCTGTACCTCATTGTTTACTGAGCATAGTACCTTGTCCCTCATTCAACCTGTTTGGAGTATGCAGGTGGTTGCATCTTCTCGCTTTAAACCTTGAAAAAGATGGTGAGATACAGGGGATGGGGATGGGGCAGATGTAAAGAAGACACAAAGGAGCATGGGGAGAATGGAGGGCATGGTAACTCTGGCCCAAAGAGCCAGAGTTGGCCACCAAGAAGGTGGGAGATTGGGGTCCAGCAGAGTCAGCCTTGGAAATTTGCCTTAGAACTATGCTTGCCTTGTCTGTGCAATCAGCATTGAAGACCCATGGCTCTTAAATTAGAGGAGGAATTTACCCCAGGGGGCATTTAGCAATGTGTAGAGACAGTTTTTTCACAGTTGGGTGGGTGGATGGATGTGGGCTTACATCCAGCTGGTGGAGGCAAAGGATGCTGCAGAACACCTCGCAGTGCACAGGGTAGCCTCCAAACTTGGAATCATCTGGAACAATAGTCAACAGTGCCGAGGTTGAGAAATGCTGGGCCAGGCCATGTGAGGAGAACAGAACAAGAAAGCATGGTCTGATGGCTGTCACCCAAAGGGGATGTGGCCATCCACATTGGGAAGTGTGCGTCAGCTGGTCTGCCATTAGAGAAACGAGAGGAGGAAATTTAGTGAAATCCCAGCTATAATTTCAATTCTTGTCTAAGTCTCCCTGGCGGTCAACAAAGCTTTGCTGCCCTCCATCTGTGTGCAAGGCACCTGGTGAAGAGATGTGGGAGTGCTTGGAGCTGTGACAAACAGAAAAGTCAGAGGTGATAAGCCCAGCCCATTAGGGAGAGTCTACTAGGCCATCGTGGAAATTCTGTGTTTCTCTTCTACATCGTACAACCTTTGTAGGGGTAAAATGATAATATATGCAAAGTCCCTATACCTGGCTGACATGCTAACTAGTTCCTAAATCTTCTCCTTGCTTCAGTTTAGTTCAAGGAGTCCAGCTTCTTCCTCCCACGGTTATGTGAATTTGGATCCCACATGTGGCCTTAGTTTCCCCCAGCCTCCCCATCGGTGCACAGAAGCAAATCCCCCTCCCCCTTCTCTATCTCACAAATTTTAAGGAGAGTCTCCTCTAGAGTATTCTTAAGATGCTCTAAGATAAGTTTCCCTGTTAAATCAAGATCCTATTCATTCTAGTTATGCTTTTCATCATTTTTACTACTTACTTATTCAGTCTGCATTAATTGAGCATATACTGCCTATGAGAAACTGTCCTAGAAGCTGGGGAAATTAAGAACGTATAAGCTCCCATTTGACTGTGTTTATCATAAACAAGCATTTGCTCATCTTCTGTCTTGAACCCTACTTTCGTGAATTTTGTCATATTATTTAGCTGATATACCTGGCCTACATCCTGAAGGAGGACAGTCATTGAGAAGAATCTGGGGTGGGGGGTGGCGGGCAAGGGAACACTCCAGGCAGAGAGGGTGGCCTCCTCATGGCCTTCTAGGTCACTGGCCAGAGTGTGAGTGGTTCAGGGGCAAGAAATGCAGCTCCTGAAGTGAGCCAGGTCAGCTTGGAAAGGGCTTTCTGTAAACTTCTGTGCAGTTCGGGCTTTGTCCCATGGTTACTGATGATTACAGAAATTTTTTTTTTAATTTTTTTGTTATTTATTTATTAGAGAGAGAGAGAGTGAGCACAGGCAGACAGAGAGGCAGGCAGAGGCAGAGGGAGAAGCAGGCTCCTTGCCGAGCAAGGAGCCCGATGTGGGACTCGATCCCAGGATGCTGGGATCATGACCCGAGCCGAAGGCAGCTGCTTAACCAACTGAGCCACCCAGGCGTCCCCAGAAATATTTTAAGACAAGGAGAGGCATGATCAGGTTTGTACTTTAGAAGGATAAGTCTTGAATTGAAAAGTCCAAGATTACTGGAGGACAGACCAGTTTAGGAGGCAGCTGCCTAATCCAAAGAGGAAATGACAAGGCCTGAATCAAGGTGGTGGCCAAATATGGGAACTGGGTCAACAGATGTTTAGGACTTGGAATCAACATGAGATTTGATTCACTGGATGTAATTGAGAGTGAGTTGGAGAATGAGAAATTGAGGATGATTTCCTGGTGGATATTGGAACCTCCAAACCCAGATAAAAAATATGGGTGGGAGTAAAAGCAAATCAGGCTATGGGGAAGAGATGAGTTCAGTTTCTGAGCTCGCTGGGAAGTGCTTTGGCTATATCCAAATGGAAATAATGTTTTGCTCAAAGCTAAAGCATCTAATGAGTAAAAAGCGAGTAAGAAGGGCTGGAGATACAAAATTGGTGTCACAAGTCTGAGCTAAATTTGCAAGGCATTTGAGCAGATAAGGTCACCAAGGGAGAAAGTAAAGAGTGAGAGAAGAAAGAGGGCATAGAACTGTGTGCCCGCATCTAAAGAGCCTGCAGAAGAAGGTGAGCCCACAAAAGACACTGAAGAGGATGATCAGAGAAGGAGAGGAGATGGCTGTTTGCAGGGAGAAACAGAGGGTCCTGACGGTTTCAGAAGGAAGGTGTGGGTTTTTATGGAAAACCACCCCACCCCCTCCTTATTCTAGATAGCAGTCTTCCCTTGAAAGGCAGGGAGCAACACAAGCTTACACACACACACAACACACAACCCAACACACGTAACTTAGAGGTTGCTGCAGAAACCAGCAACCTGGATTTGGTTTTGACCAGGGGTGTCTTGGAAGCTTCAGCCACAAAGAAGTGATGGGAGAATTCCACTGTTTTGTCCTGACAACCCTTTATCCTCACAGCATAGCAGGCGGGTGCCATGGCCACCAGGATGCCACACAGGTTTTCCCGGTAACCATTCAAACCCCCCATTCTCCCACCTACCCAGAGGGAGCGGAACCCTCGTAGCTCCCCCAAGCCTCTCTTCCTGGTGATGGAAATTTCCATTATTGACGGGGAAACAGCAGGCTAATGGCACGGGTGGATTGTAAATTTTGACAGCCCCGACAGGTAAATATTGGCTTTGCACAAACAAGTTTCTATAAATAACATGTCTGCTGTAGAAACTCCCCAGATGGCAGCAGGGCTGCCCGAGCGCTGATTTTCCTGGGGTGCTCGGTGCAGAAGAGCACAGCTGTTGGCTTTGCCATTCTCCCTCATCGCTGGCTCACACGCACCTTGCATGCGAGGGTGGCAAAGGGGTTTCTTAAAAAACTGTCACTTCTTCAGGTGTGGCACTCAGACATGGGGGTCTGATGTGGGGATTTCTTGGCCCTTGTCATTAGAGCTGGTCCTCCTGAAAAGAGGACCCAGTGAAGTGAGACACAGAGTGCCATGGGGCTGTGTTGCTAAAAATAGTGCTGGCAAGGGCTTTGGGCCGATGGTGGGCTACTGTCTGGGGCTCCGCTGTGGCTGAGACCTGAAGGGGAATGTGCGCCATGGGGAGCCATTCACACCAGCGAGTCATCTTGCTGGGGAGGTTTCCCCGGTGACCGTCTCACCCCATCCAGGGAGCCAACAGGAATGTTGTAAAGCCACCATTGGAAAAATACAGAAGCATTCTCACTTCTCAAATATTGGGCTAAGGGCCCATAAGTGGAATAATTCTTACCAAAGTGATGGCATCCAGAAAGTGTAGTGCTAAACTGAATGCTCTATCTTCATGGCCGGACCCTAGTTTGGGGTATGCCTGTCACTCCCTTCCTCCCAAATGCTTATTTTCTCCTGCTTCTTATTTCTTTGGGCTCACTGATTTGTTGTAAACCCCTTTAAACTCTTCTGGAAGCAGGCAAGGTAGAAATCAGAGAAGGTGAGTCAAATGATTCGAGAGGATGTCTAAGATAGCAGTAGTAACCAAAAAATTACTATTTTTCTCCTTCTACGAAGGCTTAGGGAAAAACAAATGATAATAACAGACACTGCAATTAGATAATTTGTGGTAGAAAATTAGGAGGAAAAATGTTGTGGAGAAATGTGCGCAAGGAAGTAATGAGGTGTCACACCCAAAGCAGAGGTCGTCTCTGGTGTTTTCTTTAGCCTTTAGCCCCAAAGAGGAGAGCAAAGCTGACAGGGGTGGTAGTTGTTATAAAGAGGATAGGATGTGTTCACCATGCTCTGTGTTCACAGAGTGAATTCCAGACTTTTTATTTCTGCTCTCGGGCAACTGATCACCATTAGCACAGTGCCCTTTGCTTTTCTAGTGACGTTACCTTCTAGTTATCATTCCACATTCTGAAGGAGTTCCTGTGGTTTAGAGTTTGGGGCTTCGGACTTTTTCTCCTGTTTTGTCTCCATGCAGGACGTGGATGTTTTCATTAACGGCTGTGAAGCTTCTGAGCTCGGCTATGTCCATGCCTTCTGCTTCCCCAGTGCTCCATTATGTGCCTGGCGGGTCAGCAGGCAACAGATCAATGTTTGTGGAGTGGAGTAGACACAGTCAGCTCTGGTTATCAGGGGAATCTGATTTCCATACTGGGGAAGAGACCAGAAAAATTTTTCACTGCTAAAATTACTGCTTGATATTCAGTAGTATAGTTGAGCAAAACGCTCAGCAGAGAAAATGAGTCATCCTCCACTAAATCTGTAGAAGTAAACATATAATCCAAGAGGCCCCAGTAGCTTTGTAATCAACAGACTAAATTTTGAATTATGCACTCCTTCATGTGGACTGATGGACTCTGGCCAAGTTATGGAATCTCTTTGAATCTCAGCTTTCTCCGTTTTAAGGAAAAAAATGATAACAATCGAATTCTTGGAACTGTGACTCCCAAGAGGCAGCGTAATGCCACCATTGCAAGCAGGAACTCGGGGGGCATATCACCAGCTTCACGTCCCTGCTCTGCCACTTACCAGCTGAGTGACCTGTAGCAGATCCCTTCACTTTGGGCCCAAGTGTCTTTTTTTTTTTTTTTTAAGATTTTATTTATTTATTTGACACACAGAGATCACATGTAGGCAGAGAGGCAGGCAGAGAGAGAGGAGGAAGCAGGCTCCCCGCCGAGCAGAGAGCCCAATTCGGGGCTCGATCCCAGGACCCTGGGATCATGACCTGAGCTGAAGGCAGAGGCTTTAACCCACTGAGCCACCCAGGCGCCCCTTGTGCCCAAGTGTCTTATTAAAAAAATGGGGGAACATGGGCGCCTGGGTGGCTCAGTGGGTTAAAGCCTCTGCCTTCGGCTCAGGTCATGATCCCAGGGTCCTGGGATCGAGCCCCGCATCAGGCTCTCTGCTTGGTAGGGAGCCTGCTTCCTCCTCTCTCTCTGCCTGCCTCTCTGACTACTTGTGATCTCTGTCTGTCAAATAAATAAATAAAATCTTAAAAAAAAAAATGGGGGAACATTGCTGTACGGAATAAATAATTAATAGATGTAGAGTGCTTAGGTCATGAAAGTCTTTGCTGTGTGCTTGTGACACTATCAGGAGGTGCAGAGAGGGGACCTCCTGCCTCAGATCCTCTCTCCCTCCATCTTACTCTCATTCTCCTCCTTTTCTGAATGATTTCCTGATCATTCTATTCATTGGGAAATAGCCACATTATTGTCATCTCCCTAAAGGGTTGCACAGCCCTCGTCTAGTATCCGTGGCCGCTCTAAGAGGGGACTGGGTTAGCTTCCCCATCAAGCCATGAAGGCAGCCCCTCGGGTCCCGGTAGAGAGAGGAGTGAGTGTTGTTATGCAGGGCTTTTGTTCCTTTTTTGTCATTATGAAAATATGTTCTTTAGTTGTGAGGTAAAGTCCAAGTGTTCCAGAAACCAAAGTAATACACATGTTTATCTAGGGTGGGAGAACCCTCTGGAGGTGTATGGTATACATCACTTATTGAGGATGATGATATATACTCCATTCATTTGTTGACTTCCTATTTTTTTTTCACTGTCCTAAGATTTTATTAATATTGAATTTAGTTAACATACACTATATTATTAGTTTCAGGGGTAGAATTTAACAGTTCATCAGTTGCATATAACACTCAGTGCCCATTACATCAGGTGTCCTCCTTAATGCCCATCACCCAGTGACCCATCCCCCACCCACCTTCCCTCTGACAACCCTCAGTTTGTTTCCTATAGTTAAGGGTCTCTGAAGGTTTGGCTCCCTCTCTGCTTTTATCTTACTTTTCCTCCCCTTCCCCTGTGTTCATCAGTTTTATTTCTTAAATTCCACATATGAGTGAGATCATATGGTATTTGTCTTTCTCTGACTGATTTATTTCACTTAGCATAATCCACTCTAGTTACAGTGGGTCCTGTGCCAGGTGCTGGGGATAGAAATAGGAACAGGACTGTCTTTGCTCCCCCACAAATTCCAATGAAATTGGCAATGTCAACTAATGAAACTTGATAGCACAAGAAATTGGGCAAGATCTGTTCATGAATGATGATCCAGGATACCGACAGGAAGATTACAAACAAAGGCAGTTAGCCTTGTGTTAGGCCCAGTGCAGTGCCTTAGCTGGAACAGAGCAGAGCAGAGAATGTGGGAAAGGTAAGATTGAATTAATACAAACGCCAATGTTACTTTAAAATTTTAAGAATTAAAGAAAACATCAGTGACCAAGAATGGGCACAATGGGAGGACTTGATGACTGTGTTTCATTCCCGTTTGCCAATTCGTCATCCTCAAACCAGGTGGTCAGTTGTATCCTCACTGTACAAATGAAGAAATTGGAGCTCAAAGAAAGTTAGGGGAGAGCACTCATAGGGAGCACCTCTGGGATGGGAATCTCGGCTCCACAGTTGGCTGCAGTCCCCAGCACACTGTCCCATGATGCCAGCTTACTGCAACTGTGACCTAAAGGTGGTTGGTTATAGTGATTTATCGCTGCAAGAGCTCCCTGGGCTTTCCCAGCAGCAGGCTGGAGTGACCGCCCTTTTACATCTTCTCCCCACCTTCCTAGGAGCATCTTATCAGTTAGTATACCTCTTGGGCTTCCTGGACTGTGTATTCCTTTTTGCAGCAAGTAATTGTCATGTGTGTAGAATTTTTTAAGAGCCTAAAATATCCCTTGGCCGGGGCAGTAAACTTCCTAATTAGCATGCAATGCCATGTATGCCTTCATGTTATAATTCCTTCAGGCTACAACACAGGGAACCCACCATCAAAGTAAGCACTGCCTTTAAGAGGAATAAGTCATGCCATTTACCCAGATTTCAACTTCATGGCATAAATCTGTGGCTTTCATGTAACTAAGACAATCCGTTGTCTGCAGCAAAGAAAATGCCCTCTCCATATATCTCCAGAAATCTCCATCACACAACTTAAGCTTCCTTAGATGGAGGTGGCCCCAACCTGTCTCCTGAGACAAAGGAAGCACCACTTTTGAGCCTGAGCACAATTTGAGGACTGTCACTTATAATCACTTCGTGTTTCTATTTCAAGGGTTGTTGACTGATGCTTTGGCGAAATCATTTTGTTTCTTCCACATATAGGTGAGGGGTCTTAGAAGCAACGTGCAGCTGCACTTCCTGGTAGAAGAGGAAAGATATTCTAGATGCAGCAGAGGAGGGGGCTCCTTAGCAAGTCAGGGTTGGGTACAGCTCAGTGACCTCTGCTCATCTTTGTTCGGTGTCTCCCAGGTTGTGAACCAGTGCATGGAGATCTGGCCTAACGGGGAGTGCTTGGAGCTATCTTATCTTAAAAATCTCTCTCTGTAAATATCTACTGATGAGATGGCTGTAAAATCCATCGGCTTTATGTGAATTACAGATTACTGTTTACCTCTGTCCCCAAAGCATTTGTTCCCTGGAATTACCCATCGCTAGACTAAGGTGATGCTAGCTTCCTAGCACTATTGTGAAGCTAAGGCAAATAGGGTGGAATGCACAGGGAGGCTTAGGAAACAGAGTTGAAGTCCTGCCACCTCTTGGTAGTGCTGTCTTAGAGACATTGGTTAATCTCCCTGAGCTTCAATTTGCTCATCTGTGAAACGGAGAGGAACAAAGCCCACCTCACAGGATGTTGTGAAAGTCCAGGTCAGGGTGTTTTATGGAGTGAGTGCAGTGCCTCCCAAATGGAGAAGATGAGTTAAATCCTTTGGAAGTCCATGTTTGACCATCCATCCACGAGGTATCACAAGACTGGAAGCCACAGACCTTTTCTCCTAGGTTTCCAGATTGCCTGAATGGGTTTAGATTTGGCATGGTATTGTAATGACATTTTGGAAATGCTATACCAATTCCTCAGTTTCCAAGTTGAACTGGAAATTAGTAGGTATTGTGCTAGAGGATACAAAGTCTTACATGCCCAAATGGGTTTGTGATATCCTAGGTTTAATAAGTTAGATAGATTGAACGTATGCATGCTAATATGTATAGTGAACCTTCAGGAGGGAGATAGAAGAAATCAAATTTCTCAAAACATTACATCACAGAATTCTTTCCTCCTTCTCATACTTCCTGTCTTTCCCCTACCCCACCCAGCATGTGATGGAACTAGTGTTACCCAGAGCATGCTTTGAATGAAAAATGCAGATCCAAGGAATTCTAAAGTGACTACCCTCAGCTCTTTACACCTGTGGTAGTAGAAAGGCATGGTGTCACAGGTAACGCCAAAACCAAACACTGTGTAAAGTACAAACAGATGACTTCCAAATATACCATAGAAGAAGTGAAGGTCATTGGAATAGTAGGATTTTCTTTTTTCTTTCCCCTACCTGGTCTCTGTTTAGCTGATATTTCAAAAATAAATTTATTTTTTTCTAGGGCCAATATGGGTAAGAGTAACAGAATTTATCCCAAGAATGTACTGTATAATTGGAAGCCAACTTGGAATTTAGTTTACATTGGTTAGAGATACTTCATAAAACACATAGCAGAGGGCCAATGCCACCTCCTTCATGAAGCTTCTCCAAATTCCCTGGCTAGAAGTTGTCCTTTCTTCTTCTCAGCCTCTTACCACACTTTACCATTGCCTCTCCTATGCATTCATAATTTGCCATCTCACGCAAGAGCTAATCAGGTACATGGCTTATCTCACAAGCTGATGAAGAAACTGCTCTTGTGGCGTGCTTCTTAGAGCCTCTCAATGTCTAGCAGACAGTTTGCCTGTGCTAGACACTCAGATGATTGACTTGATGAGAAAGTTTTTTGTATTTCCCTAAGAATATTTATTTACTTTTAGTATTGTTATCAGCAAATATTTATTGAACATCTACTATGTGCACTGATGATTTCATTTAATATTTACAACAGAACTCTGAGGTAGATACCCTTTTCCCTCAGTTTATAGATGAAAAACTGAAGCTTTAAGAAATTATAAATAACTCTCCCAGTATCAGCACCAGTACTCCAAATCATAGGTGTCTCTTGCCCAAACCCGTGCTGTAGATTATTAAACATCACCTTCTTTGGGACTAAAGAATAGACAAATACTCACAATCCAAAAAAGCAGCCTCAGAGATACCTTTGTGGTTTCCCATTATCTGTAAGCTCCAATGTAGAGATAATCACATCCAGAAATGTAAAACTTGTGGCCACCAGCCAACTGCTTTTTCCCCTACAGTTTGAGTGTGGAAAGTTCCCCCTGGCCTATTCTGGCTGAGGTTGCTTTCAACAGATTTGCCCTGCTGTGACTGTAAGCCCTTGTTAAGTTTGGGTTAATTGCCAATTTAGGCAGTGTTCTCCTTTAGAAAGTCCCTCCAGAGAGAATGGCCTTAGAACTGGGAAATGGTTGTCTATTTGCTCTCCACTTGCCCAGCTGCTAATGGGGTTAGGAAGATGCCAACAGCATATGCCACTCCAGATTCTTCTCATTTACAAAGTCTTGATAATTTTCACATGCAGTGACTCCCAGCCTATTGCCACCTGTGGAGTCAGGATGTCAAATTAACCACTATCTACTGGACACATGACCCATGGTAGGATAGGATGGCACTGTGAATGCCTTCACACTCATTTTGGTTCTTGTTCCTATTTGCTTTTGCTAGAGCCATACAGTATGGGGAATAAGACAGGAGACTGGAGTTCTCAGTCTACATCAGATGCCACTCCATGCAGGCCATGGTCAAGCCACTTGGCCCCTCTGACGCCCAGTCAGAGTCTGGGCTCTGTCCCACTTCCTATTCTTTCCTTCTTGGCCTGGCTTTCTCAGAGCAGGTGAAGCTCCCCAGGGAAATGGGTTATCTGGAATCTTAATGGGGAAGGGGACATAAGGCATAAGGACATAAGGCATAAGGAACAGTCTAGAATGATCACAGAACCACTGATTTATGTACTACTTCATATCTGAGAATGTTCGGAAAACACAATTCTTTTTAAGTTAGTGAAATCAAAACAGAAATCTAAGGTGGAGTGGGATTTGTGCTCTGTAGACTTTTACTTGAAGAAGGTGAAGCATTCAGGGATAGCAAGTAGAGCCATTCCAAGTGTGCTTCCCCTACTCCCCCACACACCTGACTGGTATCCATTCTGTCTCTGGTAAGTGATGGAGTCTTTGACCTAGATATGGTAGGACTAGGAAGTCAACAAAGCCCTTTCTGAGACTCATGCCCAATGTGCAGTTATACCCATAAAGAGGTAATTTATAGGTCAATTTCCATTTTTTAAAAGTAGCTTTAAAAATTAATACATCTAGGAGCACCTGAGTGGTGTGTTCGGTTGGGCCTACAACTCTTGATTTCAGCTCAGGTCATGATTTCAGAGATGTAGGACTGAGTCTCGCATCTGGCTCTGTGTTCAGAGTGCAGTCTGTTTGGAATTATCTTTCCCTCTCTCTGTCCCTCCTGCTCATGCAATCTTTCTCTCTCACTCTCTAAAATAGATAAATAAATCTTTAAAAAATATATACAGGTAAACACATGTTCCTTTTTTAAAAAGTTGACATTATCTATTATGTTTTGAACCAATGGAATTTTTTGTTTGTTTGTTTTAAAAATGAACATTACTGAACAAGCATTCCCTCCCTCGTGGAACTTCCATTCTAGGCGGCCATTGATGACTGAGGTAAAAAAACAGCATTTGCCCATCTAAAACAGAGCATCCAAAATGAAACAACTGCAGTAAAGGCCTTCTCACCCCATGCAGGTGGGCCTGCCCGCTGATTAGTTAATTAAAAAACATGAAAATGATTATAGTTAATCATAACATGATATATATATACTTTCAATATTTTATTTAACTTAAAGCTTATAAATGCATGTTTACTTCCCAATTTTTTTCATGTCAGACCAAAGCATTCCTTAGATTTGCTGATTGGAGTTTTTAATGGCTTTTAGATTTGCTTTAATGGAGTTTTATATGGTTATCGGACCATACCTAAAAATCACCATCTGTAGTTTAAAGTTCCAGTTTACTTAAAATGAAATGAGATCTGGAAGGCACTTAGGAAGCCATCTAGGTACAGAATCTTCCCGTCTTTTGTGGCTGACCCACCCACACCTATTTGCCAGCAGTTTTTGTTTTGTTTTAGCAACTTTTTTTTTTTTATCCAGTGTTCCAAAGCATGCAACTTAGAGCATTTTCTTTTCACACTTACATTTCATCAGTGTATATAATCTGCAACCAAATTACGTAATTACAGTAACAAGACAAACTGGCAGAAACAGGTTTGAAAACAGACTCTAGAATCTCCCATCTCAAGTGGCAAAAGCAAAAGCACCAGGGGCACCACTCATAGAGTCTGACTAGGGATCAGTTGTGATATTTTAGAGAAAGGATGGAGAACATTTCTTAATTTGGCGAGTCAGCTGTGTGGCCATCATTCAGGAGAACTCCTACTGTAGTTCCGAATGCGGTGGTAAGCACCCATAATTTGCATTCCCTAGAATAGTGTTTCTCAGCCCGAGTGCTGTGGATCACGGTTCCTTGGGGGTGATCTGGGGTCGTAAGAGAGAGTTGGCAGCCAGTCTGGATCTCTCCAATTTCCTTCAACTGTCAGAGCTGTACTTTTATGTATTTTATACATCTGGCGACGTCATTAAATTAAAAAAAAAAAGATTTGGAGAATGGTCATACCTTTAAATAAAGGGATATTGGGATGCTTTTAGAGAGAAAATGCTAAACTTTTAGCTGCCTAGCATAAATGATTATAGGTAAAGGATACCTGTAACATGTGTAGGTCTTTTAAAAAGGTGATTTACAATGTCTGGTTTCCACGTGATTTCTTAGTATTTCTGAATATTTAGTATTTCTGACACTGTCTTTGTTTCCTAGAACTGCCATAACAAAATACCACAAATCTGGTGGCTTAAAACAGCAGAATTTATTATCCCAACAGTTCTGAGGCTGAGAAGTCCAAACAAGGTGTCCGCAGGGCCATGCTTGTTCTGAAACCTGTGGGGAGATCCTTCCTTTCCTCTTGCTGGTTTGTTGGTAGTCCTTGCTATTCCTCACTTGCAGCTATGTAACACCAATCTCTGCCTTTGTCATCACATGACTTTCTTTCTCCTTGTGTGTCTGTGTCTTCCCACTGCCATCTCCTCCTAAGGAAACCAGTTATTTTGGGGTAGGCCTGACCCTACTACAATAGGACCTCATCTTAACTCATTCCATTGGCCATAGCCCCATTTCCAAGTAGGGTCACATTTGGAGGTACTGACATATTTTTGGATGGAGACACAATTCAACTCCTGGCACTAAGGGTCCTCTGGACATAGTTCTTTCTGCCTGCAGCATGCTCAATTTCTAGAAACTGCCAATGAGTAAAACAAAGCCTCTCAACATTTGTAATGCCAGAGATGTCACCATGCTTGAATAAAACTGAAATAGATCCTCTGGGAGAACCCTTTAATTGAGATGAGGCGGTGTTGCAAGAAAAGATATTGCAGTGAAAGAAGCTATCATGTTTTGAGTGCTTATTCTCTACTTAGTTCTATGCTCAATGCAACACATCTCTTGTTTTTTTATCTCCCCCCAAATTCTACTAGCTGCCTCTATTATTTTACATATGTTAATTTGCAAGTAATGGAAAACTTACAATTTTTAATCGTCTTTAACAAGAAGAAAATTGGCTCGTATAACAAGAAGGTACAAATAATGTGGACTTTAGGAATGCTTAATCCAGGGGCTTCATTTTTCTACAATTCCTGGGGCTCTACCCTCCTCTCTGTGGAAGTTTTAGTCATGTACATGGCACACCATGACATCCAGTGAAGGAGAAAGGGGTCACATTAGGATGTGACTCCAAAGGAAGCAAGAAGATCCCTAGAAGAACCCAGTCAACCCTCTGCTTATCTCCTTGGCTTGAAGTTGAGCACATACCCAGTTCTGAACCACATACTATACCAAAAAAGGACGGGTTATACTCAGACCAGTCAGATATGAGTCTGGAAGTGAGATTAGGATTTGCTGAGGCTCAGGGACTGCCCAGAAGATAGACAGACACATGAACAAAAGTAGGAAGAAGAAGGAAGGCAACCATCAGGTGAGCCATCAACACCCGCCCACCTCGGCAGGCCCTGTGTACAGAATAAATCTCTCAGATTTAGGGAAGTTAATCTCTTTTTTCCATAATCACATAGCTCATGAGTGTCAGGCTACCATCCAGCACCAAATGTCTCTGACTTTCTCATTTAGCATGCTCTCACAAAGCCCTTCTTATGTTTTTCAGAGTAATCTCCTAGGCTCTACTTCTTAGAAACTTTGTTCCACAACTTTGACTGTGTACTTTCTAATTAGACCACCAAGAGCCTCATAACATGGCATGTTTCTGTGAGTGAAAAATGCTGTTGAGGTGTTGAGTGTCAAGAGAGGATTCTGGGAGTGCTCGTGCTAGGGGGATGGACTCCCACTCCGTAGGCGGCCTCTGTATGTCCACTGATTTGTTAGCCACACCTGGTACTTTCATGCCCCGTAACCAAGATAACAGGCAGGCTGGCTCACTGAGTAAGGCTATCAGAGAGAGAGAACGGGCTCCCCACAACTTTGCAGCTAAGTTAGTTCGGTACCTTTTCTTTTTTTAGAAGAGATAGGGGAAAACTTCAGTAACCTCTCAGGAGAAGGCGGCAGTGGTGGTGTTCACTGTGGGTGAGCAGGGACAGGAGACTCCGAGATAGAAGGATGGAAACTTTCTTGCATGCCCGGCATCTCCTTTCTTTAGAATTTATCTGGCCCTTGCCTATTTGAAGTTTTTTCTAGTGTCTCCAATGGAGGACTGCAAAATCGAGAAATTTTTCAAGGACATTTCCTCTCATGAGCATCTATGTTGTCAAGGAGGAAAAAAAAATTGTTTTGCCCATTATTAACCTTCATGCTAATTGTTTCTTTCTTATCTCCTAATCATCAAAAGCACATGTTCATTTCCATTTCAATCATTTCAATTAGTTGTATCCAAAGCAGAAACAACCCCAATGTTATTAATTTGTGTACTGGACAAAAGGAAACAGCTCTCAGCCTTCTCTAGCCATGCCCAGAAGTTCTCGTCCCAGAAGTTCTCTTCCCCTCCAGGTTTGGTTTCCCAGGTGTGTGCAGTGAGAGGGCTGGATATGGTGTGAATGCCTGTGCCCCTCCCTGCCTGCTATTTCTAATAGAAAGGAAGATGTCCTCTCCTTACACCACTCTGGCTCCTGAGCTAATTGGAAAAGTACTTCAGAAGCTTCGGTCCTGCTGTGTAGGTTGGGGGAGGGACTGAATTAAATTTGCACATAACAAACCTGATTTGCAGAATTCCAGAAACATGACTTGCCATCTGAGCTGTCCCCAGTTCTCCACATTGTTTGTCTCTTGCTGGGTGGGCCCAATCTCTTTCAAGACCTTACTCCCGCTGCCTGATACTACAGATTTCCTCTAGGAGTGAGACCCACCCTCAACCCAGCCCCCTTTGGCTACCATACCACAGGGCTCTCTCCAGCCACCCACCCACCCAAAGCCCCTGGGAACCAGCCAGGAGAACTAGATCAGCATATTTCAAACATTTCCACAGCTGAACCCTTCTTTCCCTCTCCAGTGGAAGGAGACAACTTGAACTCTTGGCCTTTGGTCTTCTGAGGGGGATTCCCTCGCATCTTTTGAACACAGTGTAGAAATCACAGACCTGAAAGCACAAGATCACTGCTTGTCTAGCTGGGACCCTCGGCTGCTCCTGCATTCTGCTCCCCAGCTCCTTGCCCTCTCTGCCTAGCAAGTTGGGAGACCCCCAACCTCCCCAAGTTCATGCACCTGGAAGAGTGTCATGGAATTGCCCTTGTCCCCACAGAGGTCCAGCCCTTGCATGCAGAAGCACTTTGCCCTTATCCTATTGCCCTGCTTCTGGATCTCTCTCCTCCCAAGGACTTGGGTTGGTCACACGCCTCTCACAATAGCTCACCCAAGCTGAGGAAACATTTCACGGGAAGCTTTTTAAGGTGTGTGTGGATAGACAAGTTTGGGTCCCTGTTGCTCATACAATTATGATTTCCCCACTAATTTTTCATCTTGGAGGGTTGGTGAAAACTCATGTTCCAAGAGAATAACATAGAGTTAGATTTCTCCCATTTCTTCAACTAGAAACTTCCTGGTCTTTTTAGAAAAAAGGGACTAATCATTCCTATCTGGGGTGTTCTGGACCAAACATATTGTGTCCTTGAAAATGCCACAGTTGCTTCCCGTTCCTGTAAAGTTTTATCTACACAAAATCTGTGACACTGTGAATAGTCTCTTCTAAGTAAGCCTAGAGTACAGTTGCTCCCGGCTTTCAGCCTGTGAGCGGCATAAAAGGTCCTTGCCAGCCCCACCTGCTCTGAGCTGCTTTGAGGCAGGGGTTACCTCAGTGAGCCTCTCTGGGTTGCTATAAAGAGCAAGACTGATTCTTCTTGTCCTCTCAAGGCCAATCCAAACAAAATTTCCAAGCCCTGGCTGGAGCATCAGATCTGGGCAGGCTTTTCTCATCCACTGTCTCTGTCGCCTGCAGGAGGAACCCTGAGGCATCACACAGGCATTTCCCATTCATCTGCCAAGTCAACAAATGTTTACAGAGCCTTTTCTATGCTGGCCACCGAGCTTGATTTGGGTACTCTGAGGTGAATGGAGCATACAGGAGAGTGTTGCCGAGTTACTCAGCAGGCTGAACAGTTACAGGAAACCTTTATCTTGGAAAAATCCAAGAGCTTGTTGGGTGTTTGAGACCTAGAGAAAAGAACAAAATCAGCTCTTGTCCTTGTGCTCTGTCTCTGCTCTCTGGATCCTCTCTGCTCCTTCTTTCTCCCTGGTCAACAAAACATATGCCTGTAGAACCTTCCAGCTGTGTCTCCCTTAGTATTTCCTCAGTGCTCTAGCCTCCCACCCTGTGCCCCAACAAGAGTAAGCGGAGGCCACCCTACTCCAAATTACAGAATCTTTCGATTCGTGGGATCTAAATTAATAGCATTTTTTATCCTGCATTTCAAGATTCCATTAGAAAATAGATAGACTTCTTAGTCCCAGCATGCTGCTTTCACCTGCGTCCATGAATCTGGAAATGATGGGAGGGTGTCAGGCATATTGCTCTCTGTTAGCTTTTACCCCCCAACCCCTGAATTGATTTTCACTTGTCTCTCAGTTAATCAGAGATCTCCTGGAGGGAGGAAAAGAAGGAAACAAATGCTTCTAGTTAAAGATACTGAACGATTAACTGTGTGGAAATTCTCTCTCATGCATCAACAGGGGCCATGTCTTATTAAACTGTGTCTAATAGCACCTCGCCTGCCTCCTAATACACACACACGATAAATGTTTAACGAGTCAATGAATGAGATTTACCTTCTAAAGAGCAGGTCGTCTTAGAACTCGGCACATATTTGTCACCTGAGCTCATGCAAATCTTCTGTATAATATCTGGTTTCCTGAAACAATACCTTGTATTAGAGCTTTCTGATGGCCGCTCATAACCTTAAAGAAAGACACATAGACACAAAAGTCCCTGGCACAACAAAATTTGCTCAGTTACTATTTGATATCTACAGATGGTCCTTAAAATAATTCTGTGAGATATGTAATGCCATTCACCTTTTCATGGAGGTAATTCTGTGTGTGCCCAAGGTCACACAGCTCATGTGTTCGATTTGTGTTTCAGCTACACATGCCGAGGACCTATGTATTGAGTCTGTCCATGTGTTTATAATGTAATCCTACAACTCTGTAGAGTCTGTAGTAGTGCTGTGATTGGGAGATTATGAAACTGAGAAGATAAATGAGTTTTACTTAAGGCCACAAATCCATCCATGACAGGCCCCTTGCCCAAGAGCACAAATTACAACTCAGGCAGCCAGTCCTGGTTCTAGGAGGTTGACCCTCTTGAATGAATCCCAAAAAGCCACCTTCCGTGTTCTAAAGGAGACAACTTCTCTTTCCAAACTTGCACCCGCCTTCCTTTACTATACGTTGGCACTCAGTAGTGTGATGATCATGGCCAACGTTTCCATCTTATTCAGATTTTGCATTAAGACTCAATGTATCAACTCTAGAATTGATGCTAATGGATCAAGGGCAATAGGAAAGCCAGAAACTCATTTCCATTCTGACCTTTTCCAATGACTAATAACATGATAAAGATGGAGATAGAGAGAAACAAACTAAAAGTACCCATAATCTCACCTCACCAGTAAAAAGTCTGTCTGAAAAGTCACTGACTTCGTCTACTTGCCCTCATTGTACAGTCGAGGAAGCAAACCTTTACCACTAGAGAACACGCCCTTGCTTTTTCTTTCTTTCTTTCTTTTTTCCCCCTGCACTTGCATGATTGGGAAACAGCTGAAATTGCAAATATAACATGGTTGAAATGATAGACTTTCTCATTGAGAGCAGAAAACGGAGCCAAGTTTACTTAAATTATATACCTGAGCATATCCTGTAGAAGATGATTTTATCCTATTTTAGGGGTGTTTCAATTACAGTGTAACTCTTATAAGGAGCAATGCCCCAGAATAGGAGAGTGAGTAATGGAGCACAGTGTGTGACTTGGGAGATTTCTCACTAAATGCAAATCAGCAAATTAAAGGCATAAGTAATTTTAATGACAGCATAAGAGACATGAACCTTCAAAGGTTAGGAAATTTTAGCTTTAACTTGGGGGAATTGCACACAGGTAGGCTTTCAACTCTTTTTATCTTAAAAAAGCACCTTCTAAAGCATTACAATACATGCCTGTGGAATAAAATTTGTTGAATCTGTAATTTGGAAGGAAAATGCAGCTTTTGACTTTTCCTAACATTGGCCTGCTATTGATATTATTAACAAGACTTCCTCAGGCCCCAAATAGCCCACGTAGCGTTTTTAGACACATCTGGGGCCGTGGCCACTCCCTGGTCAGTGACAGCTGGCCTGAGGGCTGGGGGATCTTATGCAATAGGATGGTCAGTTCAGTTCTAATACAGTGAGACAGCTCATGGCTGCTCACTGACTAATTGTGTTTCCCACCTCTCTTTGCATTGGGTTGACCAGTTCTCCTCACAGCAGGGATGCTACCTAATGAGCAACATAATCCCCAAACATAATTTAGGCCCTTGCGGAGTTGCATTATTTCGTTAGGCCACTTGGATCTCATGGAGCAGCAGACTATTCATTTTCTCAATTGCTCCCAAAGGGGTGTGCGAAGCTGATGAACCTCCTTCCTTACACTTTGGGAGTAACTCATTGACCAGACAAGCTTTGGCCTACATCCAGGGGACTCAACTGGAAAGCAATGCTTTCCAAGTGCATTTGGAAGCCAATACAATGGATCTGGCTATCGTAGAGTTTAATATTTAATATTTTAGTATACCCTGCCAGCTTCTTTTATATTGTTCTGCTACAATGATTTTAAGACCTCCCACTTTCAAATCCGTCAGCTGATTGACCCATTCATTGTTCATTTATTCAACAAGTATTTACTACTGCCAACCATTCAGAGCTGGGCCGCACTGAATGTCAAGCTGGAGGACTTTAATAAAGGGTTGGAGGGTGATCCTGAGGGTCAGAGTATATTCGCCCTTCAAGAAATAATTATATGACAATTTTAATTCTAACCTAGAGTGAGAAATTTTCTAACTAGTACCTTGCTAGAATTCACCTTCCTTCAGAAGGTGTGAGAGGCAGGAGACCCAACAGAAGAAGGGTAGTAAGGAAATTAAGAGCACGTGGCACCTACTGATGCATCTGCCTGGGAGGGAAGGCAGGGCTCAGCAGTATGGCCTGCCCCTGGACATTGGGACGTGAGCCCTGCAGGAGTCCATATCCCAGTTCTGTACAGCCCAGAATGAGGGAACACCTCAAAGACAGCAGTAAGGAATATGTGCTTTGCTGTCCCCTGGAGCTTCTGCTTGGTTTCCAGTCTGATACTTACTAGCTGTGTGACCTTGAGGAAAGCTCTTACCATCTCTGAATTGCCCTTTCTCAGTAAGGTGGAGACAATAGCATCTCTACGACTAGGACAGGTACAGCACTTAGCTCCGTGGCTGGCCAGACAAAACCTTCTAGGAACATGGTTAGGCTGCCTTGCTCTCAGTCACTGTTGTCCTTCTAGCCCATTGTCTGTGACCTTGCAGGTGCAAAAGCTCATGCACTCACTCTGCAGCTCTGTTTGTATCAGATGTTCAGAATGTACACTTGGGTACATTCTTGCCATTCAGAAAAGCTCTTTCACATTCAGTCTAGTAGAGAAAGGCTCCTACTTACTCTGCAGGGGTTGTCTCATTCCTGGGGCCTCTCCAGACAGCCCTGTGGGAGGGGGGATGACTGACTGCTTTATAGACCATAGTTAATATTTACAGTCAGGACTGGGAGTGAGGTTTGGAGGATGGCTGGCCAACTCTTTCAAGGCGAGTGTTATTAACTAGGCAGTAGGATCCAACCAGGGTCTGAAATGGATGTTGACATTATCTTTTTGTTGCGAGGTGTTGCCGCTTTGGCTGCTTTTCTTGTCAGTGCTTCCTGGATGGGGGTGAAAAAAAGATGGCAAAGTATACTGTTCTTACCAGAGACTCAACTTCTTAAACATAGAACAGTGTTCCTGTGCTGATGATACGGTGTTCATTGCCTTCTGCACTTGATTTACAGATGGTTCTTTTTGGCTGGTTACACTAAGTGATTTGCTTAAAGTCCTATTGATTGGATGGGGAAGAGTAGACATTACTGTCGAAGGCCTGGATGCTGCAGGACGGCAGCTAGAAGGAGATTCAGAAAGTCTTAAAATCATCCTATTCTTGGATAAGAAGTGCAGGCGACAAGAGACAGCCAGCATTCTGTTTTCTGGGGCAGAGGGAAGACACATTTATGAATCCTGGACTTAATCTTGAAGCTTCACCTGAATCCAAAGGAGCTTATCTTCTTGGTTAACAAGTGGCCCAAAAAAATGAACTTCAGAATCTTCTTTTTCTTGATTTGCCTTTTGAGCTCTTCAGAGGTTTACCAACAGCCAAGGAAAGTGATGGAGCATGAAGAGATGAAGCTCGGGTTTTGTAAGAATCCGAGGTTGACTGGCATGCCATATTTAGGTTCAATTCAAGTCTGGCTTCCCAGCAGAGTTGAGACCAGTCACCTACTTCCTGCAGTTGGAGCCCCCAAACCTCTCTCCCATGAGCCTATTACACTTGTTGAAATGACAGTCTTTCAAAGTAGCCAATTTCTTTAAATATGTAAATTGCCCCTGGGGCTCTGTCAACCATGCATCCTCTACTGTGATCTAGTTCCTTCAGGTTTGATTTCCGGAGTCTCACTAACAGTATGGGAGGAAGGGCCACGTGTGTTACAACAAACAAGACAGTTTGGTTGTGTCTCCCAAAAGTAAGGCTGGACGTGGTACCGCAGTGGGCAGTCCTCAGTTCTGGGCCACATTATGTGCCTGCGCCGCCGTGCCAGCCTCAGGCTTTGTGTCATCCTGGTCCGTAGCGACCTGACATGTAGCAGACCGCAGATCAAGGAGAGAAGCTGATCACCTTGCCACACTGGGGAATGATGGGGCACTTCTAAGCACAAAATTCATTCTTTCACAAAATATTTCTTGCCCTGTGTCTGGGGCTGCATTTGGGTGTTCTGGGGCTGGGAGCAAGAGAAAGCACCTGTTCTTTACTCAAGCCACACCCAAAAAGAAATGTGCAAAATTGTACCTTGATGATACTTATAGGAATGTGTGGACTCAGCTTGCTGAAAGTCACACAATGAAAAAGGTCAGTTTAGGATTTGGCTCTAGCTCTGCCTGCCACCAACTTCCATGCATACCGCCACACATTCTGCTGCTTCCCTCTGGCGCTCAGAAATCACTCTAAGACTCCCAAATTTCAGCCCTCTGTCAGGAGATACAACAGGTGATTTTAATCGTTTGAGCCAGTCTTGCTAGTTGCTTTCACCCTTATGGATGAAAAATGAAAATTGACTTGCAAAAAAATAAGCACAGCAGCAGCCACCCCAGCTGTGAGCCTTGAATCCTATTCTAAGGCTGCCACATCCACCCAACGGCATTGCCCACGGTCCTGCATCTCTCCCATTGGCTAACCCGTGGGTTTCAGTAGTGTCAAGAGCCTAGATGTGCTACTTGGCAGCCTCATCTAGCAGGAGTCACTCAGATTCTTTAAATTGAAGGAAAGTACCCCTCCAAATGAAATGGAAGCAGCAATTCCCATAGTGTTAAGGAGCGTGAAGAAAGACAGGCTGAGGATAGATGCTCGGAATGTCTCAACCATTTGTTTGTCATTTTCCAAGCGCTGGTCCTTTTTGGTTTAATGGAAAATACATTGTACCTTTTGCATGTTTCTAGACACTCCAACAAAACCAGGAGTGAACCCAGGAAAATCAGTAGATTAAGATACAGAAGGATTTATTTTTATCCAGCCTGTGTGGAATTAGGACAGAATTAATTTAAAAAGCAGGAAACACAGTAAGTGATGGGATTCCATTGCATTAGATATAGAGAAAAGTATAAATCCTGAGTCTAATAGGAATTTGAACGTAATAGTGGTTTGGGATCTAGAAAGACGGGCCTCCAGACTTTAGAAATGCATGTATGACTTGCAAGCAGGCAGAGTAGATCGTATTTCTCCTGCTCTCCCCTCGGTGTACTGGGAGCATGCCCAAATGCTGCCTCCGGGGAGGGGTACTGACACTGAGAGCCGGGTTTCCTCTCCATCCTCTCCTTGCTCACGGTAAGGCGGGAGAGGGAAGGCTTTGCTCTTGTGAGGTTTAAGTGCAATCCCCAGTAAAGGCCAAAGCTAAAAGAGACAAAGACCCGAGATCCCAACCTCCATTTGAGTGGGCCACTTTGCCCAGGGTCAGGGGACCATGCAAAGAGCCTCTAACCTTACCATACATAAAACAAAAAAAAAAATTACACACTTGAGCTTAAAAATTCATGACCAGACCCCTCAGAGAGCCTGAGTTCCGCTGAGAGTCGGGCCCTACCAGAGTCACTACCTAAATGCATGACCTTGAACAAGTCACTCCAGGCCCAACCCAGTTCTTCATCTACAAAATGAAGGTGCAGGCCTGTGTCTCAGCCCTGCCCTCCTGCGGGACAGTCTGCCCTTGTCCTGAGGAGGGTGAATCCTGCTGAGACTACACAGCAGGGGAGAAATGAGGACGGAGTCTTGGTCAGGAATTCCGAGTTCTTCCCTCCCTCCACCCCCTTGCCTTGGGCAGCTGGGATCTTGCTTACGTAACACGGTCAGGAAAAGGAGGGCAGGAAGGTAAAAATATTACCCCAACATTGTAGCCAAGCCAGTACCGCTCTGGGTTCTGGGGACAGAGAATGAAGATGAAGGGGACTCGGAGGGAAATGGGAAGGAACAGAGCACGCGTAAAATGGAGATTGATTCCTCTGGCCTGGGGCATTCATCTTTACCCCATCCTCTGTGTGGCTGCTGGGTCTGCGGTTGGAAAAGAGGCCATGGGGGGGGGGGGG
>ML106231.1:514658-610870 GCA_003697995.1 Taxidea taxus jeffersonii | reverse complement strand
GGGCTGGAGGGGAGATGCATCCATCACCATTGTCCAGAGTGTTTAATTTTCCAGAGACTGTCATTAAACAAATTTCTGCTGTAGCCTGGCAGCCCTCACAGACATTTGTTGGAAGAAAATTATGAGGTGATTGGTCTGAGGTAATAGCCAGCCTGGGCTCCGGATTCTTAATGGCACATGGACCTTCTGCTTTTTAAAAAAAATTGCTTGTTAGGAAATTCATTTTCTGGCTTATCTTTGCAATCAGAGTCAGAGGGTTTGGGACAAAGCAGCACAGACACTTTGCTGGGGTTTCAGGACTGGAATTAGGGCCCAGGAAATTGAAATGAGGAGGGACAGTTTAGGGACCAAATGACAGGGATTGAGTGATAGGATGGAAGTGATGCTGGGCATTAGGAAGGCCGCCTTTCCTGGAAGTTTCTGGTTATTACCTGCCAGGAATAGCATCCTTTCATAAATTAAGGGTCTTATCTTTTGCTGCAGCAGCCAGCACAAGAGAGGCAGGGCGCGGCATGGCGCAGGGAGGATCTGAGGGGCCGGGAGCTATGTATAGATTGCGGGGCTGCTCTTCCCAGCCTTTGGAAATATTCAAGCACTGAGAGTCACGAAAAAAAAAAAGATCGCTCTGTTTGTTCCTTGAAGTATAAAAATGGTTTTATTTTTAGACCTTACGGTGGGTTTTTTTTGTTTTGTTTTGTTTTTTTTTAAATCTACTGGCAGTTGTCTTCAGATGCAGCCATGGAAAGTAGAATAGTGCTGCCAAGGCCGGCGGGCGGCGGGGGAGGGGGGTGGGCACGGGGAAAACTTTGTCAGGTTTTCTTAAGCCTCAGCACGATTGACACTCAGGCTGGGTAATTCCTTGTTGTGGGAGCTGTCCTGGCCATGCTGAGATGTTCCGCAGCACCCCTGAAGGACGGTAGCAAACCCCCCCACCTCCACTTGCGATGACCAAACAATGCCTAATGTTCTCTGGGTAGTCAGAGGGGGGTAGTCCAGAATTGAGACTACTGCCCAGAAAGTGGTCTTTCCCATGCACCTGTCTTCCATTTTTCTCCCTTCTGGTTGTCCCCCACCATCCCTGCCATCGTCACCCCTATGGAGGCACCCTTCCCCCTCCATTCTCTGATTGCCTCTGTCAGCTGAAGAGCCTTCCACTCCTATCTCCTGCAATGCATAGTGAGTTTCATGCATCCTGTTCTTGTCATGAAATGTTTGCATTGTATTTACCAACTCTATGTCCTTTCAGTAGAAGACTTCGCCAAATGAGCCGCTGCAGCAGGAGAAAACACATTTCCACTCAGTGTTTCCATTTGGTTTTGTTTACGTGTGTTTTTTAAGGCAGTGCCAAGAGGACATATTAGTCCTGAGATCTCTGTGGTTCTGCTTTTTGTACAGTGTTACTGTTTCGTTTACACCCTCCTTTATCAAGGGCCCCAGAATGTGAGCAGGGAGATAGGCTTTGCCCGTGGGAGGACCCCAGTTTCAGAACACCTATCTATGAGATGGTGGTGTTGTGTACTGAGTGGGCAAAGCCTCTAGCTCATGCACATGCAAGTCTCCTGCTCCCAGATTCAACACCCCCCGCCCCCCTGCAAGGAGTAAAGAGAGATTTGTCCTAGGAAAGAGGTCAAGGCCAGGGCTGTTGGGCAGCAGTCTAAGATCTAAATGTTTAATAAGATCCAGATTTAGGATTTGAAGTAGGGTCTGCTTGGAATAGGTAGTATTTAGGAGGGTAATTGTTCCAACACACAACTTTGGTGGCCATGTCCCTCCTTGTGTAGAGAGAGACCTTTGGTGGTTTGTGCAGGAAGAATCCAACCTCCTTGACCTGGAACATAAGGTTTCTGTAATTTGCCCACAGAAGCCTCAGTTCTAGTCTCCCTTCTGGCCAGCTCCCTCACTGTCTGTGTTCCAGCTAAGCACAACTGTTCTCACTTTCCCCATGTGCCTGGCAATTCCATACCATGCCTGGAATTTCCCTCTACCTGGGAAATTGCTACTCATCATTCTTGACTCCCCTCCAATATCTTATCTTTGGTGCTACCTCTTTGCCTAATAAACTGTGGTATATTTATGGTTCTTCTCATGATACATTAGAATTATTTATTATTTTTTTCTAATTTCCAAAATGTAGTAGAGAGTACACACTACCTGAATGTAACTGAATGAATTAATTCATGATCCCAGTCCCATAGAAGTCATTTTTAAGATTTGCTATTCTTAGGAAAGGTTTCTCTCTGTCTTTTATTTTTTTTTCTTTTCTTTTTGGAAACACATTCATCCTAGAACTTCAGTTTTAAATTCCAGCAGGTGCCTTGAAAATTCCACGGTCCCCACCCAACCTCTTGTTTGGAAATCCCAGCCAAGGCTAAGCCCATAGGCCAGGCCCTCTGCTGCTGTGTATCCAGCCAACACAAGGGTGTTTAATCATGGTTCCCCTCCTTTTATTGTTTTCAGTTGTCATGGCATCCTTGGAACTATTTTCCCTAAACTGAAATTGAGTTAGCTTTCTACCTGTACTTTCCTACCTGAAGATATAATATTGACATACAGGGTTTTTCTGCAAGATGTGAGCCCAATTTCAGAAGGAATTTCACTTGTTATGTTGATGAACCCATAAGTTCTGTAAGTTGCATTCTGCCCTATTTGACCAATCTCTCTGTGTCCTCATTCATTCATTAAAGAGTTCCACCACGAGGAAGCCCACAGTCCAGTGAGATAATGATTTCCTTTAATATCTCCACTGCCCAGAAGACATGTTCCCATCATCATGAGCTGGGAAAACCCACTGGAGGAGGGATTTGGCTATGAGTTCTGAAGGCCCTTGGATGCCTGTGGCATGCCTATCTCAATCTCAGTTCTTGTCATCCACCCTCCTGGACTACTTTAATTGTGGTTATTCATACTCATTATCACCCTTAAGAAGGACAGCAGGTACGAGAGGCTCTGCAAACACGTTTTAACAGGAAATATGTCATTAGGATGAGGTTTTAAGCGACGCTCACCATTTTAAAACTATTATACAAGACGAATGTGAAATGGAGCTCCTTAGACCTTGAGTCCTGCTGGCAGCCAACTACCACCTCCAAAATGGGAAGCTTGTACTATTGTTGGAACTCAACCACTATTTTCCCATAATACCTCCCAACAGAAGAGAGTTAATTATTAAGTCATATTCATTTACAAGATGGAGGTTTTCATATTTTTCTTTGTCTTCCTTGTTTCCCTTCACTTTCCTTTCTCTGCCAAATCATGTTTGTGAAGATTTCTTAATTTCAGAGAGAAGAGATCCAAGATATACGATTTACCACAATTAAAAAAAAGAGACAGAGACATTGTGGGGATCATTCATAATGTATAAAAATATAGAATCACTATGAGGTACACCTGAAACTGATAGGATATTATATGTCAATTTTACTTCAATTTAAAAAATCCCAGAATCTAAGAATAAAACTAACTATAATGACAAATTAACCAAAATGAGAAAAATGACAAATAACCTGTGGGCTGAAATTTTCCCAAAAGCCAGGAATAAATAAAATGTCTCTTGAAGTGCTTGGTGGAGGAGGCTGATAAAAGAATCTCAATTATCTGTTGTTTTTTCTTCAGTCTGTGATATCTGACTTTAAAGGGGAAAAATAGTAAAAAAAATTTTTGAAGGATATAAAGTAAAATAACAAATAGAAGTTCGTGAGCTTCTGTGCATTTCCAGGTTGAGAAAAAATGTACTCATAATAAAACAGCAAATGAATCTGTAGATTTGCTTTCAAGAAGAACATCACTCAGCTTAGCCTCCCCTCTTTTATAAAAGTTAATTTGCTTCAGTTGTATAATTGGACACCTGACCACCTACCTATTATTATTGGAACTACCTGTTGTTGGAATTACCCGTTTTACTGTAAATAGATATCGTACTTAGTTTCCCTGAAATTTGTCTCATTCCCATAAGGGAACAGAAAAAAAATGATCAAGGAGCAAATCTGTAGAATTCCAGATGCTTGATGGAGAATGGGGAAAGTTCCACAAGACAGGGAAGGAGATCCGGACAGTGTCAAGTAGGCTAAAGCCCAAAAAATGCCTTAGAGACAGATGCGGTCCTTCAGAGGATTTTCTCAGGAGATACACAACCCCAAAAGATAAATGACTGCCATAAATATGGGGGGGGGGGTGTGCAGTGAATCTGCTCTCGTCTGAATGCTTCTGCCCCCTCCCTGAATAATTTGTTGAAGCCCTATTCCCATCCCCCATAGTTGATGGTATTAAGGGATGGGAACTTGAGGTACTTTGCCTTCATGAATGGGATTTGTGTTCTTATAAAAGAAAACCAACAGAGATCTCTAACCCTTTCTATCTATCACGTGAGGACATAGGACATAGTTCATGCCAGCTGTGAACCAGAAAGAGGGCCTTCACCCAAACATGCTAACACCCTAATCTTGAACTTTCAGTGTCGAGAACTGGGAGAAATAAATTCTGTTGGTGTTTGCATGCTACCCAGCCCATGGTATTTTGTTACAGCAGCTCAAACAGACTAAGACAGTCTACTATCTGAACACTTTTTCATTGAAGAATATTTTGGGAAATTTTCTTTATTGAAAATAAGGGGTTCTGGAGAAGTCAGTTGATAGCTGTTGAATGCCTGCAGTATATCAGCAATTGTACTTGACTCTTGAGCCTTTGAGCCAGGTGCAAAAAAGAGACCCTCATCTAGCTGTTGAGGAGGTCACAGACTAGACAGGAAGCGAGCACAAGTAGTGATAATAATGATTATGATAATTATAATTATTATTATTATTAATACAAGGTAAGGTACTTTTTTCCATTTTATAGTTGAACAAACTGAGGCCCAGAAACGTTGAGTAACCTGACAAGGCTACATAGCTAGTACATGGCAGACCTAAGTTCTAAAGGCAGAAGGTTGGATCCAGTGGGCCAACCTGTGTGGCTGTGTTGCTTCTCAAGGGCATAGACATTGAAATCCATCATCTAAATGTGCTCATAAAAGCCCATAGAGAGAGCTTTGGGTGTACAGAGATTAGAGTGACTAGCTGGGGAGTCAAATGAGATGACATTTCAAAAGGGGCAAGCTGGTCAGTCTTTTTTTTTTTTTTTAAGATTTTATTTATTTGACAGACAGAGATCACAAGTAGGCAGAGAGAGAGGAAGAGAAGCAGGCTCCCTGCTGAGCAGAGAGCCCCATGTGGGGCTCGATCCCAGGACCCTGGGATCATGACCTGAGCCAAAGGCAGAGGCCTTAACCCACTGAGCCAGCCAGGCGCCCCAAGTTGGTCAATCTTAAAGCAAAAGATAAAATGGCAGAAAACAACTTGGAAAATGTTGTTCTTAAGTTACCATTTTGGAGAGAGATTTAATATGGATATTTTTATGCCAGATTTAAAAAAAAACCTTTTATGCATAAAATCATAGTAGTCGTCCATTGATATTCATTAAAAGATGTGCATATATATGTGTGGATTTCATTATGTAGATATGTAAATTAATGTGCTAGGTGAGAGATTATGTTTCAGGATAGAAACCAAGCACCATGTTATGATTAAATTTTAAAGAGCCATATCATTTTGGACATTGTGGCAGTTGTTTGACTCTCCACACATAGCGGAATGGGAAAACATGAGCCCTTCAGAGCTATACGAGGTCAGTGTCTCTCTCCAGAGGCAATGCCAGGTGATGGTTGCCTGCACTGGGCAACAGTCCAACCACCCAATCAATCCAAAACTCATTCAGAAATGAAGAGTGACACATTTCATTCACTCCATCACTTTATTTTCATGGATTCACTGACTCGTAGTCAACAAATATTTTTTGACTTGGTTCAGAATCCTATATGTTGGCTCTTGAATGGCTTGGCCAAGGGATATATTACCCAGGGCAGAAGGGGTAGGGTCTGGATCTTGCAGGCCAGGCTAAAAGATGAGTTCTTAGGCTGGCCCTTGGGACAGAAAGCTATTAGACATTAGTCAGAGCTAGTACGCCCAAAGAGAAGAACCAAGCATCTTGAGTGAATCACTTGAGCATATCACTTGAGTATATCAAACTAAGATGCTTGACACCATGGAGGGTTTCCAGTATTTTAGTTCTGAATGGTCTACAGAATCTAAGATATCGATTCAGACATTGTCTGGAGATTTAGTGATGTTAGGAACTAGGACTCCAAGGAAAGGTAGCTGAAAAGGGTTAGATGGGTTGTTCCAGTTACAGCCACGTTGGCAATAGAGTGGGCTCAGGGAGGGTTCCATTCTCATGAGAGCTTTGGATTGTAGAAACTCTTCCACATGAGCCCAGCATGTATCACAGAGCACAGACATATGACCCAGAGATCTGTGAGCAATGGGGGGACAGAGCTTTCACAGGAAGACTAGATACTGGGTTTATAGCAACACTCCTCGAGCTGCAAGTAGCTTCACCTCCATATTTTCCAGACCCACACTGTTGCAGGCACTGTCCATTCATTATCTGCTGTTCACAGCAGCCTAGCAAGGTTGATGTCATTATCCCACTTCACAGATAGAGGCAGAGACTCAGCCAGCAGGTGACAGAGTCAGGTTTCAAACCCAGCGTTAGGGGACTCCAATGTCCACATTTTTTCCTATTTTACTAAATGCTCTTCTCTCAAGCTAGTTGTAGCCTCCCCCATTGGTAAGGGAGATTGATTCAAGAATTTATTGGGGATAACCTTAAGGGTCTGTGTTTCCAGCCTGCTTCTGAGCAGCAGTGGAGAAGTCAGAGAATCCATGGGGCTAAATATTGTGGGAAATAAAATAGAAATGAATGATTGTCCCACTCCATGTTATCCAAATGCTGGATTCCATGAATCACCTAGTGACATCCAACAGAGTTAGCTGAACCATCCCTGGTACATCCTTAGCACTTTATTTTAGCCCAGGTGTTGGCTGAATGACTAAATGAATGAATGAGTGAAGGCACGTTTGCTTGCTCTTATAGATTAGCTTTCTCGCTATGGATAAACCAGAGGAAAAAATATTTTCCCATACCCCCTAAAGCGAGTCTACTTTGTTTTGTGGGAGGTAGCAATTTATAGACCTATCTACACATTATTTTCTAAAACTCAAGTATTTTGGAAGAGCAGATGGAGTACCATACTGTATACACTAGTCATATATTTTGAAATACATTTCTTTTTGAGCAGTTTGGTTCTGCTTTATTTAGCAAAAGCCGTTGAAGGTTTTAAAAGCAATGATGCAGAAGACATGAGTGGCTGAGATCACAATGGACAGACCCTTAGGCACAATGCTAGTGCTTTTCAGATTCTGCTCTGCAGATCTCAGCCCTGGTCCCCACTGCCTCCTACTTCTGGAGGTAATAATCCACTTTGTTCTGGAGGGTGAGGCGGGGGTGGAGCTTGCTTATCTGTATTTTTTTTAATCCTCTGGGTGATTCTGATGTGCGACTTCTATACCCATGTTTGAGTGCTAATCTTATACCTGATTTTCTTGAGACCCTTATTTATTTTCATCTATTAAATTATTAGAGAAACAAAGGAAAGAGAATGCCATTCTTTCTATATCTTCTGAGAGGGGTGGGGGAAGGAAGCAAATAGGTGTTGAGCACCTTTTTAGTCAGGAAATTTGGCTTATGCATTCCATTTAATCTTCACAGAACATAACAAAATTTCAAGACTCACTTGGCCCTCAGATACAGAGTTGAGTCAGGCAGATTATTCAGCTCATAACTTGTTATTATCATAAGTCCCTGCAAGACTTTCCCCTTATTTTGTCATTGTTCCTCTCTACCCCTGCTCCCCAAACCCACTCCCCTTCCCCAGTAGAGAGCTACCTAAATATGCTGGGACTAAAATGTGCCTGTGTCCCTATAAAATATATCTTATTATTTTTGTATGTGTATGTCGGTCATTGACATAAATGATACATCCCTAATATAAATAGATTATAAAAAAGTACGAATTTTTGTTACTTGGTCACTCCACGTTATGTTTTCAGATATATCCCCATTGCTGTGTAGACTTCCAACATTTGCATAGTACTCCATTGTCTGCATTCACTCCATTTGATTTATGTCCTTCCTAGTTGATAGACACTCATGCTACCTCCAGATCCCCACTGTCACAAAAAATTCTGCAACTAACATCCTCATTTGTGATCCTCAGGGACCTGTGTGAGAAGGATTTCTGGGATGTGTGCCCAGGAGTTGGAGCTCAGAGTCATTGGATACACACATATTTCATTTCAGATGGGTTGCCTACATGGAAACAGTACACAAGGTTTCTCATCTCTCTGCATCCCCACCAACACTGGCCATGAACCATCTTTTAAACGTTAGTCACTCTGATAGCTGAGAGGCCGTATTGTTTTCATTTTTGTACCTTGAATTACTAGTGAGTTTGAGCATCTTTTCATGTGATTTTTACATATTTGGACCTTCCCTTTTAAGGCTTGCCTTTTTTGTGTTCTTTATCCCCTTTTCCATTTCTGTCTATATTCTAGACATGAGTCCTCTGTCAGCTTTAGCTGCTGCAATAATTAACTCCCAGTTAGTTATTTGATAACTTACCAATAATTTCTATATTTGAACAAAAATCCTTACTGCTTAAAAGGGGCAAATGGAACCATTTTTCATATTATGGGATGTGATTTTAGGATTTTTTTTAATGAGGTACTTTCCCACCTAGAGTAAGGATTATGATTCCCATTTATGTAGACAAGGAAACAGGATCCCAGTATTATTGCTTGTGGTCACACTATTGGCAGCACGATTGAAAACAATAAATTAACTGCTAATAAATTAAATCATGGTACTCACAACACTTTTAAAGGGGATCAAGTATTGTTTACACTAAAAATAAGCAGTCTTTCAAAAATTGCAACCTACAGCCTCTCTGTCAGATTTCACCGAGTTTCCCTTTCTGCTCTGAAATTCTTGCAAAGTGTCTCAAATTGCATCACAACCAGGCTGGTCGTAATTATAGCTTTGGCCTTCATTAAGCTAATGACTACTTGTACTCATATTGAGCCATTTCACTCAAATAAATACCGTAAGCCAGTCCTTTCTCTGTGCTGTCTGTGCCTTTTCTAGGAAAGTACAGGGGCTGAGATGAGAGACCTGTCTCCGCAGAGCAGGGGATTTCAAGCTGTCTTTCTCCAAGGAGCCCTGAGGGGCAGCTCAAGGGTCTTCACGGGCTGTGTGGGAAGAATGGCAGGAGGAAGTCAGGACGTAGGGAGGCTGAGCACAGACCCCCTCCTCCAGCCTCCAACTGAACCAAGACAAGCTTTGCCTTTCTTTGTTTGGTGTATTGGGTAATATGTAAGACCTACTTGAGAAAGGATTCTGCTGCTAAAAGGGGCGGCGGGGGTGGGGGGCGGTGGAGAAGCAGTGCCTTGGAGAACTAGACTACTTAATATAAACTGATACATTTTCATCTCTCAGCTTGTGTTACATTTATATGGTGCTTTACATTTTGAAAAACACTTTAACATGATTTGAATTTATAAAACCTTGTAAGGTAGGCATATTTTAACAGCTGCCGCAAAATTTTCCCACAACTGAAGCTCTGTATTGCGGTACCCGTTCTTGCAGGCAGGCTGAAGGGCCATATGTCAAAAGATGGTAGAGATCATCACCAGCTTGGCTAGAAAGTAGAGCTAGATGATGTCTAATCTCTCTGTTTGTGCAGAGATGTTATCACTGCAAGTGATCAGAGAAGACATTACCATCAAAAGAATTACCTGCACTAAAGGTTCTTGTCTGTTGGGTATAAGACCATCGATTGACCTCCTCTTCTGGTCTTGTCCTAGGGCTGGGAGCCTCCTTCCATTTAATCCTTACGGCCACTCCAGGAGGGAGGAGTTATTGTAACCATTTCGAAGGTGATGAATCTGAGCCATATTAGGTTAAATGGAAAATCTTAGAGCCCAGAGTTCTCCAGCTCCCAAACCGGGGCTCTGTCCAGTGCATCAGAATGCCCTCCAGAGAAGTATTGCATCTTTTTAAACATTAGCCTCCCTGAACTTTATGCAAGCACATATTATTTTTGGAAGGAAGTTCTTAGGTAGTTCTGTGTCATGCAGGGCATCATATACATGGCCGGATCCTTTCCCTCCCTCCCTCCCTCCCTCTCTCCCTCCTTCCCTCAGGTCCTTACCTCCTGCTTTGGATCAAGCCACATCATCTGTCATCTATAGCTGCACTCAGCCTCCTTACTGGGGAGGTCACTTGGCATGACTCAGCTTTTAGCATCTTCCCTTGCTTTGATTGCCTGGGTTTCCAACACCAGCTCGTGCTATTTTGAGTTTTGCCTCAGATAGGAAGATTGGGAAAACAGCAGTCCGGCCTTCTGGCTCTCCAAGTTGTTGATTCGATTTGGTTTTCTCTCTTCATTCATGAATTCTTTCTGTGCTGCAAGCCGAGGAGGTTTGCATGTTTGAAAGATTCTTCTCTTTTCCCAGAAGGTACACATCCGGGGCACACAGAGGGGCCAAATGCGAGAGCAGCTTTGGTCACCTTTGTTGCCATTCTTCCAGTGAGAATCCCTCCAACTAAGAAATCATCCTTTCCCCTCCTATTTCTTAAAGAGAAGAACAAACATGTGGAATAATACAGTTGAGTAGTTTCACTTCAAATGGGTATATTTAATCTTAGTCTTTTATTATTAGGGCAAATAGTTTAAGGAGCTGTGCTCTGCTAAATTAAAGCTCTCCAGATTTCACAACGTGAACTTCTGGAATCTTGCATTTTACACTAGGAGGCAGTTTATTCGAATGTTTCTGATCATTCTAAAGCAATGGAGAGTAAGAAAGTACATTTCTTTGTATAAGACCTTACAGTTGAGGAAGGGTTTTCATATATGTTCCGTGTTTTACCTTAATGATTCCATGGGGCATTAAGGTAAAACATTTATCATTCCTATTGCACATCAGCAAATTCCAATGAAAAAGCCTTAAACTTTATTACAAAGCATTCATTTTGAGAAATAGCTGTATGTACAGGGAGATTCAGCAGTCCCCCAGACCTAGCACGTGCGAGTCATTAGCTTCTTTTGCCACCAAAAGTGCTGCGTTAATGAAGAAATATTGTTGAATTTTCCTGATCCAAATAAAAAATTGAGTAAGGTTGAAAGGTCATGCAGCTGGCCGAGTCTCAGATCGGAGTTTCAGTGCTGCAGGAATCATGGAAGGATGCAGGGTTTTATCTTCTCCCATGTAAAAAGTCAGGACCTTTACTTGTGAACTGTTTTGCTCCTTACCTTTTCCTTTCAGGATAGCTCCCTGCTGCTACCTGCTGCTGGCCAAGACTCCAGAGTAGCCATGACGTTTTCAGGGTGACCCAACCAGAAGAAAATGAATACCCAATAGATTTTCAGCAGACTAGCAATATTTTAGGTATTGGGGATAACATGATTCATAGGAGGCATCTTTGCCCAAAGAATATAACGGTATGGTGGAGGATAGAGGGGTTGTTTGCTTAAATTAAGTCTTTTTAATACAGTGGGATCAGGTTGGGATGGGGTAGCAGGCCTGCCTGAGTGAAGGATGAGCAGTGAGCCTGTTAGAGGGGGCTTTTCAAAAGTGAAATCAGCATAAAAGAACAAGGAAATTACTAGTACCCCAGGGTTTCTAGAAGGCAGCATCTGGACTGAGAGATGAAAGATGGGAGTCAGTGAGACAGGAAGACACAGGTAGGGGCCCAAGGATGGAGGACGCTGTTTTCATTGTTGAAAAGTTTGACTTTTATGCTGCTGAGCACCTGGATCCAAGGGGTCAGATTTGTGTTCTGCTTGTTACGCTGCCTCTGGGGAAGGAATGGGAGGGGTTGAACCTGGAGGGAGTGAGATAAGCTTCGAGGCTCCTGAAGAGTCCAGATAAGGGAAGTTGAGCCTCAGTAAGCAGAAGAAGGAGGAGTGGAAGGAAAAAGGCAAAACAGAGAAACACTGAGAAGGTACAGTCATAATTTGAGATTAGACACAGAGCATGAGAAAGGAAAATGTGTCCAAGATGACTTCATTATTTTGGGTCCAAAGGAGGATACTATAAACCCTTATAGGGAATGTTCCAGGAAGAACACTTTAAAAAGAAGACAGAAGTTGAGTTATAGAATGCTGTGTGAGAGGTACGCATGGAACACTTCTAGAAGAAAATGTTCCATAGACAAAGAAAGCCATTTGTAGTCCAAAACTAGAAATGCAGCTTCTGCTCTGGTTTTCATAATTCTTTTTCTCATGCTACCTCTTTCAATCAGTGTTTCTTATGGACTCCATCATGACCAGCTTTGAGAATGAGGGAAAACAATAGATTCCCAGGGAGTGAAAGGGTACATCTGTGCACGTTCATGAGACGTGACACACAATTTCAGGTAGTTCAAAGAACTCCAGGCTCATAATCTTTACCTTAAATAGGTCATGGAGCTTTAAAACTCCATACAAATCTCTGAGCTTCCAAGTCCTATGTTGAGAGACTGTCAAGGGTCCTCTGCTGCTGTTGTGTGAGTGGAGGAGTCCAGTTACAGCCGCATGGTTTATTATCAACACAAATCAACAGAGGATCAGCTAACAATGGCAGTACCCAGAAACTATAGCACACAGGCTCATTTTAACTACTCAATAGCTTTTTATTATGACCCCATTCTTTGCCTGTGTCATAAACTCCTCCCCAGATTCTCCTCCAAGGCAGAGCTGGTAGAACACACGTTCAGATTCTGTTACTATGTATTGAGGTGCTTGTGATCTTGCTTGTTACCACTTGTTATTGTCATGCAGTGAGGATCCCGTTATGAGGGCAACCAGCTCTGTCCTCCACTGTATCCTCTGTTCAAGCTGGTCAGACTCTGTCCCTAGAACTCAAGTCACTTTCATTTTTACAAGAATATAAACATTCTGTAGTTTTCACCTCTATATTTTGACTGTTTTTCTATAAGCTCTGTACACATTCCTCTGAAATAAACTTTTTCCCATATTTTGTTCTCCCAGTGAACCTTGTTGACATTCCTCTCCTCTAATGTAGTAGTCTTTCACATCAACAGAGTACCCCAAACAAATACAAAGGGTTATTAAAGTACTCTCTCATTTAGTATTTATCGAGTACTTGCTCTGTAGGAGGTCTCCATTGAAGAATCCAATCTAATGAATGAAGTGATTGTGGATTTATAAATTATACACAGTGTGGTCATTGTGTTTGTAGAGGTGTGGGACCTGGCAAGTCATATTGTGCAGGCTATGCTATCCCTTGTCTGATGAGTTGAGGCATTCAGCCTTTTTTCCTGTGAGCATTTGTTGTACGCCTCCTGAGAAAGCGTCAGGGTGCTGTGGAGGTAAATACTCAGACAAATCTTGAACTTGAGAAATGTCACATCTTAACAAAAGGCAGACAAAATAAACTCCAATGGAACCTAGTTGTGATACATGCCATAAATGTGAAGGAAAGCAAAGTGGAAACACTCACTGAATACCTAGTATGTTTCAAGAAATACTTTAGGTACTTTCATTTACATTTTCTAACTGAATATTCCAAATTATGTTTTGAAGTAAGTATTATCCCCATTTTATAGAGGAGGAAGTTAAGGCTCAGAGATGATAAGCAAATTACCATAGATCTCCTTATTTCTAACATTCATGTACTTTTCACTCTATATAGCTAGAGAACCTTAGGAAATATATCAGAATAATAAAGTGAAAAAGAATATGACCCACTTAGTTATTACCTAGTGTTCCAGTTTTCTCTTAACTTCATCTAACTCTTTCCCCCTGCCCATAATGGTTAAGTATATACCTTTGGAACATCCTTAGGGTTTGTCCCTTACCAGCTCTAACTATTATTAATATCCTGGTAATTTAAAAAAGATCCCTTTGGATGTGGCTCAGAAACTGTCTCCTATTTTCCTCCCATGATTTACCCAATCCCTGATAGCATTAATATTAGAGATAATTAAGTGTGCTGCCTTTATAGGATGATTGTCCATGGGCATGCCATCTTTTTTTTTTTAACAAAGCATGAACACCATTTATTATTTATTTTAGAGAGAAAGAGAAAGAGAGAGTGGGGTAGGGGCAGAAGGAGAGAATCTTAAGCAGACTCGGCGCTGAGCACGGATACAGGGCTCGATCCCATACCCTTGAGATCATGACCTGGGCCCAAACCGAGTCAGATGGTCAACCAACTAAGCCACCTAGGCTCCCCAAAACCTCTTACATCCTTTTTAACAAAACTGCTAACAAACCCACTAGTATGGTTTCCTTTATCATGGATGGTAATTATTATAGCTCAGCTACATTTATCCAATATCATAGAAATTGCTGAGTATACTCCCTAAATGACCCAAATTTTATCCCCCTTTCAATTTAACACTTTAAATAAATGCCAGCAAGCTTCAGTGCATTGGAAAATTACTATATGTCTGAAACAATTTGGATATCAATATTTGTCACACAACCTTCCTAGGTGTAACATCTGAAGCAATAGTCACTTAGCTTGCTCGCATTCTCTGTGCAGTATTTACCCAATAGTCATCATTCATGTGTGTTCATTAGGTCTTGGGGTGATGAGCCAAGCCACTGTATTCTCAGCTGAGCCTGGAGCCTGTTTAGTTTGGCACTGATTAATGATGTGTGGGGAGTGAGCAGTTTGCAGAGCTACCTTAGAAACCCAGTTAGCCAAAGACAAATAGCTGAAAGTTGGCTAATGGGAGCATGGGAGGTGGGCTCTTGAGAAAGGGGAGTCGTTTCGAAACACCAGTGTGACTTTTAGTTATCTAACTACAGAAGGGATAGGTTCTATAGTAGACGATGCTTTTGGGTCTGGTTTCTCAGTTTGCACACTAGGATAGGGTGTAGGGCATGTCACTGATGTGTTCATCCAGCCATATCCTTTCTCTGTGCCTTGGTTCTTGCCATTTATAAACTTGCTTACCAGAGCCTACCTGCTTCCAAGTCCCCTTCAAACAAAATGTCCTTGTATCAGTAAAGTATTTTGAGATGTCCTTTTTGAACATCTTTTTTTGTTGTTGTTGTTAAGATTTTATTTATTCATTTGATAGACAGAGATCACAAGTAGGCAGAGAGGCAGAGAGAGACAGAGGAGAAAGCAGGCTGTCCGCAGAGCAGAGAGCCTGATGCGGGGCTCGATCCCACGACCCTGGGATCATGACCCGGGCCGAAGGCAGTGGCTTTAACCCACTGAGCCACCCAGGTGCCCCCTTTTTGAACATCTTATGCTAAAAGAACAAGCATTTATAGCTTTACTCTTTTTGTACCAAGTGAATCTTATACTGGAAAAAAAAAGCTTTAAGTGTAGTGTTTATCTTGACTTATGTACTTCTTATCTCTTATTTTTCCTTCTCACTCCATTCACCTTTTGCACCATGTTGGTTTGGCATCCATTCTTCACTCAAATTTGCTCTTTTTTGCCTCTTTCTGTTCTTTGGGTGGGGCAGTGAGGAGTATTATGTTGATCTTGAAGTTATAGAGAAAATGTCTCAGCTTTATTTGGAGTACTATCCTTTTAGTGTCATACCAAAACTGGGAACAACACACTTCTGTAGTCCTTTCCAGAATGGACTCTTTCTCCCTATTACTGACAGGGAACTGAAGGAAAACATATCCAGATTTCCCTTGGCAACTCCCAGCTAGAGACTTTATGAATATCATAAAGATAAATAACACCATCATTAGAGGGCATTTTTTTTCACTAACCCATCCAGAATGCTCAATTCAAAAGTTACAAGGATGCCCATATCCATGGGGGATGGGGAGAAAAAAACAGAGAGGTGGGAATATGTGCCTAGGGTTACACAGAAGGCAGCACAAGAAGAAAAATGCACAGCCGAGTAAGAATCTAGCTTAATTATGAATCTTTGACTTTATCACTTAGTTCTTCTCAAGGTCTTAAATTTTCACCTGCAAGATACAGTTTAAATGAAATCTTTTTTTTTATTTATTTATTTATTTATTTATTTATTTATTTATTTGAGAGAGAGAGGAAGGACATGAGTCAGGGGAGAGGCAGAGAGAGAAGCAGACTCCCCACTGAGCAGGGAGCCCGATGCAGGACTCGATCCCAGGACCCTGAGATCAGGACCTGAACCAAAGGCAGATGCTTAATTGACCAAGCCACCCAGGTGTCCCTCAAACAAATTCTTCTACTTAGCAATCATGGGCTTCCATAGTTTGATCTCAATGCATCTTCCACTATATCCTACCCCTCTCCTAAGTAAATAAGCATGAAGAATAGCTATCATTTTTGTCTTGTCCTATAAAAGCTGCTTGGAAAATATTTTTTTAACCCTTATATCACATTGTAAAATCTATACTGTAATTTCCAGTTTGTTGGAGGAACTTAGGCTTAGAGAGGTTCAGAAATTTGACCCAGAAGACATAGATTATAATAGTGAGAGTACCAAGAATCAAAAGCAGTTCTGCCTGACCCTAGTGTTTACTGATTTCCTTTGGCCTTTCCCTAAACTCAAAATGATTTTGAACAATTGCCTTTATGTTGACTTGGGAAGCCCTAAACCCTCACTCCTCCTTTCAGATCTGAATCATACCCTTCCTGCAGGACCCCTCCCAGAACCTGCTTTTAGCCTATAGTATTTTCTAATCCCCCAACTGGAAGTGGTCTCCCCTCCCTTGAACCACAGAGAACATGGGAATCACCATTTGACATCCTTGCCTCAGAGAAAATATCATGAAGCAGGTTGAAGTCAGGAGATCTGGGGTCAAATCCCTGCTCTGCCAGTATCTGCTGTGTGATTTTGATTAAATCACTTAATTTTATCTTAGCATATGCTGCAATCTGACCCCTAAAGTCCCACCCAGGTAAAAATGCTAAGATTCTGAAGTTGTATGATATATATAATTTCTTGTATGTATTGAGTCCCATACATCTTTTTATTCACTTAGTCATTCATTCATGTATTTACTAAACATTGAATTTCAGTAATTCCAGAATTTGATCTTGGAAGCACCGAGATCTTCTAGAGGCCTCACCTCCCCCCTTTAGACAGTAGAGCTACTAGTTTGGAATGAAGTCCTTGAGGGCAAGGACTTTTCATTTTTTTATACCCAAAGCAGATGAAACAGAAGGAAAAGTCACTTTGGCAAGATGAGATCTCAGAACAAAGAAGTTTGGGCAAATGCCAGTAAGCGCTTTTTTAACATTTTCCGCGTCCGGGTTTTTTCAGCATCTCACCCATCCTTGTGCACCTATACATACAAGCCTGTAGTGACCAATCTGCCACAAAAGGGGGGAGGGGTGTGGTTATCAATTAGTTGAAATCCTGAGATTTCAGGTTTGGTTTCCAAGCACTATCATCTTCTATGCCACCTTTAGTAACACTTGTCCCCTTTGGCTCCCGCAAGTCCTCAGACATTCGTTTTAGCAGGTGGCAGTTCTTCTTACGCCATCAGCAGACACCATTTTGCAGAATAGATGTCATCTTCCTCCCCTCACAGCCTCAGCAAATTCCTCGGACCCCGTTTTTGTTTGTCAGATGTTCATGCTAATTCCCAGACACCTTTGTACCAATAACAATAAAAGTAAAATTCTCACCTGGATTTTATTTATAAAAGCTTGGTGAATTTGCTTACTACTTGAGTACTTACTCGTTAGCAGGAGCTGTGTATGACTTGCGAATCTTTTTATCAACTTAGTGCGGTAGCATTCGTTAACTGTAGGTTAAAGTTGTAAACATCTTTTCATTCAACTCTCATATTCTGAAATGAACTGCACCTTTGTATTTCCATTTTAATAATTTAAAACATAGGCTTTCTTTTTCTAACTTTTTTTCTTTAGAGAGAGAGAGAGAGAGAGACAGGTAGGGATAGGACCAGAGAGGACGAGGGAAAGAGAGAGAATCTTAAGCCGGTTCAGCATCCAGCATGGAGCCTGATTTGGGGCTCCATCTCCCGATGACCCTGAGATCATGACCTGAGCCGAAATCAAGAGTTGAACACATAACTGACTGAGCCACCCAGGTGGGTCCAAAGCATAGGTTTTCTACATTCAGAGCTTGGATTCAGTCTCTCCCATCATTTACCAGTGGTGTCCGGAATGCAAAGAAATGAAGGGTCCCTCTGTAGTAGGATTGTTGTGAAGAAACAATTATTTTAATGATACCAAGTTTAAAGGACTGCCTCTCCACTTAGTAAACCACCAGTAAGCACTAAGAATCACCATTCTGTTCCCTCTGATAGAGAAAATGTGTTTTCTGGGTACCCATCCCATTTGACTCTTACGACTATACCTGATTAGGTGAGGGAGAGGGTGGATATCAAATTTGTTTCCAGTTTAAAAATATATTTTCTAATTCAAAAATGCATGGTGGGATGAATGGTGAGATCCAACATAACATGTATAGATTTTTTAAGTGAGAAATTGAGAACTCTCATATAGTTTAATGTGTTTTTGTTTTTGTTTTCTGAAGCTTGTTTTGCTTGTACCATCTTTCATGACTCAAGCCCTTTTTTATCTCCTATCATAATTTCTGTAAAAAAAAAATAATAAAACTCAACAGAACATGGACTCTTCAATATATCTGAACTCTAATATAAATTATATCCACTTGGAAATCGTTTCATTTGTTTTTAATAAATAAGTAGCAAGAGGATTTGTGTTATAGAAATAGATATTACTTCCAAAAAATCCTCTGTTAATTTCACCTAAGTTATAATTCTAAGAAAGTTCCTCATTTATTGGGTATAGTCAGAAATTTTTTCCAGAGTTATAAAAATCATGGAAATTTGAAAGGAAGGAACAAGGTGATTGTGTTCAACAGCAGACAGTTTATAATTTGACCTAGGAGATCCATGTCTGCCCACTATTTCATCATGTCAGCAGGCATGGGTCAACCCTGAGTATTTGGCTCCGTTCTAGGACCAGTGATCATGTCCTTGTGGCAGAGAGTACTCCATTTCCAGAGGCATTAGTATTGGTTTTGATCACCAAGATAGTGGTCAGATAGAAAGACTGTGTAGTTATTGAACAACCTACACAAGTACATAAAATTGAACACAGATCCAGGCCCTTAAAGGACTTGAGCTAATCCTCAAAGAAATTGGACCTTGGGACTTTTAAGAAACTCTAGTTCAAAGTTATTGAACAGTTGGATGTGTTAGGTAAGATTAACTATTGGTCATCTACATTGATTTCTTCAGAGATGGAGGATGGGTGCCATCTTGAATGCCAAATTCAACTGGTTAGGGGTGGTTGCCTACAGGCAGAGTCCTTGTTCAGCAGGGAAAATTTCTTTTTAAAGTGCCCTGATAGATTAGTGATGCCCACCAGTGACATAGGAGACATTGACATTTACCACACAATTACCTTCTGTGGGGTTTCCTCCAAAGGACACATTGGTAGGCAAGCGACCACATTCAGATGAAGTGTGGCAGATGCAGTGAATTTTTGGAAACCGTGGGAACAGCTATGTTCTCCAGCTGTGAGAGGTATAGCAAATGAAAAAAAAAAAAAAAAAAGGAAGAGGTATTACATAGAGAAACACAGGAGCCATTTCAAACCTTCTTTGGGCTCATTGGCTCCAAATTGCCAAGTGACTGTTGGGATTTTGCAGAATCAGAGCAGTCTGAGCTGTTTTAATTGTCTGAAATTTGTGCTGTGGTGGTTGACAGGTTCTCCTTTAAAGATAATAAATGGCTCACAATTACTTTAGTTTAGAAAGTGCTCTTCTGCCCTGGGACACTGTAATAACCAGCCATGGAAAAGAAAAGTCCTGGGGATTTATGAGGTGTCCCAATTTATAACCATCTGGGAAAAATACAGCAGGACGTTGGTATAGCAGGTGTGTTAACCAGAGTTAATCTATCATTCTATCATTGCTACTGTTAGAAACCCTCTCTTTCCTACTGCTTGAAACTATCACAGGGATTCAGCCATGGCCTTCACAAAGATGCACCAGAAATCATTTTTTTTAAACATGTAACTCAGAAATATAGTCTGGTTGACCTTCGCTTTACTGGACTGAGTGGGAAATTTTCCAGGTATGAGGGATTTAAAAACCCACTAGTGATAAAAAGATAAATGAGGTATAGTGTCTTCTTTCTGCAGGCTCAAGGTCCTACTGGGAGACCAGTAGTGAATACATAATTTCAGTGCCCTCTGAGAAGTGCCGTTGTTGAAACAATAGGGTAGAAATAGAATAGAAATACATTTGGATGTGCAAAAACCTGCCGTGTGCTTAATAATCACTTTGTTTTCCCTGCCCCCAAATTATATTGTTAGCCCATACCTATAATAGGACTCACTAAAGTCCAACGTTATTATTTGTTTACACACCTGCCTCCCCCTAAGGGCAGGTTTTGCAAGGTGGGCACTGGGTCTGGTTCTTTGTATTCCCAGCACCTCACCCAGTGATCAACCCTATTCAGTGCCTAATAAATGTTAGCTGAGCAACTACAGGACTGAATGTGTACTTCTAAAGCTTATAATACCCAGGAAATGATGATTTATTACGCCAAACCTAGAAAATCAAAATATATTTACTCTTAAGGTATTCCGTTGATGATTCCGATGAATTTATTTGGTAAAAGACCAAAGATTTATGCAATCTGAAGAGAAACCAGAGTATCTGATGAATTTATTTGGAAATTAAAACACATACCACTGTGTTTTAAATTCTCAGCAGAGAATGGTCCACTCATAGTGTCACACTGTTAGTTGGATGAGTAGTGAAAAGAGGAAAATATCTGCAGAAGGGAAAAAAGACCAATCCTTCCCCATATATCTAACAGAATACAGACCCATGGGCACTGCTGAATTTAAGTCCCACTGCGTGGCTCTCTCCCCTGCCCCATCTTCTGCGGAGGAGCCTCCCCCAGCCCTTCCATTTTGGTGACACTGTCCTTCCAGAGCGACTCACTGAAGCGATGATTCTGATCTCCCTGGGGTTCGGCAGCCTTGCCTGATGGCTGAGCTAGTTTGTGGGAGCCAGACCTCCTTTTTCCCACCCTGGATCCCCTGTGGTCTTGCCTGAGCAGTCTGCTTATGAAAAGTTTATTAAATCTCCCTTCCAGCGGGGCAGATTGTCCCATTTCATTTGTCACTATTTAACAGGTTATGCAGAACATGCCGGGAGATCTCAATGCACAGAGCGTCTGGTTTCACCTCCACATGAGACAGTAGACATTTCATTTATTTCTTAATAGCAACTAATTTCAGAGTAGTTTGAAGCTAATTGATCAGGGCCCACTGATACTCGTAATCTCCATCTTCCTTTAGCCTCTTCAGTCACTCCACAAATATTTATGAAACTGATCCTGGGCACAGAGATGTGTAATTAGGTAATCCCACCATCCGTGGAGGTTGAGATATACCAGGGTCGATCAACACAAGAGCAGACATAATTACCATTCACTCCTTTAGATCACACCCTACCAGGAATAAGCAAAGAAGGGACAGTGAGTCATCCCAGATTTGTTGGTAAACAACCCGTTATGTTTGAAGGGATATCTGTGGTCGCCATGTATCCAGGAACAAGGACCATCTGGAATCGCTCATCATTTAGCCCTGTGTATTTTGGCCTCATGATTATGTAACTTAAAAAAGGAAAGTCCTCTGAGGCTTAGTTCTCCAGAGAAATTCCTCCTGTGCTTTTGGGGACCTCCCAGGAGAGTCAGTCCATCACCACTCTTACTCACGGCAGCCACAGCTGCAAGAGAACAAAGCCTCAGGAGTGACCAGGGTTTGGGAGACTTTCCCATTGGGAAGGTCATTCTTTGTACCTTTCAGAAGACTTCCAAAGGACTTTGCTTTCAGCATCCATGCTTGACAAAGCATGGCTGACTTGGGTGAACGAGCATCAAAACAACAACGCAAATATAAAGCAAAGTTATTTAAAACAATCTTAGCTATAATATAAATAAAGAAATAAAATCTCATTAAAAAAAAATCTTGGCCATTTCTCCAACCCTATGGGAAGAGTTTCTCAACTTTTGTAAGCAAACCAGCCCCATTGGTTTCTGCCTCTTTCTTCACACCTAGTCACATGTTTTGACTGACTGACTTGACATGTTGTTTATTCAAAGCCCTGGATTAAATGTCACTCACTAATGTGATTTGCTCAGACTTTGCTTGCCTGAGGCCGACTCCATCAGACACTGGTGAAAATCATTTCCTGTTGTCCACCAGGGTCCTCAATTAGCTGACCAGCCAATCTGCCCTGATGACTGTATTAATTTGGCTCCCTATTTGCAGTGGAGAACAGAAGTTTGGTCACACTGCTGTTTGCCTCTTAATTGCAGTCCCTTCAAGGGCAGGCTGCAAAGAGAAGGTCGTGATCCCAAACTTTACCTTTGTTTGTCTCTTTTGAGCTGACCTCCTGCGGCTGCTGAAGAAAGTGAGAAGTGTGTTGCTTCCATGTCCATTGCTCTTCAAGAGACCCTGTACTAATTGATTTTCAGATGAATTGCTGGTTGAAAGGTTTATTTTTTTACTGGCCACAGAGATGCCTTAAGTCTTCAGTTAAGTGCCTTCTGTGAGGAATAGTACAGCTGTTAGTGCCTTGTGTCTCAGTCTTTGGAATGTGAACTCACCCAGTTAACACCTGCACAGGACGGTGGGGTCAGGCATTATCTAATGAGCTATTTGGGGGACGAACACCAAGGCCTTCAAAGCTGTCAGTTTGGATGATGACCAGATTCTCAGGAAGCTTGGAGCTGCCTGAGCATCTCTCTATCTCCTGCCACCCAATTTCGTTTTATTAGCAGCTAAAACCGGAGGAAGTTCTCAGGTGAGGGAGCAGTGCTAAGCGGCTAGCTTCCTTTCTGACGGCTCCAGTGCCATCCACTGTGCTCTCAGGGTACATTTGAAAAGTCACCTCTCGTACTTGCTGATACTAGTGCTCCCTCAGGTTCTCCAGGCCCATAGAGACACTGCTAGCCGCAGGTTGCCTACTCGGGTTGGCACACAGGCTGCTGCCCTGTGTCGGGGGAACACAGATGCTAACTGCTGCCCAGGGAATTATGGGCACATTGGGAAGACGGTGGCCGTCCTTGCTAAAGGGGGTCCCTAAACAGGGCTTGAGCCTGGCAAGCAGATGCCCACACCACAGTGGCGTTAGCTGCCTCTGTGATAAGCAGAGTCGTCTGTCTCCCGAGTAAAGGTGGCTTCTCAGAGCATGCCCAGAGCCAGCATGGTCCCCTGACCCTCTCTCTGACTGTCCCAGGTGAGAACACTCATCCTGCCTACACCATAGCTAATATCTGAAGACCAAGCCTTGGGGGAGCTATGGGCAACAGCAAGCTGAGTTCTTGGTTCCTCCTCTGTAAGTTGCACTGGACAGTGTAAGGAGGGAGGGGAACCTATTCCTTCTCTCTTTTCCCTGGAAGGCCAGCGGTCATTGATTCTTTCTGTTGTATGCCTTCTCGTTTGGACCAGTAGACTTCAAGCCCGGCTGCACATTAGCATCCTAGTGGGGCATTATGAAACCTGCCCAATGTCCGGAGCTCCTTCCAGACCAAATGAATCAGAATCTCTGGGGGGGTGAGGCCTGGCCAAGGGATGCTTTCCATTTTACTGTAGACTGAGGGTTGAGAAATACTGATTTTTAAAAACTATTTGTTTCTTTAAATCACTTGTTGAGTCCATTAGCCATAAGTTACTTAGATTTTTCTTTTTTTTTTTTTAAAGGATTTTATTTATTTATTTGACACAGAGAGAGAGAGAGACACGGAGAGAGGACAAGCAGGGAGAGTAGCAGGCAGAGGGAGAGGAAGAAGCAGGTTCCCACTGAAGAGGGAGCTCACTGTGGGGCTTGATCCCAGGGCCCCAGGATCCTGACTTAAGCCAAAGACAGAGGTTCAACCGACTGAGCCACTCAGGCGTCCCTAAATAGATACTTTCTCAGTAACTACTATGTGATTGGATCGTACAGACTGTGGATATGCGGTAGTCAACAAAGGACACTCAGTTCGTGATGTTATGGTCCAATGCCGTCATGGGAGACTAGGGACCAACACGGATTTTGGGGGGAAGGCAGTAGGTCAGGGAAGGATTATGTTGACTTGAGGAATGAGCAGGTATTAGGAGGCTTTAAGTCACAGGTGGAAGGAAGAGCACAAATGAAGGCACAGGGGTGAAGTTCAAGGCACCGAAAGGCTCTCAGTGTGGCTAGATCATGGGGTGTATGGGGTGAAGCCAAGGAGGAGGCATTTGCTGGAGCAGGAGTTGGAAGAGGCAACCACAGGTGCCCATGTGGTCACACTGGAAGGCTGGTCTTCATCCGCAAGTGGTGCTGAACCATCAGAGGTTTCAAGGAGGTAAATGCTATGATCAGGCTTGCATTTTGGAAACAGTCCATCTTCTGTGAGTTAAAGTCAGAGGCCTGTGGGTAAAGCAGGACATGTAATGATGGGCCAGAGGCCCAGGGAGGGGCCAGTGAGAATGGCACAAAGTAGACAAAAGGAACAGCTATTCAAGAAGGGAGTCAATATCACAACGTTCCTGAATAGTATAATCCTCGGAGCAAAATTCCCAACTTCCAAGCCCAAGTGGTTCCGTTATTTTGATCATTGCTACCTAGTTTTCCGTCACTCACCAAAGACGTAACACAACTCAGAGTTACATTTCGCTCACAAGTACAGATATATGGACCCTCAAAAAACAGGCCTCAACCGTCAGCAGTCTGCATTCCAGGCCCTATCTGCAAAGCAGTCAAACCAGCAGAAAGTTTGGGTCTGCAGTGAGCTGTTCTTTTTCTCAGCCCTTGGGAACATATTCTGGCCTTTGATGGGATACACAGTAAGCCTTGCTTGTGCTGGGTTCAGAAATACCACCTTAGAGAAGAAAAATTGCAGTGACCTCGCTGCCCACATCACACACAGCACTGGCCTTTGGCTCTGGATTCGGTCATCATCACCCCCTTAGACAGATACCATAGGAGTTCAGAGCTCAGAGAGCTATTAGGGACCCTTGGGGAAACAAAGGCAAGGGGGGAGAAGTTAAATGATTTGCTAATTCTAATTATGACCGCCTGCCAAGATCAGGTCATGTCTATTGTGAAATGCAAAGGAGCTTTTCTGCATTTATTAATGAACAAAATGTTTCAAATTCTTCTGGTATAATGGAGGACACATGATGAAATCTCAAGGGGCTGGGGTTTGCCCACCAGCTGGGCTGATCCTCTGTGATTCAGAACGGTTTCTGTCCACTTCCATTAAGCCTGACCCCCCAGGACCCCTCACCAGGGGATTGCACTGGCCAAACCCCGGCAGGAGACGTGGCAGAAGGAAAAGCAAGGACAAGCCAAAATATCTTCAAGGCCCTGAAATCATTCAGGGGAGGACAGTCGAGAACACTGTTTTTAAAAGAACAAAAACTACAGTATCAGAATCCGTTCTGTTCAGTGCAACTTCAGTATAATCTTGAACTGCCCTACACATGTTAGAAACCCGCTGTGTCATCATGAGGCAGTGTGCGTGCTGCGAGAAGGAATCTTTCCTTTGGACGAGCTGTCTTTAGGACTGGGATTCACAGGAAACCTTATACTGATGGGTATCATGTTTGGACTTGTCCAAATCCTGACTGAAGATGATCACCTCCACTTTATAGATATGGAAACAGGTTCGGAGAAACTGAGTGATTCACCTGGCTCAGCGGGTCAGGGAGCCAGACTTTGAAATGAGCACTGCCTAACTCTAAAGCCAGGTGGTTTTCCTATATACCACGGGTTGCCAAATGTCTGCCCACCAGGCAAATCTAGCCGGCCACCTGTTTTTTGGTAATCAGGTCTTATTGGAACAGAACCACACTTGTTCATTTACTTCTGGTCTGCAGTCACTCTCACAACGCCCAGGCAGAGCTAAGTAGCTGCCACAGACATGATCCGGCCCTTAACAGAAACTTGCCAACCTCTGCTCTATGCCCACACGGCCCCAGAATAAATACAGGAAACTTAAAATGCTACTTCTCAGGTCCAGAAAACATTTTTATTTCTTCCTCTCCCCTTCATTTAATACACTTGACACTATTCAGCAAAAACTCTCATCTGCATGGACTAACCTAGGCAGCCCTCTCCCCAGCCGTGGCAGAAGTACAAAGGAAAAACATTTTTAGTTTCCAGAAGGTGTCCTAATTTTAAAGACCTCGAGGGGGCTGGGGCAAAAAACAGTCTGCATCGAGGTCAATACGTGTCGCTGTGAACTTCTAGTGCTCTCTCAGGGCAAGGCCACTTCTCCCCACATCCTGAGCTGAGTGAGTAGCCCTTCAGAGTGATCCCTGGCCCCCAGGAAGTTATCCTGTCTGTAGATGAGCACCTAGACACCTCTCCAGGCAGAATCCTTCCCATTTTTTGGCCCTTATGAGTCTTCAGTCATCTTGTCTTGTGTAAGGAACATTCTTAGGAAGAAAAATGGCCCAGTGCTAAAGCCCAGCAATGAAAATTCTCCCACATGACTCATTTTTAAGCTAGACCGTGTTGACATCTGTCTTCTCCATGACAACCTTTTCTCTTCATTATGAAGATAAATCCATTTAATGGATTGCTACTGATAGGGTAGATTGTACATTTTTGTAAGTGCTGACCGCTGCCACCCTCGCTTAGTAGCAATGCCCAGTAGCCATTTCTCCAGAAAACTTTTGCTCAGCCGCAGACCAGCCTTTTCCAGCTCAGCCTGGGAAAGGAGGACTAAAATGACCTCTCAAACCCTAAGACAGCATTTCAAAGCCACAGACTTTATTTTTTAGGCTTTGTAAAAGTGCGCTTTGAAAACCACGTTAACAGTCTTCTAATTCTGTTAAGGATGTATTTGTTTAATTCTGCAGATGAGAGGTGAGACGTAAGAATCTTTGGCGTTGAGCTTATCTATCCTTATTACAGTCTGGAGGGTATTGTGTTAAGTACTAGGGACCACAACACAAATAAGAAACAGTACCGGCGCTCGAGGCATTTACAGTCTGGATGGGGAAGGGTACACCAGTAATTGACTTAACTGCTTTATTGTGCTATGACAAGAATCACTACAGATACCGTACTGAAGGCCGAGAAGTGGTGCTGGACGTTTGCCGAGACCAGTGCTTCTCACGTTTGCATGAGTGCTGGAATCACCCGGAGGGGCTGTTGAAACACTGATCGTAGGGTTTCTGATTCAGTAGGCCTAGGGTGAATCCGAAAGTTGCATTTCTAGCAAGTTCCCCGGTGGTACAGATGTCGCCTGGGAACACTGTCGAGGATATTTTTTTATCGGATTAACCTCAGACATAAGTCATTTCATCCTCAGATGGCAAGGGAACATGACATCACATTTGTTTTGTGTCTAGTATGTTCCATTCAGTGTATTGGTACTTTACAAGTAATAATCTTGTTTGGGTTTCACAACAATTCTATGAACTCCGAACTATTACTTCTACTTTATAGAAACCAAACTAAGGTTTGGGAACGGAGACTCATGTTTGCGACATATACACAAGGTACCATAAAGGGTATAGGGTTTATGTAATGAGCAACGCCTTGATGAATTCTAAATGATTAGTCCTTCTGGTTTACAGATGCTAAAACTGAGTCTTGGAGGGACTGAATATCTTGAAGAAGGTCACAGCCTAGCTCTACAATTGTGTTGGGCCCCAAAGGCTGAGCCGCCATCCTCCAACCAATAGCATCCATTGGCCGAAAGCTGCTAACACAGGCTCCAGAAGCATAGTTTGTCAAATGTCTGAGTCAAGCACTCCCTCCCTCCAGCCTTTGTTCTTGCTGTTTCTGGTCCCTCCGCCTGGACTCCCGTCACTTCTTCACCTCAGTAATTCCTAGCTGTCCTTCAGGTCCCAGCACTTTAGTCTCGGCCTTGCAGACTTCTCTGACATCCCTCCTTACCCCAGTTGAGCCGGAGTAATGACTCCTTTGTAATGTTGTCCTTTCCCCAGACCCCTCTGCGAGCACTACCTCTCCAATTTCTGTATGTGTCCCAACATAGTGTATTGTACTGGATTCCATCACATACCCCCAAATCCCCTGGTGACTTATCACTAATTGCAAAAGAAAAAAAAAAATCTAATTTTTTTCATCTTAACCAGCAGAACCACCCACTCTCTGGCCCAGCCTGATTTTCAGCCTTACCTTGAAGCACCACCTCAGTTTTCCAACTAGATGAAACCACAATACACTCCTCCCCACCCAGGGCTGCACTCTCTTCTCTCCGAGCCTTGGCTCATGCTATTTCTTCCAAGAATGGCTCCTTCTCTACCTCTCATTGTGTCCACATCTGGTCTCTCCTCAAGGCCCAAGCAAAGTCTGGGGCTGTGCTGTGAGCCTGTCAGCACTTGAGCGAAGCTAAGTATTTAGGGAATAAATGCCTCGCCCTCATTTTGCTGTGACATCACTCCCCCCCCACCTCGTCTTGGAGGAGGCATGTATGTAATGTCTTATCCAGTTTCCCAGACTAGGACACAATGCTTTAAATATCTCACTTACAGTGCCTTGCACGTTGTAGGTGCTTGAAAAACAGTTGATGAGAACAGATGAATAATGCTGCGTGAAGACTGTGGTTGTGAAGGCAGGGTCAGATTAGTGATTAGACCAGAAGCACCTGGAGGCTCCGGAGATCTTGGAATAAAACACAGGAGCCCACCTCAGTGAGCAGCAGGGAAACCAGGAGCACAGAGACTACCATCTCGCTTGATTCTTGTCGGGGGTCCCCAGAACTTACACCTTTTTTTTAAGATTTTATTTATTTATTTGACAGAGATCACAAGTAGGCAGAGAGGCAGGCAGAGAGAGAGGAGAAAGCAGGCTCCCCATGGAGCAGAGAGCCAGATGTGGGGCTCGATCCCAGGAAGCTGGGATCATGACCTGAGCCGAAGGCAGAGGCTTTAACCCACTGAGCCACCCAGGTGCCCCCAGAACTTACACCTTTAACCCAGTCTTCCGAGGATCTGAAAGATTTTCTCCATTTGAGGTACATGTGTATTAGGGGACTCCTACCTCTTTTGTAACATGTGACATTGTTACAGAAAACATGTGCTGGAAAAATTCCAGAAACACACCACAGGAACAGTTTTGACCTGGACAAAATAATCAGTCAATACCAGTAATGAATGTGGGTTCTGAGAGCATGTTTTGTAAGTAAGAAGTTTTAAGTCCATTGATTTGTTGATGCCTCTGAAACACCATCTATGGGCTTTCCAAACCATGAGAAAAGGTTTGATATTTTCCAAAGAAGACAGAGTAAGCATGGTAGTTGTGAGTGTCTTGATTTAAATCATGCACATAGAGCACTAATAGAGACTTTACACTACTAATTCTAGCCTTTTTAGAAGCTACTTTGCTAAGAAATAGAGAAATATTTGATTTATAACTTTTTTGTCTTTGCAAAAAAAAAAATCAGTGACATTTTTCACAGGCTCATTTTCCTTGGCACATGGAGTTACCATAGAACTTCTTGGGGCCCCAGCAAAATTGTAAGGTAAATCAGGCAAAGCCAGTCTTTCCCTCTCCCAACCTCCATTCTGGACTGTATCTCAACCACTTGCATCCCTTACCCTGGAGCCAAGTGCCCCCTTGGCCTCTTCTTTTTTATCCTATCAACTTACTCTTATGAAATGGTCTATATTCACTTCTAAACCGAAGCATAAGTGGTTGTTGGAAATTTAAAAGATTGTCCCACTTATGGATTCTTACATCTAGCAAAAGATGAAAGTCTTAAGCTAGAGGAATTGAAACCCTTAACAGTGGATTTTAAGCATAAAATATAAATAGGAGCTGAAGAATTTCCCTTATCACCGTAAGGGATTATCATCATTTCCATGCAAAGGTACAACCATGAGCAGTAAATGAAGATGCTGTTTTAAATTTTTTTCTTATTGCAGTCACTTCATTGTTTCTATCCAGCTTCCTTTTCTTACTTTTCCCCAATCTGGGCAACCTCCACCCCATTAGCTGATACTCCTCTTTGACTTCATTGTATGTACTTGTTGAGATCTTAAGTTGCAAGTGACAGAAATTCCATTCAATTGGGGAAATAAAGGTTTATGTAACAAACCACCAAATGTCAAGATTGAATTGACATTATGGTTGAGTATAATTTAACTATTATTAACTCTCTCTCTCTCTCACACACACACACACACACACACACACACATACACACATCTTTCTTCTATCTAATTTGAATGGAACCAGTCTCATCATCTTCCACTCTCCCACATGCTATGAGACAGTATTATAGTTGTCAATTTTAGGGGAAAGAGTGTGCTTCAGCTCTGCTTCAAGTCAAGTCAGAAGTCTGGAGAAGGATGCTGATTGGTCAGCTCAGCTCACATGCCCACTTACTAGTATAATCATTGTGTCCAATCCTCTGTGTTCTGGTGACTGTCATCCCTGTGACAGCCACTTAAGAAACACTTAAGTGTTTCTCCCCTTAAAGTGGGAGCAGCCCCTGGCCCTCTTTCCTTATCTATTAAATGAGGAAATTGGAGATGTCTCTGAAACTTTCCCAGCTGTAACCTGATTCTATTTTAAAATTTCTTCTTCATTTTTGGTATTCTAATCGCTCTCTTGGTCTTTCTTACATGTCCTGCCTCCCACATGAAGGTCAAGTAGCACTGGGAGATGGTAATTATCTCCTTGACCCAACTCTGAGTTTCTCTAAATGGGGGAAGGGGGTAGCTCCTGTGATGCCCCCTCATGAAACAGCAAAGTGTTATATAGTTCAGCCTTGACCAAATTTAACCACCATTTATACCACATGATGTAAGATGGTCACAATTTCAAAATTTGTCAAGCATCCCAAATTTAGCATTTTACTTGTGTGGAAAAAAAGAGCAGATCATGTGGAAGGTCAACTGGAAATTTTCCCTGATGCCATTATGCTGGGGGCAGGAAACAACGCTTATGTAACTGGTCCCATTTCAGAGGCAGCCCAGGCTCAAAGTGGTTAATGAGGGTTCGTGTGCAGGTTATTCATCTCTTCTCACAGCACTGAATACTCACTCTCCTTGCAAAACCCTTACGATGTCTTCTCTGAAATGCCTCCCCACCTGCCACCAAACGCCACCAGTCCATCTTCTCTAACATGTCCACTCTTCTGTTGTCATGATCATTGCTTATGTCCCATGTCTGGCTCTCTTATTAGACCACTAGTTTACAGAAGGCAAGGGCCATACCTTATTCACCCTTGAATTCCCAGTGCTTCACCCAGTATAGACACATTGTAAGTACTCAGTGATGTTTGTTGTATTGACTTCACAGCTCATGCTCCTCAAGTAACTTTTTATTAATTGCTTCTATCAATACTATCTGGTTTATGGGAAGCTGGTAACCAACGCAATTAGACTGAAAGACCCAGGTCTTCGAAACTCCCATGAATCAGAGGACAAGAGGACAGTTGCCTTTCTTTCTTCACACAGCAACCACCCCTGCACAGGGCAGGCAGGGCACACCCATCCTTGGTTAAAGTAGATCTATCATGGGGGGTACTCAGTGTCATAGAACTCAGCCAGAGATGTGTGACCTTGGGTCAGTCCTCAATATTTTTTTTTTTAAGATTTTATTTATTCATTTGATAGACAGAGATCACAAGTGGGCAGAGAGGCAGAGAGACAGAGGAGAAAGCAGGCTGTCCGCAGAGCAGAGAGCCCGATGCGGGGCTCGATCCCACGACCCTGGGATCATGACCCGAGCCGAAGGCAGCGGCTTTAACCCACTGAGACACCCAGGCGCCCCTCAGTCCTCAATCTTAAATCTTAGGCTCTTTATCTTTAAAAGTGACCCCAAGTGGCATGGGGTCATGATTGACCATGGCATCACGGTGGTATGATTGACTGTGGAGCCATGTTCAAATCCCAGCTCATTCACCTACCAACCAGCCTTAGCATTCTAGTTACTTGACATTTCAAAGTCTCTCTTTCTTCATATGTAAAAAGAATGAAGACCACATCTAACTCCTAGATTTGAGTGGATTAAGTGAGGGAACAGACATAAAGCTTCCACCATAGTATCAGGCCCACAGTGCATACCTCGTCAGTAGTAGCAATTATTATTCTCCTCTGCAGTGAAAGATTAAAAAAGGAAGCAGGAAGATTACTACACGTCCTTTGGATGCCTCTGTGTGTTTTCTGGTCTTTTCCTGCTTTATAAATTCTGATGAAGATGAATCCACATTAATAGAGGCAATGTTAATTGCCTCCTTGTGGGCTGGACCTGTCCTTGGACAACACATTACCATATTCTTTTTTTATTGAGGCTTCCAATGGGATATGTCTGTCCTATTTAAAAGGCCTCCTTTTTAGTGCCTGGCTCAAGAAGGCAACAGCACGTGCACAGTTTCTGATCCCTCGTGTATGTGAACACTCGGGCCTTCACTATGCGGGGAGAGCTTTCTCGGAGGCGTGAGTGTGGGTATCATTTCACATTTGTTTGAGCCAGTGCCAACCAGACTTCCACAGTTAATTGTGTCTCAGTGATCTTCTTTGGGAAAAATACGGCAGTGATGCAGACTCCTAGCTGTTGCTTGGACTTCTTTTGCTTTTGAAGTTTGCATTATTTGCAGTGTCAGTTTTGGCAGTAGTCCCATAATATGTTGAGCCAATGGAGCACTCCCCCAGCCAGGCCTGCCCCCCCTACCCCAATTCCAAGTTCATCAGTCCATCCCCTTCCCTGTGGTTCCAGGAGCACAAGAGAGAGCGAAGGTGTACATTGTGGTAGTTTACTCTTTGGAAAAGCACTCTCAAGGCTTGGGTAGAGAGTGCAGGGGAAGGGAATCGGGGGTAAGGAACAGAGAGGCAGGGAGCCTTCACTCTAGAAGATCTTTCCAAATGGACAAGGACAACCCCCCAGGAAAGTTACTGTCTTCCTTCCATCCACAGGTAATGCAGGTGGTGAAGGAGCAGGTTATGAGAGCTCTTACAACCAAGCCTAGCTCCCTGGACCAGTTCAAGTGCAAACTGCAGAACCTGAGCTACACTGAGATCCTGAAAATTCGCCAGTCTGAGAGGATGAACCAGGAAGATTTCCAGTCTCGCCCGATTTTGTAAGTAACCCCCGAGCTCTGTCTCCTCAGAGGCGCTGACCTACCATCTCTGGTCTGAAGGCCGATCACACACAGTGCAGTGGGCGGTGTTGTGAGCTCTTTACTGAAGGCCAACAAAAGACACTCTGGAAGGCCTCAGTTCAGTTCATGAAGTCTCAGCAGCTCCCTGAGGAAGTTGGCATAGGGGCAGTTGAGGTGACGGCGGGGACAGGTACCAGCAGCAGGACCTAAACCAGGAAGTGGCCTGGTTTTGGAGGAGTCCCCTGAGAATTTGTAGCTGAAAAGTGGGGGGACCTTTCCTAACACTTGGGATCAATTTTTTGCCCATAAAGGTATTTCTTGATGCCTGCCTTTGAGTGGCAAGATGTTCTGCCCAGCCAGAGCAAGGCCCACTGGTCATCCAGACACATTCAAGTAGTGAGTGGAAGGAAAAGAGATGGAGTGGAAGAGAGAGATTCACTTGTCCCTGCCCTGTCTATTGGCTTTGCCTCACCCCAAAGCACTTTGCATCACCCCCGCACCATCAGCCTGCAGGCCCAAGGCTGAGAGCACCAGGGCCCCTTATAGGACTCTGCAGGAGGTATCACTTATGATGGTCATCATCTCGCATGTCTCCATCTTTAGGATGTTCTAACCTCCAACACGAAGACTGTTTGGTTTGCTCCATCTTTTCTTAGAACTGGTCTATTTATCTTCCCTTGTCCTTTTCTAGGGTTAGGTCAGTCCTGGTACGCTGATCATTTATAGGGAAGGAAACAGGAGAAGAGGTGGAGGTAAAGTGTGGGATAGGTGTTCTCGCTCCTCCCTCAGAAGACTGCACATGGCTCTGAACTTTCAACAGCACAGGTGTCCTCATGACACCAACTCCCTCTCTCTCTGTTTCAGATTCTTTTTCTTTCTGCCCCTCCTTCTGTCCTTTACTCTTATATATCTGACATTTTGAATGGTTGGCAATTTGCCAAGCAGCCCCTCCTGCTGTTTCATGCCCTCACATGCGCCTGAAGGAGGTGGGTCTTATTCCCATTCAAGGAGCAGGAAGGCTCCAGAGAGGGGAGGAGCCGGGACGTGAACTCCAGCCCACGGATCCCTCAGCTCACGCTTTGTCCAGCCCAGCAGAGATCCTCTGTGAAGTGCAAGAGGAAGCTGGAGTTTAAAGACCTTCACAGGTCTGCAGCTCCCTGCCGCGTGCTTGCTCCCGGCCCTGGCCAGCGCCGTCAGAGGAGTTGAAGAGTGGACTTGAGCGGGGTGAAGCTGGGCTGCGGGGGGCAGACAGGCTCCCTGGGCATCCTTGGCTCCCATTGTGGGGAGACCTGAATCGGACTTGCGCTGAGGGCCAACCAGCTCTACCGCAGGCACTGCCCGGCCTTGGGGCTGGTCCTCAGCCGGGAGGTATAACTAGGAATACCAAACAGAAAGCCCTTCCGGTACATGCTTGACTCCTCGGAGACGCAGTTTCTTTCCTGCGGAGAGGGACAGCGGTGCCTCGTCCCATCGCAGGGCGTACAGCCCAGAGATGCTGGCTTTCCAGAGGCTTGTTTCAGCAGATGGGCAAACACACGGAGACTTCATTATGCTTTTGACAGCAGTTCTTAAAACCTAAATGGAGTCTCTAGGAACCACTTCAGTCAAGGCCGACGGATCCCAAATTAATGTTTGACCATGACTTTATTCTAAGAAAGAATGTTAACTGCGCGTGAAGTGTGAACACTCTGCTTCTGTTTCGGCTTCGTATCTTTATTTCCTAAGGCTCTTCCCATGATGTTCCTACGTGCTCCCTTGATTATAAGAATCTCTGACATTTGCGTTTATGATGGGGAGTGAAGCAAGGCAAATGTAAAGGAAGTCTTCTGTATGTCCCTGCGTTGTCACTCGGCCACGGGCCTGAAAAGCAGCATGGCTCACTGGAGGCCTTACCGTAGTTGCAGTAAAGGCTTGTCAGAAACTATAGCTTTTAAGGGGGAGGCCGTGAGCCAACCTGATCATTATCCCAGCCTCCGAAATGGGCAGGTGGGAGCCAGCCTCCAGCTGCCTATCCAGTGATGTTTCATTTGTTAGAGTGACCTGCTAGAGAGGAACTCTTGGTGGGATTGGACGAAGCCTCAAGCCTGCCGACCCGGCTCACAGGACAAACCTACGTCAGCAAAGAGAGAGGGACAGCCCACTGTGATGGTTTGCATTCGTTTACTCATTATTTAACAAATACGTCTCCAGCGACTCCTGCCTCCCAGGCCCTGTGCTGTGAACGGACAGACAGCCAGGGACACGTGACTGCTCCCCCCCCAACAACTGTTCCAGGTTGTAAAATTTGGGTGGGAGGGTTAGCCCAGACTGTGCTACAGTGGAGGAGACACAGGTGGGCGTTGTCATGAGAGCACCGCGGACACACGTCTCCCCCAGGCTTGGGAGTTAGTATATTCAAAATTAAGGTCATCTAGTTCAAATATCTAGTTCAAGTTAGCAGACTGGGACAATGGCTTGGCTGGGGCTTGCCTGCTAGTGTGGAGCCCTGCTGGCCATGCCCTCACCTGCCTCTTGACTCCCGTAACGCTCCCTCCAGGGCCTGGCTCCCTCTGTGTCTGCTGCATGCAGCTCAGTGGCGAACTTAAATGCCCCAGAGATCCTTTGAGGCACATGGCTCGTTATTATAAACCGTTTATGTTTCCTGAGAAGAAAAATGCACACTCTGTGTGAGCAAGTATTGGGGGAGACCATTCAGTGGGTTGAAGAAGCTGTTGTGTTTCTTAGCTCTTGACTGAGTATTTCAGAGAGGAGATATTTGTTACTTGCCACTTACCATGACTTTACACGGGAGATAAGTCCCGCCACACAATTAATCCGAGTTAATAGATATAAGAAGCTTGAATAGTCCAAAAACAGGTCATTTAACAGTACACTGTGGAGGGAAAGGAGAGATGCAAGGATAAACACCAGGGAACCATAGTAGCAAAAGGTAGAAAACCCACACCCAGGGAGCTAACCCATCTTGGCCGACTCCAAGGCCACTACTTGGAAATGTGGCTCTTTAGACAAGTTACGTAACCCATTTGAAGCCTGTTTTTCTAAGGTCTAAAAAAGAAGGTAATTAAAATGTCCACATCATTGTGCAGTTAGGAAGATTCAGTGATGTAGTGCCTGAAAAGCACTTAGCATATATGCTGGCACATAATATCCATTCAGAGAAATGGTCCCTCTTATCATTAGCTGATAACCGGAATGGGACATGTTGTCACACTGTTGATATGTCAATGGTAAAACTCACCCTATAAATGTATTTTAATATGCCTTGCCTTATCTCAGAAGGTACAGTAGAAGTATACTGAGAAGAAAAAGTGAAAACGGGGCCAGAAATCAGGCTAATGCCTACCCTGCTTATCCTCCTCCTCACTAAAGATTGGCCCAAGCTTTGCATAGGACCATCTCTTAGCGAGTGCCAGCAGGATGCTTGGTCAGTTACAGTTTTCATTGTTCAGTGCACTTGAAAAATACTTATCAGATGCCTTCCATGTACCAGGTACTGTTTTGTGTGTTGGTGATGCAGCAGTGAAGAGGACAGAAGCGATTCTCATCCTGCAGTGATTGTATTTTAGTGGGGAGACACAGACAATAAACATAGTAAATCAGATTATAGCACGTTAAAAGAGGATAATGACAATGGAAATATAAAGCAGGATAAGGGAGATGGAGAGCTGGCAGCCCTAAGTAATGTGGTCAGAGTAGTTCCCTCTACTTGGGATGGTAACATTTGAGTTAAGATGTTTAAGGGACTAAGGGAGCAGGCTATGTGTATATTTAAGAGAAGGGTATTCCAGCAGAGAGAAACACCAGTGCAAAGGCCCTGAGGTAGGAGTAGGTCCAGGTGCTCAATGTGGCAAGAGAAGACTAAGCAAGGAGGAGAGCAATAGGAAGTGAGTCCAGAAAAGTGGCTTAGAGTCAATGATGGAGGGCCTTGATGGGGAGCCAATGGAGGGTTTTGAGCAGAGGATTGACGTGCTCTGACTTAGGTTTCTAAATGATCCCTCTTGCTACTGTACTGGGAATATTCTCCAGGGAGGCAAGTTTGGAAGCAGGGAGATCAGTAAGGAAGTTATTTCAAGAACTCAAGCAAGAAATGATTTGAAGTGATTGAAGTCCCTACTATAGATTAGATAGATTTTGAAAATAAGAAACAGTGGTACTTCCTGATTGATTAGATAAAAGAAAGAGAGAAGTCAAGGAGGAATTCACAGGTTTGTTGGAGCTGAACAACCAAGGGTAAGAAGGAGTAGAGCAGGTTGGGACAGGAGGTCAGGAGTTCAGCTTTGGACCTGTCAAGTTTGAGGTGTCTGTGAGACACCCACATCTGGCATGTCTCACAGTTGGTTTGATGAATTTGGAGTTCAAAGGAAAGGTCTAGGTTAGAAATATAAATTTGGGGAAGCTGTCAGTGTAAAGTTGATATTCAATGTCATGAGTCTATAATATACAGAACAGAAGAAATACAAGGACTGAATTTGGAGGCTCTCTGGTGTCAAGACAGATCAATTTCCATGAAACGACACTGCCCCTCAGCTCCCCAAGTCTTCACAGAACCTCTAAATCAGGGATCGGCAAAGTATAGATAGCTCTTGGGGCAAATCCAGCTCACTATCTGTTTCTGTAATTGGACTTTTATTGGAACACAGCCACGCTCATGTGTTTATGTACGTCACTCTACTATGGCAGAGCTGAGTACTTGCCCAAGACAGTTATGGCCCCCAGAACCTGAAATAGTTACTGTCTACCCTTTACAGGAAATGTGTGCCAACCTCTGTTCTTGGCAGACACCGAGTAGTCACTTAGGGGGGCAGACCATGGGTCCAGGGAGGCAGCTCTCCAGTCTGGTGGTGCCGTCTATCTTCTGTGTGTTGCCCTTGCCTCGCTTGCCTTGGAACTGGGATTGTCTCCCAGAAACAATGCTGGACCTGGAATTGCTCTTCACACACTCATTTACCCTACCTCTTTATCTTTAATCTTCCTTCTTTTATATACTTACAAGGCCTTTAGACAGAATTAGAAGAGTATCTATCAAAACAAAGGCAGGAACCCATGACCTTGGCCTCATTGACCCCAAGCTGACAATCATTTTTCCCAGCTACAGCCCATGGTGCATGATGCTAAGGTCCTACCTCAACCACAGACTCACCATGTAGGTGTTACATATGTTTTCCTAAGATGAGTGAATTTTCTAGCAAGTGGGTCCATTTGCATGGAAAAAAGAGGAAATCACTTAGAAGAAAGAAAGGTTGTCCTCCTTTTTCATTGCCCGATCATGTGTTGGAGGTCTTCGGGGTTCACAACAAGGAACTCCTACAGCAGCAGATTCACTCACTCTGATAGTGTGTCCCCAGGAGATGTTTCCATAATGGAGTGTGTCACTGTGTGCGCATCTGGGTCTTACACTAGGATGTCATAAATCCTCGACTAAAATGACTCAGAAATACTTTCAATTATTTCCTCCCTTTGGTCCTCTTACCTGCATCTTTATCTGCATTTTAATAATTCAACTCTAGCCTACTAAAACGATTATTTATAGATTCATCACAACCTGAGACTCAGTGAAATTCCCAAACCCTTTCTCCAGTGATTTCTCCATTCCTTAGGGCCATCTCATTCTTGTTGCCCCATGGCCCCGGCTTGGAAGTCAGAAGCAGTGATTTATTGTCACGTGTGGCTGCCCTGGCATCTCCCCCACCTTCTTCTCCTATTCAGAGCAGGGTTCATCAAAGCTGTACTATACTAAGTTCATCATGCCAAAGCTGAACACTGATAATGAATAGTTTTAGTGATCTGGAAGCCCGAGATGAGACTCTGGAGGTCTGCACAGGAGAGCTGTACAAATGTACCAAGCTGTGTTATTAGGGCTCAATCTCCATATTATGCTTTTTAAATGTTCAGTTGCAACAGTAGCAAATGACAGGAGGTTTGAAACCATTCAAGTTTAAAATATGTCTTAGCAGAGTACTAGCACACCCCATTAGAAAACTGGATCCTTTGATGCGACTTTTTAATTCTCTTTATCTCACATGTAAATAGAAGCAGTTTATATGCGGAAGATCAGGTTCTATGCATAACCCCTATGAGCTGCTCCCCACCTGTAAAATAGAAATAGTAATACCCATTTATTAATGACACAAACTTGGGGGTTTTGACAGGGAGCAGGAAAGGGATGTTAACTGAGCTCAAATCAAATAGTACCTCTACCCGACAAAGCAGACAAAGCAAGCACTTCCCCAGCGTGAGCGGCTTCCCCACCTGGGAGCCGACCACCCTGTGAAGACAGGCTTCCAAGTTCTAGATCTATGCTTTAATCAGTAACATTACTGAGGGTTCTCCCTGTCCAGCATCAACTAGAACAACTCTAGCTTTCTTAGACTCAAAGGCTAGGGCACTACATAAAATTTCACATGATTACAGTGACTGTGCTCTTGGCCTCCGTGTCTCAGTGGGTTAAGCATCTGACTCTTGATTGCACCTCAGGTCATGATCTCGGGGTTGTGAGATGGAGCCCCGCTTTGGGCATGTGCTCAGCCAGGAGCTGGCTTGTCCCTCTCCCTGCTCCTCTCCCTGCTTACTCGCTCACTCTTTCTCTCTGTCTCTCTCAAGTAAATAAATAAATAAAATCTTCTTAGAAAAAAAAGAGATTTAAAGAACATTGTGCTCTGTCCTGATATATTGAAGGCATAATGCATCTAACACAAAATTATATTGTATTAGCCTGACTCAGGATGCAAATAATCCCTCATCTAGTCCATCATCATCCCAGTCTCGGTGGGCTAAAATCGGGGATGGTGTGTTGTTCCCATTTGTAAGTGATACGGTGGAAACCAAAATGTGGTCCTGTGGTTTGCTGTGGAATTAGTAATTACACGGCTGTCCAGTGGTGCTCTTTGGTCAGATTATAAATGTAGTCTGGGAGTTTACCTGCTGTAGGGGGGAAGTGTGACCAAAGATTTATTGTCTTAGCAAAGCCAAGTGCATTTCTGCATGAGTTCATATCTGTGGCTTTGTGAAACAAGGGAAGAAATTTCTCGGGAGACTTCGGTGTGGAAAAACGTCACTGAAGCAGCTGGTGCTTTGCTGGATGTTCTGTAAATGTCAGAGAATCTATAGTGTTGTTTTAACAGATAACCCCATCCACTAACGCTTGATAAATAATTCTCTAAAACACCACCTTGGGAGATATTGAGATGGTTGGGGAAAGATGCAGCTTGCACTTCTCTGCCCCAACTGCCCATGAGGCTCTTTTAGCCAGGTGCTGTTCTCAAGGCACGCTGTGTTACATGTGTTTGTCCTTCCCAGGGAACTAAAGGAGAAGATTCAACCAGAGATCTTGGAGCTGATCAAACAGCAACGCTTGAACCGCCTCGTGGAAGGGACCTGCTTCAGGAAACTCAACTGCCGGCGGAGGCAAGGTAGTGTCTGGGACCACTCTTCCCCCGGTTAGGGGACCAGTGGCATGCTCCCTGGGGAATCACAGGCCATCATTGCTGGTTTAAGGGTAGACCTTACAGCACTGGACTCAGAACAGGAATAAGTTAAGTCCTGATTCCTGGTAAGTTCTGACTCCCCATGCGTACCCAGGGAAAATCAAAAAATTACCAGAAGACCTATGGAACTGAAAAGCCACCTGAGCTATTCAGTGCCACAAATCTGCTGGTAGGTGTTCAAGAACAGCCAACATGTATCAAGGGCTTACCATGTACTAGACTCTCATTTTGCTTATTTTAATGCATTTCCCCCTTCTGGTAACCCTGTGATTGTACCCACTTCACAGATAAGGAAACTGACACCGTGAGGAGTTAAGTAAGTTGCCCAAAGTTGTAGAAGAGCAAGGATTCATACTCCGGCACCTCTATGGCCCTGACTTTCATTTTATTTTTACTTTATTTAAAATTTTTTTCTACAGTCCTTACTTCTATAGTTGGATTTGATCTTGGAACTTCCAGCATGGATGGTCCTAATGCTCAAATCCCCATACTGATTCCCTTCTAGGTGAAAATTACTTTTCTGGAGATAAAAGTAACATTGAACCCAGGTGGGATAGAATCGGTTTTCATAATCTTGCAAGAAGAACTTCTGAATCATCTCGGGGAATTTTAGTCCCAAAATATCGTGTCAAAATGGGAGCCATTAGACTAGTTCCAGGAGGCAGGAGACACTTGCAGCTATTTCTCAGTCAGGGAAGTAAAGTCCTTCGATTGCTTTCTTCTTCTGTTGACAGGCTGCTGATTGCAAAGTCGCAGGATTCATACTGTCCTATAAACAAACAGAAAATAAAACCAAAAAATAAGGTCTGAGGAGAGGTGATGAGATTGAGGGATAACCAGGAACGAGCATAAGCGGTGGCAAGTCTACCAAGAAAAACATATGGCCCAGGAGAAACTCCAGCAGATATTTTTGAAAACCAGTGGACGCTGTCCTCAGACTCAGAGCTCAGCCACTAATGACAAACATAATTTCGTATTTATGCCGAGCCCATCCCCCTGGCCATTTACTTTAATAGCTTTGTGCTGAATATTGAGTAAATTCAAATGATTGCAAGTATTACGGTTAAAAATCATATTAAGGAACTTCCAAAGGCAGAACTTCCTTGAGAAATGAAAGTGTAGGTTGTTCCCAGAGGATGGCAATCTATGGCACTGAACTTCAAAAGGGGCCTCAGGGGAGAGGACAATGGACAGAATAATAATAAAGCTGAGTTCCAGCTGGGACTGAGAAAGGCTCATGCTGGGAGAGCAGTGGAAGGAGGAGTTTCTTCCTTTCCCACCTCATTCCTTGCATGGGACATGGTGATCAGGGCAAATGCTTTTCAAGAAGATAGTGTGGCATGGTGGTAAGGATAAGAGCCCTGGGGCCGCATGACATGGGTGCACTCCTGCCTCTCCTGACCAGTTGTGTGGTTGTGGGCAGTCTCCCCATCAGAAATGGAGATAACAGGGGCACCTGGGTGGTTCAGTGGGTTAGAGCCTCTGCCTTTGGATCATGGTCCTGGGGTCCTGGGATGAGCCCCGCATTGGGCTCTCTGCTCGGCGGCTAGCCTGCTTTCCCCTCTCACTCTGCTTGCTTCTCTGCCTACTTGTGATAAATAAATAAAATATTTTTAAAAAGAAGAAGAAATGGGGATAACAATACTTGTGACTGAAAGTCAGTGTAAGGAGGGAAGCTGATCATGAACATAGCTCTCAGAAAGCCCCAACAAAGGGTAGAGGCTATTCTTCTAGGAGATTGTGTAGGAAAAGAGCAATGAGCTAGGAGTGAATGGACTTGGCTCTAGGCTTCACAACTCTAAGTGGCCAACTGAATGCCTTTAGGCAGACACATGACCTCTCAGGGCTACAATTTCCCATCTAATAAGTGAGAGAATTGGACTAGATGATCTCTTAGCTCAGTTAGCCAGATAGTCGATTCTATGCTTGATCTCTTCATCGCCTTTGGAAAAATCAATAGTCAGGACATACTGCTCCCGTAAGATGATTTATAAAGTTTTTTATTTACTTGGCATTGGGCGAAGGACATGGAAGTAGGAGGAGGAAGTAGGAGAAGGACATGGAAGTAGGAGGAGGAAGTAGGAGGAGGAGTATCCATGATGGCACATGGATACCTACCATCCAACATCTCCACTGATATCTAGCTAGAATCCTCCAGAACGTAATTCAAAGAACTCAACTTAACATTCCAGTCTATTTTACCACAAGTCTCCCCTTTCTAGTCTGACATGGGTAAGATTCTACTAGAATAATCCTGTTTCCAGATACAATAATGACAGTCTTTTGACTAAACAAGTATTAGCCCGTAATTTGCAAATTTTTCCCATTTTTTAAAAACGAATTACCTAATGAACAAAAAACTATTAGCACCTAGATTATAAATTTATTAGTTAAACTCCCTAGGGAGCCTGGCCATCTGTGTTTAATACAAAAATCATCCTTTGAGTGCAGAAAGGAAAGCCTTTTGGTGTTTTGCAAATGGATTTAAAATCTGGTGACTAGATCTGTGTGCATAAAAGTAGGGAATCAAAGCCGACTGTGATGAAATTGATTTCCTATCACCCCATCGAAACGTTCTTCTTAGATTTACACAGATTAATGAGGACATGATGTAAAATCATTTTTTTAAAGATTTTATTTATTTATTTGAGAGAGACAGTGAACGAAAGCACAAGCAGGGGAAAGGGCAGAGAGAGAAGCAGGCTCCCCCGCTGAGCAGGGAGCGCGACACAGGGTTCCATCCCAGGACCCTGAGATTATGACCGGAGCCAAAGGCAGACACAGAACTGACTGAGCCACCCAGAGGCCCCCATAAAATCATTTTAATCCCTTCAAAAGAGGTGCACTTCCACAGGAGCTCTCAGAAGGGAACAGCCACGTGCCCTCCCAGGGTAGAGAGCAAGTACACCATGAAGGAACAGCGGCCACCCTCCGTTTAAACTTGTTCAACAGTGAGTCAGATACAGAAGAGCTGATTTAAGTATTTTTTTTTTAAGATTTTATTTATTTATTTGATAGACAGAAATCACAAGTAGGCTGAGAGGCAGAGAGAGAGGAGGAAGCAGGCTGTCCGCAGAGCAGAGAGCCCGATGCGGTGCTCGATCCCACGACCCTGGGATCATGACCTGAGCCGAAGGCAGCGGCATTAACCCACTGAGCCACCCAGGTGCCCCGAGCTGATTTAAGTATTAATTGTACGGGGGATAAGCAGAAAGAGATGTCCATGCCCCAGAACCAGAAAGCAGGGAGCAGACAGAGTCTTCTTGGTTAGACTGATGTGGATATTCGCAAATCTGGGTTTCTAAGAATTCTGGCCACATTAGAACTTGGAGGCAGTAAGTCATGTGAGACACCTCCAACGGCATTCAAGCCCCCCCTTCCCCGCTCGCTAGCTATCTGGCTGTGGGCCGCCTACTAGATCTCTCTGTGTTCCTATTTCCTCATCTGTCAAACGATGTCCATTTAACAAAATTAAAGGTTAAACAAAATCCTGCATTTATGGCACTCAGGAGAGTGAACATTTTCGAACATGCCTTAATGATATTTAACATGAATTTTAGCTTGTAGTTCCTCAGAATATTGGTTTTTAAATGCAGGTGGGAGAGTGGCAAAGGAGGTTACATAACAACCTCACTCCATTCTGTTCCCACCACAGAGTACCTAAGGCTTCTGCTCAGACTCCTTCACAGTGACATAGAGTGCCTTGCTTCTGGGTCCCCTGGGCTTCTGCGGGACCAATTTCAGATGAAATTCCAGAAGTTGATTATGGTAGGGCCATTATTTCCATCATGAGAATCTACAGGATCAGGAACTGCTCCCTATTTTCCTTATATTTCAGAGATTAGAGTCTTTCAGAATGCTTCGTGTTGAACAGTCTTGATAAGAGTCCACACACTGGAGAGTCATTACAAGAAATGATAGCATGAAACTTTTGCTTCTCAATTGAAAACATTGTCCATTTTCTTGGCCAGCATCCCTTCTCTAAGCACTAACATGACAAACTTAATTTGGAACTTGGATGTGAGCAAAGTCTATGCCCCGAGCAACTGGCTTGCTTCCTTCTTTTCGCCAGGGGTGATCTACCTTACGTTGGTTTCTCCGTGTACTCAGAAAACCTAGCGCCAAGGGTACATTCAGGCACAGTAACCAAATAGACCCTTGTTAGGAACCAGCTGTTTCTTCCTCTATCCTTGATTGAAATTTTCATTTAATATTTAATTAAATCTTATCATAACTCATTTTGGAGGGCACATATTGCATGGAGCACTGGGTGTGGTGCATAAACAATGAATTCTGGAACACTGAGAAGAAATTTTTAAAAATTAATTAATTAATTAAAAAATTTAAAGTAGGGATAAATCCACACATATTTTCAGAAGAAAATCCAGTTGATTTTCAGGGACAGGGCACTTTCCAGTACCTCAAAATAAGATATTTTACATACATTTTACTCAGATAATAATTAACGTTAGTTAACAAAAGAAGAACAGGTTTCCCTAAGGTCCTTAGAGCTTGGCCCAGGACACTTAGCTCATGTGTGAGGGCCTGGTGGGGAGCCCAGGTCTGTATGATTCCAAAGCAGCAGTTAGGCTAAGCCATCTTTAAAAGGATTTGGGGCTCTGGACTCATCTTCTGTTGTGAAAGGAAGCAGCAGATTGCAGGGAGCCAGAATTCGGAATCAGAACACCATCTCTCGTTCTAAAGATTATCCAGTGAAATGAGGAAAATTTGGAAGGCAGGATGGCTTCTGTCTCTATCTATACTCCTTATCTTCCTTTACTGGACCAACAGAGCAATCTGGTATCTCATCATCTCAGAGAAGACATTTCCCCTTAAAAACATTGCTGGGGTCCCTCATGTTTTATGACTTGGAAAGCTTCAAGCCTAGGCAGGAAAAAGACCTGAACACACTAAAGATATTGCACATTTTAGGTTAACCTAGGAAAGCTCCAAAATCCGAATGCAAGTGCCCTAAGATTTTACTTTAGTAAAGGCTCCCTGCTTCCCAAACACAAGACTCTAAGGGCCTCCTGGGCCAACAGCCACCTGCCAACAGGGGGTTTTGCACCCAAAACAAAGATGTCCCCCTTAGTCCCCGGCAGAGCCAATCAGCACTCCATTCTTGCTGTGCCCTGTGCCTCACTGACTCACCTGACATTTCCCACTCAACAATGGTAGCTGGTATCCACCTTGCTCGGCCCCCTGGAGTCCTGCTGGCCAGCCCCAAATGTGTCTCCAGACTTGACGCTGAGGACTAACGGTCAGTCATACTGTTGGAGATAGCTACCTATGGTTTATTTATTTGAAATTAAATACAATTTAAAACTTCATTTCTTACTATTGGGTAAGTATCTTTGGAGTATTTCTGTCATTGCAGAAAGTTCTATCAAACAGAGCGTTAAGAATTACAATTGTCAGTGGTTATTAGCTCCGTAATGATCTATGTGACATTGGGAATAGCTTTAATCAGCCCTGGAGACCTTCTTACCAGGCTTGTGAACTCTGAAACCAGCTTCTCTCTCTGATCCTGCGCACGCACACACACACACACGTGCACACGCATGCCTGCACGCCCACCCACATGCACTCATACAGAGACAGACCGAGACAGTGAAGCACAAAACTGTCTCCATCTTGTCAGTTTTTTAATTTGGAGAATGAAGAAACGGCTATTAACTTGCTAACACTCATAATTGACTGAAAGACCCTTATATTACCTCCTGTTTATTCTTTAAGTGCTAGTAAACAATCTTTGATAATGTTCTCCCTGCTTCCTGCTAATTGCTTTTAGTGACACAATCCACTCATTCATGGCCCAGAGGGATTGAGGAACTAGTGACATCATGCTGGGTTTCGAAAAGAAATACACATTTTTTTTTACCCTAAAAGAAACTGCAAATCAAATTGCTGCTGCTGGCTGACACGGAAATGGTCTCACCCAATGAGCCGGCACCTTTTGTTGCTGGGAGCTAGCTGTCCTCTACCGCAGCTCCCCATTTGAGACAGACATGCACAAGTTACGACGTTGCTAAACCCTCCCAGAGCTAATGACTCCAGCCTTTATCCCAAAGAAGATACTGTCATGGTATCCACCCATCTGCTGAGAAGTCCAAACAGCCTCCCCAAGACCTCGAAGCCCTGTCTCTAGTCCATCCACAACTTCCTGTTTGATGGGGAGGAAGGAACAGAGCCATCACTTCCATTAATGATGTCTGGATCTTTTTGCTCTCTCCCACTGTAGCAGTAGCCTGAGAAAGAGAACTTCGTAGAGGACAGGAGAGGAGTCAGACAGAGGGAGGAGGAAATTCCATCAGCCGGGCACTAGATATCATCAGGGCAGGGTTCTGGGAGGCCTTTTGTGTCTCTTTTCAGCGAACATCTACTGCAACTTTGTGAAGACGATGGTTGCTTTGCCTCCAGGAACCCTGATAAATAGCCACTGTCCTCTCATAGTCTCTGACTGGAAGAATACACTGCCCAAGGGACCCTCCCTATTCCTACTTTTCCCTGCAGTATAGGCAGAATTGTTGAGTCCCTGTGCCTATTTCCCAAGCCTGGGAAACAAGGGTTTCCTCCATGTTTCTCTCAGTTGCCACCAAAAACCAAGGGAGCTCCTCATCCTTGAATTTCTTGGTTCTGTCTCTCATGTCTGCCTGTTGCCCTGATGACTTTTTGCTGTACCCAGTAGAGTGCCGTCTGCCTTGTAGGCACTCTGCAAATATTCTAAGGAAACATTCCTTGAAAGCATATGCAGCAGAAATTTTTGAAGTCTTACAAATGAATATAAGTTGTGCATTTTATTTCACAGCATATCTGTTTGTACCACTTAAATTTTGTGCTGCTCCTAGTATCCTGAGAATGGATGATCTTTGATTGTGTCAGCTTATCCCACCTTAACCAGTGAGGGATCCCTGTAGAGAACAGCTTGGGCCCTTTTTCAGAATAAGACCAGCGTGTCCCAGGACAAGGAAGGACTTCCTTGCTGGTTTTCTGCGATGCTTCACTTAGCTAATAATCCCAGCGCCGAGGTAACGGGAGGAAAGCTACATAGTAAAGCTCTCCAGCGGGCTTTGTGCAGTCTCTGCAGTCCATCTAGACAAGGTGAAAAGCTCCCTTTAGGGAGAAGGAACTGGCACGGCCTGTCATGCAGGCCCCCTAAGAGCACTGTTGGTGCTCACGGCTAAAGTACTGCCTGCTCCTTTGGACTTCACAGTTCCTATTGTGAATCACAAGTCTGATTCCCAAACGTGTTCGCCTCCTGGAAAACTGGTGATCACATGTTTGCCTAATTGAAATGACTGTTGAGTATTCAGGGAATAACTTTATTTTCTCCCTTTGAAATAGTCTCCCAGGAAAGTGACATGGGTTGTATGTATAGATATAACATAATTTTTTAAATTGAGCAATGCCAGATGTTTCCCTAGCCACCAAATAACTTTTCCTTTCCTCTCCAGTTTTTCCAGCAGACTTCAGATTCTTTTTAAATCATATGGATTGCCATATTCAGACTACATTCCAGAATTCCCAAGCCCTATTTATAGATGAGGAAGATGGGAATCACAGAAGCATTTTGCTTTTGTGGATCAAGTTTCAGCATTTTCTTTGTTCATTGTGTGGCTTTTACTTCATTTTTAACACTTTCTTTTCTATTTAAAAGAGTCCTACTTAAGACATAAGTTTTGCAGTGAAGGCAATTTTAGATAGGAAACCACTTTCCTTACAGTGTTATGGAGCACCTTCTAATCAGAGTAGTTACAAAACTATACATTTGTAGACACAGTAATGAAGTGACTTGACCAAGGCCACCATGTTCACCAACGGCATAACTGCACAGAGGGCCTTACAGGTCATATATAGATGCTTTCAAGGTCATACATGCTCTGGGTCTTAAGCATTTTGGCCAAGTCCCCTTGGGTCCTCATTTGTCAATTTAGCCAACACCAATTGTGTTACACCTATGTGCCAGGCACCGTGCCACAGATTGGGACAGTGCCATTATGAAGACAGGAGCTGTCATTAGAGAGCCCTGACTTCTCTACACTGTCCGAGCTTATGAATATCCTGAGTCCTCTTCCATCAGTAATTGTTCAGAGTACACCTGCTAGGGCAAATTGCTTACCTGGAGTTTGTGACAAATAATGAGAAATATCAAGATGCTTCACATGGGGACACCCATAATCAAGGAAGATGCAGGGCAGCTAATAGTATGGGGAGAGCCCTGATAGCAGTAGTAATCAGAGAGGGCTTCCTGAGGGAGGAGACATCTAAGCACCACCTTGCTTGAGAACTTCACGAAGATTGCTGTTACAATTTAAGCTCCTTATCTATAAAAAGTGCTTTTTGCCTCCTTCTTCCTTCCTCACAGGCTAATTCAGATATTTCTTATTACATTGGAATGCAGAGCAGGTTAAGTTGAGGGAGTTATTTATAAGAATGACTCATGATGTACTGTATAGTGACTAACATAACATAAAAAAAATTAAAAGGAAAGAATGATTCTTAAGGCCCTAGTCATGCCTATTTCTTTGTTTTTGTCATGATTTTTAAATTTTTTAAATTTCTTCTAGTTTCAGGTGTACACCATAGTGATTCGATACTTAAATATATTACAAAAAGGTCACCACAATAAATGTATCTACCATCTGTCACCATACAAAATTGTTACCAGGTTACTGATTATATTCCCTATGCTATGCATTACATTCCTGTGTCTTATTCATTTTATAACTAGAAGATTGTACCTCCTAATCCACTTCTAGTCATGTCTATTTAGGGAACTAAACTCTAGGAATCAGAGAGGAGACGATCGTGAATATCCTCATCCTTTGGATAAATCCCTGAGTTATTTGGATGATTTCCTCATGAAATCCACCCTTGTGTCTAGTACTAGAATCCTAATAATTCATTCCTGGATTAATTTATGTGTATTAGCCCCAGGGGTGGGGGTCTGGTACACCAGCTAAGATATGGCATACAACCATGTCAACTGTCGTAACCTCAGAGAAGAATGTGGAAGCAGAAGAGAACCAAGAAAGCTGGTTTTTCTGCATCTCCCTCCCCACTTTTGCCAGGCCTATGTGGACAAGGAATAATTCCCATAGTCATTACAGATACTGATGAAATAACCCTCTGGAAACCATCCCTGCAGAAAACCTGGTGCCATTATTCCTGAAGGGTTTAATAACCACCCCAGTGATTAGCAGGACAGTGCTAACTAAAGATCAAAATCAAAAGGGGACTTACTGTCCAGAGCTCTAGAATTCATTCCTTCCTGAAGACCTAAAATCAAATGCATTGCTTTTTCTTCCAGGCAAGACTCTAAGGAACTAAAGATGTCGATATTTTTGGAAATCAGAATCACTTACCTTACAAATTGTGTGTGTGTGTGTGTTTCCCCCTCAGACAAATTTTGGTACTGTCGACTTTCACCCAACCACAAGGTCCTACACTATGGAGACTTGGAAGAGAGTCCTCAGGGAGAAGTGCCCCACGATTCCTTGCAGGACAAACGTAAGTGGCTCTCTTGTATAGGAAGATTGAATTTGGGTAGTTGGTTTTGCTTCCTGAAACACTTAGAAATATCTATGCTCCATTACATTCTATTGTCAGCTAACTATTCCCTGAAATATTTATTATTATTTGTATTTATTTGCTGTTTCTGTATGATGTTTTAACCTGTATGTTTTGAAGAGCCAGTAATTTGTTAATTATTTTAGCCCGACATCAAACCAAGTTCCAGGTTTTTAGACAGGAATAAGTGTACAAATTAAACCAGGTATTATAGAAACATTAAAATACACCAGGGTGGGGGCCCCTGGGTGGCTCAGTGGGTTAAGCCTCTGCCTTTGGCTCAGGTCATGGTCTCAGAGTCCTGGGATCGAGCCCCGCATCGGGCTCTCTGCTCCGCAGAGAGCCTGCTTCCTCATCTCACTCTGCCTGCCTCTCTGCCTACTTGTGATCTCTCTCTGTCAAATAAATAAAACAAAAAGTTTAAAAAAAAAACACACCAGGGTGATGAATTAATTTGGAAGAGAAATGAGATAAGATGAACATAACCTCAGAGGATATCCCAGATAGAGAAACCAAAGAGTGAGAAAACAAAAACACTTCCAGAGAGCCTTCAAAAGTCATATTGACCCTGCATGAGTCATATAAGTGTGTCCCAGACGGAATCCTTACCCCCCAAGCCTCAGTGCCTTCCTGCTTGTCACCCCAGGGCCCACAGAAGTCAGCTCTGGATTGACTTCCTTGCAGCCCACAGCCACCAAATGCAGCAAGTCACCACAAGTGAGAAATTCCTGATACATTCAGACTCTGCACTGACATATTAGGTGGACAGCCTGGAACATTCTCTCTTCCTCCAGCTTCAAAATGGAATAATCTGGTTTTCGTAGTGATTTAGTTCAGAAAGCACTCTTGTTTGCTGTCATAGGAGGACTGCCTCCCAGCCCATATTACTGGCTCCATTAGTGGGAGGAGCAGGAAATCTGAAAGGCACAGGTGCAGAGTCTGGGGCAGTGTCTGTTTATCCCTACTGTGGCAGCATTCCTGGCATCTGTCCATAATGAGGACCCTCCCTTCAGGTCTCAGAAAGCCTTCCCCATTCCATGATGGACAAGCTGGACCAGTAGTTCTGAGGGTGTTCCTTGGACCATGAGCAGCATCTCCTGAAAACTTAACTAGAAATGCAGATTTTCCAGCCTCATTTCTAGTCCTCCTGAATCAGAAACTGGGAAAGGGGCCAGCAATCTCTGTCTTCACAGACTCTCCAGGCAATTCTAATACTTACTCAAAATGAGAACCCCTGAGCTAGACACTTCCTGCTACTCTCCTTTTCATGGTGATTTCTGAAAGTTGGCTTCACCAGTGAGTAAATATTTTAGAAGAACAAAAAAAAAGTGATTTGATAGTAGCCTGAAAACTTTTAATTTTGGCCAAAAAATAAAAGTCTATTAAAATAATGAGATCTAACTAAAATTTAATATCACATTCCTTTCATTAAATAGGGGGCTCTTGATCATGAAAAACAATAAGAAAGACCTGAAGGACCTAATCTTGGAATATAGGACAGTCCCATCTACTAAATTAAATTAGCTTTATTAGAAACTCACAGCTGTGTCTTCATTTTCCTCTGTTTGCTATTAGCTGGTGAAAACTCACTGGTGAAACCTCTCTTGTGAACTTGGAATTGTCCAGAGGCCAGCAGTTTGGAATCACTGCTCTACAGTGGTAAAAGGAAGAGTTAAACGTTGCTGTTGCTCAAGGCAACCAGAAGTTTTATACAAAGTCTTCCATAGTCTTGTTCTTAACCTGACCAGGAAATAGGGAAAGTGGTGTGGGAAGAACACACACACACACACACACACACACACACACACACACACTCACACACACACACAGAGCTTGATTAATTTTTTTCCCCACGTGGGCCAGTGAATTGGCTCTCCCACGCACTGGACATATTATTTATCCCCATATTTTTAGGGATATAATCCTCTTCTCAGTCCACAGATAGACATTTGATTGGCATCATTTGCAGGTTTTATATGCAGCACTCCCCTTCTAGGTAGTTCTGTTGCTTAGGAGATTGGTAGCCGTGCTCCTGGAGAAGGTCAAGGTGCAGATGGCTCCTGAGCCTTGTAAGGGCAGCTCCTGGGCTCGCTGGCAGGGTGAAAGTAACTAGCTATAAACCCGGAGTGCTGAAGCCAGGGAGAACCAGCTCCCTAGGATGGTTGTGGAAATGCAAGGTCAGAGCTGCAAATCTCCGAACAGCTTTCAGTTTTGACCACGAAGTGATGCTGGTTCTGGGAAAGGGTTACAGTGGTCCCTTCTGATGATGGCTCCAAACACTCTAGCCTGCCCCTTCCTCTGCAGCCTTTGAAACTCAATATTTCAGAGTTCAAAAGAACTGCTCCATCAACAGCTTACCCATTGCAGGATAAACCAGGACCGCGTACCTGTATGCATGTGGGGTGTGTGTGTGTGTGTGTGTGTGTGTGTGTGTGTGTGTGTGTGTGTGTTGGCGAGATTGTATCTGTATGCATGTGGGAGCCAGGGTGGGCATGTATTCATGTAAAATGAACCTAATATGTGCCTGGGATGAGCAGGCCCCCACTTAGGAAACTCAAGTTGGCTGCCTCAGACCTGCCCTTGGTTTACATTTAATTCCAATTCTGCATTCTGCCTATCTTCTTAGAGCCCTTAGAAGTCATAAACCTCATTCCACTAGAAAAATGAAATGTTCCTTTAATTAATATCAAGTGCCATCACTCTTGCCTTGTACGGTTGCCCTCTCCTGAGACCACGGGGGAAATTGTCTTCTGCCCCTTGAGTTAATCAGTGCTGAATATTGAGATATTGATGAATCAAGGAGTGTAATTGAATCTTCTTAATGCAGAGAGGATGAGTGGGGATTGAGGGCCTCTCCTTAGCTGTCATCACCCCTAAAGATTTAGGAAATCTCTTCTCATATTACTTCTGTTTGGCAGGAGATACCATCCCACATCCCAATCTCCATGTTTACGGGCTCTCATCACCCGCACTAGACACTAGACTTCGCAACTTTCCAGCTGTGCCCCAGGCCCCTCAGTGCTGCCCTTTGAAAGAATCTAGGCCAGAGCTCCTCTCTCCCACATCAAAGGGGCCAGGGAGGAGAAGGCTTACCCCCTCACAAGGCGATTAAGCCTATTACAGAGGATGGGAGGAAGGCTGAGACAGCAAAGCAAAATGAGCAATTTGGGTCATGGAAGCATGGTGAATAATTCAGGTCCTTTGATCCACAGAGACAATTAACTTTGATTATTGATAACAAGAATAATTGTGATCAACATTTATTGAGTGCTTACTGTATGCCAGGCACTGTTCTAAGAGTTCTACATAAATTAACCCTCTCACCAACCTAGAGAGGTAGGCATCATTACCCTTCTTTTACAGATAAGGAAACTGAGGTACAGAAAATTTTAAACAACCTGTTCAGGGTCCCATGGTTAGTAAACAGTAGAGCAGAGATCTCTGTGACCATCCAGCTCCGTAGCCTCAGCTTTTACCCACAACCCTGCACAGCCTAAATGAAAAGCCAGCCATGATCCTGCTCTGGCCTTAGGACATCATTCTCGGAGCAACTCTGACACAGCTGATGCTTGAGTTCCCCATTGCTGACAAGGAAGGTTAGGCTCCCAGCACTTCAGACCAAAGTGGAACAGATCCAGTGGTGGACCTAGAATTCAAAGCCAGCCCATGACACCAGTGGCACAGCCCCTCCCACTGTTCTGTGCTGCCAAGTTACAGATGGGATTCTTCATTGACTATGGAGGGATAGGCTTGGCCTGACCCCCCTCTTTGTTGCCACTCACAGGAGCCTCTATGGAGCTGTGTATACAGCAAGTGCTCATGGCTCACTAGCTACTTCCTGGGGTGGTTTCTGCCTCAGTTTGGCTCCCAGCGGTGAAAGCTAACACTATTTTGGTCGTCGCCCTTCTTTTTTCCATTGTATTTTTGTTTTAAATCACAATTTCTGTGCCTTCCACAGATATTAGCCACCAAAGAGTTTCCTGGAGTATCTAAAGTGATTACCACATCCGAGGCTGTGTGCAGCATGATTTGGGGTGCTGACATCTTCCACACATAGGGAGAAGCCATGACCAAGCTAGAGAGCGTAGAGTAGAAGAAAAAACAGTCCCACCTCTGGCCCCCACTAAGCACGTGGCATTGCATAATTTATGTCCTCTCTTTGAACCTCAGTCTTCCCACCTGTAAGATGGTAACATTGGATGAGATTGTCTCTGTCTGGCTCAAACTGAGAAAAGGATTGGAAGAAATGAGGCCATGCCCCCAGGCATTTATAATGGGGTAGAGGGCACCAGCAGGGACCCTTTTATTTCTCCTATCTCTGGGCACCGCTTCTTTTTACTGTTCCCACATTAAAAAAAAAAAAAAAAAAAAGCCTGTTGGAAACCCTAGCCTGACTTTGAAGCAGTCAGGAGCCCTCTCTTGCCTCCTCAGAATGTAGATTCAAGAGACATGAGTCTGATTCTGCTCATGGGAATAGAAAGGATGGCATTCTGGCCCTTCTGACACCTAATCTTCCAGTGCATCTGGAGACAAACTATGCAAAGAGCAACCTTTAAAAGCCAGACTGTATTTTTAGAATTTTGTGTTTCCTCTTAGCCATAGTCCTGGGAGTAATACGCAACTTGTCTCCTTGACAGGGGACAATACATATAAAAAAAACAGAATATGTACTGCCACGAACACAGTGGAAAAGCACCTTTTCTCCCCTGAAGCCTTCTCATTAGAGATTCTGAAGACTACTCCCACCATCGACTTTTGTGTTCCTCTTGTCCGGTTGCATATGATGGGTTTTCAAAGCCAAAGGGTAACTTAGTATTTATAGACTGTGGAAACTCTTTCTAGTTCGTTGACTATGTTATATATGATACAACAAAAGACTTTTTCTGCAAGGTACTTGTGACTCGAACTCCATCTGAAGCTTGAGAAGGCTTTTGAATGGGTAGGTTAACTCTTCCACAAATTCACTTTAGTGGTGGATGTCCAATTTGAAAAGTAAACACAGTCAACCCCAGTTTCCCAAAGTGCCCAAATGTCCCTTCCTGGGGTTGTGAATAGGCAACCAGATTGACCACTGAGGGGAATAGGGCTGACTATTGGTTATAAAAATGGATTTCAGAAGAGCTGAAGTCAGTGAGGGGTTTGTGGTCAAAAGGAGGTCCAGGAATTATAGGGTTAGGGTTAGGCTTAGAGGCAGGAGAGGCATTGAAGGTAAATGCTTATGCCACTCCAGGTAGACTGCATTGCTAGGTTATGCTGCAGGAACAAACAGCTCCCAGATCTCAGTGGCTTACAGCAAGGGTTTATTTCTCACTCATGTTACATAACTGGCCTGGGCTGTGGAAGGACTGTTCCACACAGCCCCTCAGACCAGTGGCTCCCTTTCCATCCCATAGCTGTGCCATCTGGATGGAGCATATGGCCTATTGGGTTTCTGAAGAGAGGCTGGTGGACGTGGACTTTTTACTGCTTCCTTCCAGAAGAGACAGGCTTGTCATCACCTCTAACATTTCACTGGCCAGACCTAATCACATGGCCCACCTAACTGCAAAGGCTGCCAGGAAGTGTAGTCTTCCATATGCCCAGGAAAAGGAGGAAAGCCAGATATTGGTCAGCACACATGATGCCTGCCAACACAATCTAGAATCAGGACTGCAAGATGAAGGAGCCAATGTGGTGGGACAGACAGCAGGGAGTATGTGCAGAGATTCCTGAAGTGTTAACTTCAACCCCACTTTTCTCCAGGGTTAGAGAAAGGTCTAGGACTGTCAAAGATTTGAGCAAAGTCTTAGCAATTTTAGGGGACCTGGAAAATGTCAGCTTTTAAAGGGCCTCCCTGTTGTATCATTTTGATATTCTATATGTTTCATAATTTCATCTTCATCTAAATCTCTCCCCCACAATGCAATTCCTCAGTAAAAGTATATGAACCTTAATTATGAAATCTCTCATCATCATCATCATTGAGGGAGTCTGAAGCGTTGATTACTAGAAGTTTCTGCAAATCCTAAGTGGGCCCCAGGATTCACAGTCCCTTGTGGGACAGAAAGATTAGAGGTTGGAGAGGAACAGGTGACTTCACAGTTTTAAAAAGTGTGGTTCCAAACCATCTTACCTCCTTCTCTCTCTTCGATGATCTTGACAAGTTTTAAATGTACAAACCTGTCTGCATCTTTTATCTTCCTCCAAGTCCTGAGGAAGACATGAGATAACATCATTTTATCTAACTACATTATTCTCAGTATCTCCAAGATAAATACCAGCTACCATTTCCCTACCAGAAAATAATGTTCCCTTTCTTTAATTGAGTTTACTTTCATTGTCTGTAAAATAGGGATTATATATATATATATCTGCATATATATATATATATCTGCCTCAGATTATTATTATATATTATATAATTATATACATACATATGTATGTATGTGTGTGTGTATATATATATACATATATATGTATGTATGTGTGTGTGTGTGTGTATATATATATATATATATATATATATATATCTGCCTCACAGAGTTGCTGTGAAAATTAATGAGATGGTAGAGAACAAGAATTTGGAGAATGAATGTTCAGATCCAGATTGATTTTTTTTTTAATTTTTTTTTTTGGAAAGGTCGCTTCTCCTTGTTATCCCAAACTCAGAATCAAATAGATGCAACTGCTGTAGCAAGAGATAGCAATGTGTGTGAAACACCTGGCGTTGTTCCTGGCAGCAGGAACTAATACCAGTATTAGTACCACTGGTGGTAGTATTATTACTGCTGATTCTGATACCATCACCTTTACACAACGATGATGAGTTTTTCTAGGGATTTGTTTTAGTAAACCAAATTCTGCTTGTGAACATAGATTTTTCTCCCCACGGGTGCTTTTTAGCAGAATATAAGAATCCATTTTAGTTTTTGGTCCTGGGATTTTACCTGACTTCTCTTTCTCTTTTTACCTCTTTTCTTTCCTGGTATTGCAGTAGTTTCAGGAATGACAACCATGTTCACAGACTCCAGGCTCAGCCCTGCTTCTTTCCTGTCATCTCCGCTCTCCCACTGTGTAGTGACTTTCATTTTCTCAATTTCAGTGCCGGTGGCAGATATCAAAGCTGTGGTGACGGGGAAGGACTGCCCTCATATGAAAGAGAAAGGTGCCCTTAAACAAAACAAGGTATGATTTCCAAATTGTTGCAAACAGTGCTATCTCACAGTGCCACCAGAGACGGCGGGGGTTAGGGGCCACCCCACATTAGTAGCAATGCACGTGTGCATACGTGCACGTGCTTGTGCTATAGCACATCACTTACTCAGCTCTCCTTTTTCCTTTCCTGACTGCTTTTATATCCCTTAGCCTTATGCTTTTACTGATCACTTTCCAATTCCTCTCCCCCACCTCTTCCATTCTCTCCCCTCCTGTCTCCTGACAACCCTAGAAATTGCCTTCCACTGTTGTCACCCAAGCCACCCTCAAGCCTGCCCCCCTCATCCCCATCCACTCTTTGGGCCTCTCCTCACTTCCCATTTATGTTCATGCTCTCCCTTCTCTGACTTCCACTCCAATCTCTTCCATTTTCTCCTGCTGTCCTTACCTTCTTGGTAGCCTCTGGAGTCTCTGTAAAGCCTGGGAAAAAGGATTCAAAACATTTTAGAAAATTTAAGGGCGTGGTAGCCTTCAACTTCATGGAAAGTATGTGAAATAACTCAAACCCATATTAAAGGGAAAATTTTCCCCCAGAGGTGAATATTGCTTAAATCCTCTTCATACCACAATATTTTTCACCCTCCCCTGCTAGTTACCAACCAGGTGTTGATCATAACAGCCTAGGTTCCATACTAGAGAGTGTGGAAGGAGGCACTATCTGAAAAGATGGCAGAATTTCCTTTGCCCCCACTTTGGAGGTATTTGCCCTTGGAAGGGCCACCAGGGAGCCAATTCTTTGTTTCTACCTCTCGCTTCTTGTGATACATAGTACTCATCCAGGAACAAAATTATCTAGATAGATCTGGGTACTCCAGACACCTTGGTAAAAAAATACCCCACAGATCAGTTGTACAGTTGTACTGTAAAAGTACTATTTAGGAGGATAAAGATACTGTTAAGATACTGCTGAGAAGACCGACAGTAAGATCATTGGTTCTTAAGACACATAAGTATAACTCACCTCAACTCAATGTGAATTCCTTCTTTGTCAAGCCTGTCACAGCACCATCATATAATGCACTTAGCTGACAAGCATACTGATACAACGGTGTGCCTCAGAGTCTGTGGGTCACCTGTTACACAACATTTCTCTCTTCGTGATGTGGGGGAACAGGGATTGTACCACTCATCAGACTTCAGAGGAGCATCCTTAACTATACCAGCAAGGTCCCAGTCTTCATGGTTTGCTTCCTCAGCCACCTGATACACAAAGTCTCAGGGAGCACTGACTCAGCTCAGCCCCATGGTTCTAGAACACTTGAAGCTGAGCAGGAAACAAGGTGGGGAAATTGGCAGCAACAAGAGTTTATAACCCAGAGAAGGCCAGGAATGGTGTAGCTGGCAGCAAAACAGACTGCCAGGACTCATGAGCTCCAAGTAGGGATGGAGAGCATTAGGTAAAATACATGTGGAGAGACTATTTTCAGTTCCAACATGTAAGGGGCTTGGGAATCTTCACTCCTATCCTTATAGTAAGAAGAACCTGAATAAAGTGCAAGTCAACAATTTTCTTGGACCTACCTGAGAACTGAGGTTGCAGGGCAAACCGCCACCCTGGAATCTGGAGAGTCAAGGGCATCCCAAGAGCCACAGCCCAAACTGCTCACTTGGCACAGAATCCACTGGAGCTAGAAATCACAGGATCCCTTAAATGACAATTCTGATAAATTGCTATAGACTGAGTGTGGGTTAGTGTAAGGTTGAGAAACTTGGGGTTGCAGTCTTCTGGGGAGAATAGTTTCATAGGCTTTACCTACTATAACCCTAGTGGATTCTCACAGTGAGGAACTGAAAAGGACCATCCCTCATGTCTCTGGCAGGGAAAAAGAAAGAGTAAACATGAAATATGCCAGAGCCTTCTCCATAAAAAAGTCCTGTTCTCCAGACCCCTTTTTCCTCTCTAGGGCAAGGGCATTTCTCCAATTTTATCTCATTTTAACCTTTCTGTCTCAACTCTGGTGTTGGGGGTGGGAGTGGGGGTTGGGAGACATAGTCAAGTCAAAGCCCAAGGAAATTGATAGGAAACTCTGCATCCAGGCAAAAGGAGAGAGGATAGGAAGGGAAGTCTATACCATTTAAGAAGGTGAAAGCCAGAAGAAACAGAGGCCCTAAAAGATGAAAACTTAATTGGGAAATTACAGAATGCTATTCATCACCCATACCCTACCAATGCACTAATAAGACTCCAAGATAATAAAACATTGGATTAGGGCAGAAAGATCTCCAAGACATCAACTCTCTCTGAGGAGGAGTACTTAGGGAAACCCAAAGTCAATAGAGGAGATGAAAAACAGAAACAGTAGAGGAATTTGAAGCCTCTGGCATTTATAGCTACAGCAAATATTAAACATACCCCAATTCCTTACCAGATTAACATAAATCATCACCATAAGGGTCTGTATCTCTCACTTCCTATTGCCTAACATAACATGTCTGGATCGCAACAAAAATTTTAGGCATGCCAAAAAGCAAGAAAAAATAGCCTGAAGAAACAAAGCAATCATCAGAACCAGACTCCATTATGACAAAGATGCTAGGATTATCAGACAGAGAATTTAAAATAACTAGATTATAAGTGTCTTAGGCTCTAATGGGAAAAGGAAACAACTTGAAGGAACAGATAGATAATGTAAGCAAAGAGGCAGAAACTCTAGAAATGAATCAAAAGGAAAGGCTATAAATAAAAGTACTATCACAGAAGTGAAGAATGCTTCTCCTGGGTTTATCAGTAGACTTGATGTGGCCAAGTAAAGGATTAGTGCCTCAAAGATGAGTCAATAGAAACTTCTAAACTGAAACAAAGAGGGGAAAAAAAATGAAAACTCCAAAGAACTGAGAGACAATTGCAGAAGGTATAACCTATGTTTAATTAGAATACCAGAAGAAAAAAATAATGGTGCAAAAGAAATATTAAATCAAGAGATGGTGGGGCGCCTGGGTGGTTCAGTGGGTTAAGCCTCTGCCTTCGGCTCAGGTCATAATCTTAGGGTCCTGGGATCGAGCCCTGCATCGGGCTCTCTGCTCAACCAGGAGTCAGCTTCCTCCTCTCTCTCTGCCTGTCTCTCTGTCTACTTGTGATCTCTGCCTGTCAAATAAATGAATAAAATATTAAAAAAAAAAGAATGGCTAAGGACAGTCCAAAATTAATGACAGACATAAAACCACAAATCCAGGAAATTTAGAGAACATTAAGCAAGATAAATATGCAAAAACAACAACAACAACAAAAACCCCACCCATAACATTTAGGCATGTCATATTCCAAATGCAGAAAACCAAAGGCAAAGAACTAACAGGATAAATTCCCAAATCCATTATTTTATGGGGATTTCAATACCTCTCTGTCAGTAATTGATAGATAAAGCAAACAGAAAATCAATAAAGATATTGATGACTTAGAACAACATCATCAGTCAACTTGATCTAATTACCAGTAATATAAAATCTACCTGACAGTGCCGAATACACATTCTTGTGAAGCTCACAAGAGACATTGACCAAGACAGACCACATTCTGAGACATAAAATATATCCTAACAAATTTAAAAGAATAGCAGTCATACAAAGCATGTTCTCAGGCCAGAGTGGACTTAAGCTAGAAATCAGTAATAGAAAGATAGCTGGAAATTCTCCCCAAATACTTAGAAATTTAAAAATACACTTCTACATAGTTCAAAGGAGTCTCAAGAGAAATTACAAAATAAACTACATGGAGCTAAAATGTAACATCAAGATGTGCAGGATGGGGCAAAAGCAGTGCTAGAGGGAAACTTATAATATTAAACACATATCTATTAGAAAAGAAGAAATATATAAAGTCAATAAAGTTTCTACCTTATGAAGCTGGAGAAGAGCAATTTAAGCCTAAAGCAAAGAGAAGAAAAGAAATAATTAATATTAGAGTTGAAATCAGTGAAACTGAAAACAGGGAAAATCAACAAAAGCAAAACTTGGTTTTTGGAAGATATTAATAAAACTGATAAACTTCCAGCCTGACTAACCAAAAAAAAAAAAAAAAAGAGAGAGAGAAGACACAAGTCACCAATATTGAAACAGGTGTGGAGATGATGATCTCATTGGAGCATATGACACATGTGGGTGGATGTGGCCTTCCTGTGTCATACTCTTCTCCCTGTAGAGGAGACCAAAGGAACAGAGTAAGTGACATTTTCCAATCTATTTTTTTTTGTCATGACCTTCATGGAAAATTGGATAGATGGATGGACAAAATGGGCACACTGCTATAAACATAGAGATATGTTAGCAAGTGGAGGCTCTTCCCTGGTATTCACTGGTCAAAATGTTCTAGTCACCCCCTGCTCTTCCAAGCTACGTTGAGGGCTGAGACAGGCAGTATCTCCCCCAGCCTGACTCTTTCATTGCCTGTACATGAAAACTGATTGTCTTGCAAAGTTTCCAGCATTCATACACCTGGTTCATCAGGAAAAACATAAAAAGGCAGACAGGAAACCCATGGTTCTAAGACTTTCCTGCCTCAATCCCCCATACCCACACCCCTTCTTCTAGTACTCCGCAGGCCTGCTGCTCCCTACCTCTGGGACTTCTGGTAGAAAAGGGGATATCTGCAGCTTAAAAAGAGAGCTAGGATTAAGGACACAATGTGTCCATAGGAGATCTATTGGTACATGGTAGTGGGCAGTAACCAATGTGTGTTGCTGGCTCTTCAGACAGTTTTTCCAACTAGAGGGTAGGTTCTGACATTTCGTGCTATGAGACTTTGGTTAGTTCAATTGCTGAGCAAGGCAGACTTCAAAATTAGCATCCATAAGGGAGATACCTCGTTAATAGCAATAACATTGGTAAATGATCGGACTTCTCACTCATGTGGCATCTGATATGCTGGGCACTGTCCAAGGTCCTAGGAATAGAAAAGGAAAGGAACCAATCTGACCAGGTCTCACTGATAACAAATAGGAATATATTTCACATAGCAGAAGCTTCCATCTCACCATGTCCTAGAATCTAGCTTTTATTTTTCTAGTGTAATTCATGAACCTGCCATAAGAAACAGATTAAACTAGAAGCTAATGTTCTAGCATCAGCTTGAAAACCCTGGTCTTAACGCAAAGGCCTTTTATTGAGATTTGCTTCATTTCATACTCATATGAGATTAAGTATCTTCTTTCTATCAGGTCTGTGCCAGGAACTAGAATTCAAAGATAAATACAACCTAGCCCCTAGCCCTGGATGTCTAGTAGATGTAAGACTTAGGTGCCAACATGCAATGATAATCCAATGTTGTCTACTTCTGGGACATTTAAATACAGAGAGAGCCTGGGAGACTTGAGAAAGGCTCCTGGAGGAAATGGTGTCTGAGGTGGGTTTGAAAAGGAATTGCTAAGGGAGGGAAAGTGAGAGGAAGACTTTCTAGGAAGAGGAGGGAGTATGTGAAAAGGCACAGGGTGCTTCCAACATAAAATGAAACATCCTCTGATTGAGAAACATTGAATTCAGGGTATAGGATTGAGAGACAGAAGACAGAGAGAGAGGACCGAGAGAAGAAAATGGGTTGGAGAACTACTGGCTGATAATGCTAAGATAGATTGGGGCCAGAACGTTATAGCTGCCCAAGAAGGCAGTAGCCTCTATTATTTTATGTTCTACATGAGTAAGTAATTTTGCCTTCTAAAATAGAAACTCAAACTCATAGATCTATAGATGAGCAGCCATGTATTATAGCTATGAAATCTACTGCTATGCCTATAGCCATATTTAGCACACTCACAAGCCAAGTTATATCCTGTGTTTTTGCCCTCGAGATGACCTGAGGAGATGGTAGAGAACCGACATAGCTCAAGGGAATGCTGGGGAAAATGGCCAAATGGGACCTTTCACCCCAAAACAATATAAGGAATGGTGGCCAGTGCCTATACTAAAAATATGTTGCATAGGACTCAACTCTTGTATTCAGTCTCTCATTTAACCCCTGGAAAGTGGCAGTCTCTGTCCATGCCCAGAATTTCTTTAAGCTTCTCCTGACCCAGCATGCCTCATCACTGCTCACAGGCCCCAGAGTTGAGGATGGGGTCAGAAACCCCAGCGCATTGTTGTGAGAGATGAGAATTAATGGAATTAGAGGATGAAAATAAGGAGCTCCAGAACATAATTTTTCATAGAATTAAATCCAGAGGGAATAAAAGACCTTAGGTTGTGAGTAGCAAAGCCCCAGAGCATCAGATGTCTGAATGCTGTGGAGTGTGATGAAGCCCCTGAGGGGGACACTGCCCCAGATCCGTGACCGCTCCGCTACACCTCCTGGCACCTCTGTTCCTCACAGGCGGTTTGGACAGGTGGCAGCTTCTAGAATGTTAGTCCAAGAGGTGCCATCGCTCCCAGCTCTGTAGCCTCTATGCTCGAAGTGCTGACCTCTATCAGTAACTCAATGACAACAAGCCAGGAACGTCAATAAAATTCATTATAGGCAAAAGCAGCCTTTAATGCAGGCATGTGGATGAGAGAATTAATTCCTCCCACCCCTCCCAGGCAGCTTTGGTGAAATGAAAGTGGGGATTGACATTTTCACGAATTTCCCCTTTCCTGCCTGTGTTTATCAGAAATCTAGGTCATGACGACTCCGCTCCTTCTCGTCCTCACTGGTTTGCGCCTTAGGAAGGCAAAACCCAAAGTTGGCAGGCCCCCTCCTTTCTTTCCCTTCTGTGAGCTTCTGCAGGAGAGAAAGTGTCCCAAGGATAGCCACACGGACAGTCTGGTCTCAGATGACATCAACACCTAGTCAAGAGGCTGCATCTGAGCTCTGATGGTGTTTACCCTGGCTGTCGTTAGCAAGGGGCTGATTCATGTGACTGCCCAAGCAGAGTGCCAGGTGTCCAGCCTCAACCCAGAAATCCATTTGTGAATTTCACCTCTGAAGGTGACCTAGGGCCATCACCATATACTGATAGGTCATTCACAGCAAAGCCCATCCTTTCCTTTTTCCCCGTCTCTCAAGCAGGAGTCCAAGAAAATGAGGAGAGAGGTACTTTGCAGAATAGCTCCCATTCCTGACTTGGCATTCTTTCCTTCACTTACTCCTGTTTCTGGCAGGGTGAGGAGGCTGTAAGAGTTTGAGATACTGGTAATTCTGGGTTCAGAACAAGAGCGGCTCCCTCTTAATGAGGGGGCAGCTGGAGGTGAGTCAGACACAGACGAACCCCACGAGAGCCCAAATAGCTGGATGGTTGACTGTGTCAGGAGAGGCATCCAGCTAATGATAGGCCTTCAGAGGTCACCTAACAAGAATTGTTTAACCCATCTGAAAGTCTGAAATCTGGAGACATTGGCCTTATCTGTCTGCCTTCCATCTTCTTTCTGGAGCATTCTTGCTGTGAGTTATTGGCCAAAGGCAAATCCTCTGACAGAAGTTAGGCAGAGAATGATGTGGAAAGATCTGCCCTCCTAAGAAATTATGCTGTATATGTGTGTTGTAACAATGGAGAGCATGGGTACACTTGGCCCTTTCCCTCCAGATTAGGGGCTTTTAGGATGTTGAGTTGTTCCGTGACTGTCTTCCAAAGGTTGGGTCTCGCTAACTGCTCAAACCGATAGAATAATCATTGTCCCCAATAATGTACAGCACATATAATTTGAGAAGTATATTTTAACATACATATTAGACATGACATTGAGTGTTTCAGCCGAGGTCATACAGTTACAGTGAAATGACAGTGTCACTTACTCCTTGGCCCTTTGGGTCTGGCTCATAGCCTGCACTCAGCAGACACTCACCAATGAATGAACCCACATATTCTAACATTGGGCCCTTGCTTGACCTTTATACTCTGCAGCCTCTGGATAACATCTAAGTTTTTTGTAGCCTTTGCTCCATAGTACTTCAAAGAGCAGAGGACCTAAAGATAATGAGTTCACCCACAAGCCTCATTGGTTCCCATGTAGCTTCCATGTTTTAGGAAGTTCATACCCCTATGGCCATCTGTCTGTTTGGGGGTGATCAAAGAGAGAGCAGCCCTTAATCTGCTGGTTGGAAAAGAGTTTACTCTTTCTTAGGTCTCCCTAGACCTAGAAAGGAGAAGCTAAAGAAAGAAGACTATCATAGCTTTGGGGTTATATGGCTTCGGACAATGATTTAACTTCTCTAAGCTCCTTCCCCTAAAAGAGGAAAGATCGTACTTGCTACAAGGACTATCTTGAGATTTAAATGAGTTGGCTTAAGCAGACCTCCCCCAAATAGAAGGACATGTGCTATGAACCTTGATAAAAACAAAAACAAAAAAATACTCCTTCGTCCCATCAACCTCACTGCTGCCCCTCATGTCTGGACTCACTCTCTGTTCAATCCGTAGTCACTTGTACCTGCAGAACCAATGTGGCCCTTTTTCTCAATGTGGTGTTTTCTCTGATCCCTTGTAGGAGGTGCTTGAACTTGCTTTCTCCATCTTGTATGACTCAAACTGCCAACTGAACTTCATAGCTCCTGACAAGCATGAGGTAAGGGTCTCAGTGGGGTTAATTTGTGGGAGAATGTCACTTTTTCCTTTTGCTAGAAAAACAAGCAAGAGAGAAATATTGTAAAGAAATTCACTTAGGGGTGCCTGGGTGGCTCAGTTGGTTAAGCAACTGCCTTCAGCTCAGGTCATGATCCTGGAGTCCCGGGATCGAGTCCCACATCGGACTCCCAGCTCCATGGGGAGTCTGCTTCTCCCTCTGACCTTCTCCCCTCTCATGCTCTCTCTCATGCTCTCTCTCTGAAATAAATAAATAAAATCTAAAAAAAAAAAAAAAAAGAAAGAAATTTCACTTAAAAAAAAAAAAAAGCCGGCCTAAGAAAAATCATGAACAAAGAAACATCTCGTTGATTTGGAATAGAATGGAAACTTCTTTTTTTTTTTTTTAAAGATTTTATTTATTTATTTGACAGAGAGAGATCACAACTAGGCAGAGCGGCAGACAGAGAGAGAGGGAGAAGCAGGCTCTCCCCTGAGCAGGGAGCATAATGTGGTGCTCGACCCCAGAACCCTGGGCTCATGGCCTGAGCCTAAGGCAGAGGCTTAACTCACTGAGCCACCCAGGCACTCCAAATAGAAACTTTTTAAAAACTGCCAGTTATTGGGATGCCTGGGTGGCTCAGTTGGTTAAGCAGCTGCCTTCGGCTCAGGTCATGATCCCAGCGTCCTGTGATCGAGTCCCACATCGGGCTCCTTGCTCGGCAGGGAGTCTGCTTCTCCCTCTGCCTGCCTCTCTCTCTGCCTGTGCTCGTTCACTCTCTCTCTGACAAATAAATAAATAAAATCTTTTAAAAAAAAAAACAAAACTGCCAGTTATCACAGATTCAGCCTCTTACTAGCTTGACCAAGAGTTCATGGTAAAGAAAGAGAATGTACAAATGCTTCAGCAAGGGCCTAATTGTCAGCCCTGAGGAAGAATCAGCCTTGACAAAGCTTTGGTTTCCATTTAGTATTGGATTTTGAGTCAGGATCTTCCCAAGATAAACTTGTCTCTACTCTTTAAAACATTGGATGAAGTAGGTTTTCTACCATGTTTCCTTAAGTTATTTTAAGAGATTCAGGGCTGTCTCTGCTGTTGGAATTTTATTTTTAAGATGATTTTATTCCTTTTTGACATCTTGTTATATGTATAATTTGTTTTTCTTCTTGAAGCATGCCTGTCAGCTATATTTAAAATATTTAGCATAGATCTAGGAAAATATATTTGTAAGGTGAAATAAAGCTATGGTTGATGTAACTTGTTCTCTTGTAAGCGAGAGCCCAGCATTATGCTCCAAACTCTTATTTTTAGATGATACCATTCAAATTTTTGTTTTACATGTGGTTGCATAAACAGCTTTTAGAAAGGAAGGGAACATTTTAATAGAATCTGACTTTTGTTTCCCATTTCCCCTAGGAGACTCTGCTCATTTGGAAGTTATTCAGTATCTGCTTTTCACTGGTTTAAAGCTTTTGAATAAAATTGTACATCCCAAAGAGAGAGGAAAGATTAGATGCAAATCCTGCATTTAGAATGGTGCTTAAATGTAATTCTGTGTTACTTGACATTTAGTTTGCAAAAGGGTATGACTTTGTCTTCATCTTTCTGAAAATAGATACTGAGGCCTACTGCTTCTCTTTTTAAATAAAATTGTGGTTATATACAGGCAGGCCACCGTATTAAGAAGGAGAACTCTGGATGTTATTTAAATCTAGGCAAATCTGTTTTCTCCAGTGTGCATTAATTCCAGATAAGGACAAATGTTCTCCAACTGCCAAATTTTTATTTGTAACTGCCACCTTTTATTGATACAGGGAGGTGAAAAATGTCATATACTTGTGAACACTTTTCATTTCTTCAGCTCTCTTTCATATGTATTACCTCATTTTATTTGCATAATCACTCAATAAAACAGGAAGTCCTATTACAGATATCTTCATTTATCATATAAGGAGAGAGGCCTCCCAAAATCTAATACCTCAACATTAGTAAGGATAATAGTAATTGCGACTAGCCTGGATTTCTCTGTGCCAGGCAGCATCCCGTGTCTTGTGGACTTCACCTCACTTAATCTTCATTTACCTCTGAGAGAAACAAACTATTATGCCCATTTGATAAAGGAGGGAAATGAGTCAAAGAGGTTAAGAAGCCTGTTCAAGGTCAAACTAGTAATAAGTAATAGAGCTGGAATTGAAACCACGGAGCCTTGCTCCAGGGTCCTTGTCTCCTTGGTCCCTGCACTGTGTAGCTAGGGAGGCAGGAAGCGGGACCAGATCTCCCCGCTTCCGGCCTGTGCCCATTGCTCAGTGTTGGCAGTTAATCGCCTCAGGGCCAAAGTGGCACCATCTGTACCCACGCTCATGCCCAGTTGCCCCCCTCCCAGATTCCTAGCCAAGCAAAACCAAAAAATCATTTATTTGTAAATATTCCAGTGTGTCTCTCTAAATCACAGTGCCCATTTTGAAACCAACTACAGTACCATTTTCACAGCTGATTTGTTAACATTTTGATACCACAATCCGTAGTTGGCTTTCAGACTTCTCCCCTTGTCTCCTGTGTGTGTTTTATTTCTTCTACCCTTTGTTCAGATCAGCATCCAAATAAGATCCATGTATAGCAATTGGTCAGCATGTTTCTTCAGTTTCCTTGAATCTATAGGTTCCTCTCTCTCTCTCTCTCTCTCTCTCTCTCGGGAGCATCTGCTTGTGCTCTTCTTCCTTGCAAACCATTCATTGAAAAAACCAGGTCATCTGTCTGGTAACCTTGCTGAGAGTCTAGATTTTGCTGATTATAATTAGGTGTGTTAGTTCACTGTGGCCACTGCCACAAATTACCGCAAACTTAGCAGCTTAAAACAACATGAATGTATTACCTTACAATTCTAGAGGTTAGAAGTCTGATGTAGGTCTTTTTGGGGGCTAAAATCAAGGTACTGGCAGGGATGCATTCCTTTTTGGCGGTTCTAGGGGGAAAATCCAATTCCTTGCCATTTGCACGTCTAGAGGCCACCGGCATCCCTTGACCATGGCCTCCATTCGCCCACACCGTGGCGGTTGAGTCTCCACACCACCTCATTCTGACCTCCTCCTCCATAGTCAAAACTCCCCTTCTCTCTCCCTTCTCTCACTCAGTCCTATCCTGTTTCCCTCTTCCACTTTTAAGGACCCTGGTGATTACATCAGCCCCACCTGACAATCCCAGAGGACTTTCCTATTTGCAGGTCAACTGCTTAGCGATTTTAATTCCCTTTCCCGTGCACCCTAACATACTCACAGGCTCCAAGACATGACCTCCCTTAAAAGGAGGGTATTCTTCTGCCTACTGCAAGCTGACCTGTTATTTCATAGGTTATCCATTTCCCATGTTTCCAACTGAGTGGTAGTCAGAGGATTCATCTAGTTGAAGCTCAACTTTGAGCAACAGTGATGTTGTATTCTTCTGTGGTGTCTGGTTGTCTCTCTTTGGGGGATTTAGCAGCCATTGGTGATTTTGGCCTAGATCCTTGGACCCATTAAACACTGGAAAGGTTGATACCTTAATTTGGACATTCCTTCTTCTTTATTAGTGGAAAACTGGCCTCATATTTGAGGTTATACAGTTTATATGGAATAGGGAGGATAAACCCTTGACCGTCCTTGTCAGTCTTCAGAATAATGCACGTCTTCCAAATGAGGACAGCAGCGAGGTGGTTTTGGTGTTTGAGTATCGTTACGAAGTAATGGATTTAAACATATTTGTGTTTTAATGGGTTGCAGTGATTGTCACGATCAGTGTTCTAATAATCCTATCCAAAGAAAGCACCTTCTGGTTGGCTTCTGAGTCCTACTGACATGACCCCAGATGTCTTGGACAACTTTTAATCATGCTTCTATGACAAAATATGCCAGGCTTATCTGCCTTTTCTCTGTGGAGCCGTGGTCCCTTCTGCTAGAAAATGGTTTTTAGCAACCAGAATCTGGCCATTAGCTGTGCATACTATTACTTGGTTGGGCATTATTTTTAGGCCTTTTTAGGGGCAGAGCTAGGAGTTACATTATTTCTTAAAGATAAAATACATTTTAAGTTCATTTTGATACTTTGAACTCAGATTCAGTCCTACTGAGTTTTTATTTATTGGTTGATGTACTCTTTAATAAAATTTTCTGGGCCTGCTGCTTCTCAAAAGGAAGGTACCACAGAAGTGTCACTGTGGGTTAATCTGTACTGGGAAGCTGGCCAGAACAGGAATGTCTGTACAAAAAGCAGTAATCCCAGGACTTAGGGATTTACGGTCAAACAGCGTTAGAGCCAGAAGGGGCCTCAGAGCGCATGGAGTCCAGTGGCCCCCACATCTGCAAGCGTATCAGAATTAGCTGGAAGCTTTTCTAAGTAAAATTTACTCACCACAGATCTATAAGATCAGGACCCCCAGGGTAGAACCTCAGTATCTATTTTCAGGAAGGTTATTTATGTGGAAAGTAATGTTTAGAGAAGTTCAGAATCTGTGTAAGGTATTCGTGCAGACGTGAGTACTTGCAGATTTAGCACTCAGCTGGTGTTTAGATGGTTTCAATGCTTGGGCAGAGATCACAGAGCCAAGGTGAAGTTCTGCACTTCAGGGCTGGACTACCCAGACACACACCCTCAGAATACATCCACGGTGCATCTTCTCGGCTTAAAAAGTGCTGCCACTGGTGTGCCCCATAGGAAGATTCCAGATCACTGTGGCTGAGGGTTTGTAAAGGGCTTGTAGTCCTATAGTACATTTTGCTTTGAGATCTGCTGTTATGCTCCAGGTAACCACAGTGCCGAGGACAGGCTACGTGTAGCCTGTGTACTTGACCCAATGAGGGCAGAAGAGGGGGCAATCTAGAGCCCATTCTAGAAGGAAGACTAGTCTGACAGTAAGAGCAGAACAAATGCTATCACGGAGGTCCTACAGAGGACTAGGAGATCCTAAAAGGTGAGTGGAGCGCAGCATCCAGAATGCAGGCTGTTCTGTCAGATGCTGGCAATGGAAGCCGGTTCAGCCACCACATATCTTGGCTCTAATGCCAAGGCCCAGGGCTCTAGGAGGGAAGAGGACAAGAGCAAAGGAGGTGCTCAGATAAATGAAGCAGAGTTTCTTTCTTCAAGGAGTTCACAGTCTGCTGGAGAAACAAAAGGCATGGCCAGTTTTAATGAGAAAGGAAGAACCAATTATTAGTTGGGTGCTCTGGGGGGCTTTCCGAGATCAGCGCTGTCGCCGGGAACCAGGCTTCCCAGACCTGGAGGAGAAGAAACCTGGAAACTAGAGACTCAGGGAGAAGAGACAGGCAGCCAGTCCACCTCCCATGAAGATCAGCCAATAATTTTAGCCATTTTGTCCCCCAGACACTGGGCAGCAGAATGTTACTGCCCAGCGCTTTGCAGAGAAATGCCAGGGTGGGACTACGTTTGGCTTCAGGGTGAGAGCCGGCTGTCATCGTGAGTGTTAAGAATCAGAAAGGAGAGGCAGAGATTAGCCACTAGACTAGGAACTATGCTTGAAGTCAGGAAAGAAGCAGGCTTGACTTAATGCTGAGTCCGGGCTTGGTAGGGTATATCCGACCAATAGCTTAAAAGCAGACTCACTGGTAGGATGTTGGAGGTGTGGGACGTTGTGAGGTCACGCAGAACTCAGATCCTCTTGGTACAGAAGAAAGAAGGCATCATTTGCACTGGAGTGCAGGTGTAGTAGAGTTAGATCGCCTGAGTTCCAGCCCCGCCCACTGCACCCGCTACTGCGTTCCTCAGCCTCTTGGCTCCTTGGTCCTCTCACCTGCAAACCAGAGATGTGAACTTTATAAAGTGGTGATGGAGGCAGAGCGCTTAGCACAGAGCCCAGCACATGCTGAGTGGTCATTTTTAACCACTGTCACTACTCTTGTCATTGTCATCAGTAGTCAGTTACCCTTGTCACCTCCTTTTCCACCAGTACTGTATCTGGACGGACGGGCTGAATGCGTTGCTGGGGAAAGACATGATGAGTGAGCTGACCCGGAATGACCTGGACACCCTGCTCAGCATGGAAATCAAGCTCCGCCTCCTTGACCTGGAAAACATTCAGATCCCCGACGCGCCTCCCCCCATCCCCAAGGAGCCCAGCAACTATGACTTCGTCTATGACTGTAACTGAAGTGGCCGGGCCCAGAAGCGGCCCCCTCCAAAACTGGAAAATCTAGCTAATGGGAGAGAAGAATGAAAACACACCCACGCCTTGGAACCGTTTCGTGGTCAAGAGAAGCTGTGGGTCAACACTGTCTTTGGCCTCGCCTCTAGCCCCAGCATTCTTCTGCCCCTACCTGGCCTCTTGCTCACTGCCCTGATTCTGTTTCTAGACTCCATTGCTTTAGGTCACTTCCCACTGCTGCAGTCTCCCGGTGGGAGCAGAGCAAAACCCGCCACCAATAAGAGAGCCAAAGGGCCCTTCCATCCGGACCCCTGCCCCAACGCCCAGCAGGCACATCCTCCCTCCCTGGAGGGGGCAAGCCGGCAGCACCAGACTGCCCCAAAGCCTGCCCATCAGACCGAAGGGAATGCCCCAGTGCTTGTGTCTGGAAGAAACAGCATAGCTGCCAGAGAAGACCAAACACCACCTCCTCGTTCCCCTTCTCTCGGGAGTCTGCTCACGCCCCCAGTTCCCTGTGATTTGAAATCTGCTTTCACATCCCTTCCCTCCTCTGTGCAGGCCTTTGCCTTGTGCTGTTCCTCTCTGGTTCCAGGAGCAGCAGCAGCAGCCTTGTCAGAGCCGTGGCCCACACTGGGTCTCCCGGACCCAGTCCCAGGTCCCATGCCCAGTTCACGTCTGCACTGTGACCGTGACCAACCTTCCTTCCTCGCCAGCTAGTCTCGGGTGTCCTCCTCTGCCCCAGCCCACGCCTGCCCTCTTCAGGCCTCACACCCTTCCAGCCCCCTAGCTGAAAGCACAAATGGTGAAATCAGTCGTCATCCCCATCTCTAATGTACTAAACCGAGATGCCTCTGTGGCAGGCGGCCCCCCCCTCGACGGGTTTGGTGTGTTTGGTGTTAACCTTCTCCTGGGGGTTTTGCTATAGCACAGGCCCCTCAGGATGGTCAAGCTGTCAGACATCCAAGTTTACATCATTGTAATTATTACAGGTATTCACAGTTTGCAAGGGTTGGGGGTTGGTTGGTGGTTGTTTCTGTTTTTGTTTTGTTGTTTTTTTTTTTTGCTTTGTTTTTGTACAAAAGAGTCTAACATTTTTTTGCCAAACAGATATATATTTAATGAAAAGAGATACATAAATGTGTGTACTTTCAAGGTTTTTTTTTTTTATTATTTTAATCCTAAACATCTTCCTGAGAATAACATTCCCTTACACATGCTGTGGAATAAAATGAATTGTGATGAGCTGCGGAGCCGGTGTTTTGATTAGGTGACTCACTGCTTGCTGTTTCGTCTCTAGCATCGCTCCAGAGCTTGCCAGCAACGTCGCTGGCCCCACCCCAGACCTGCAGAATCAGGTGACTGGTGCACACAGCAACTTTTGAGAAGCGCTGGCTTAGGAGACTCAGCCATGGCTAGGTCACCCAAGACTCTGAGCGTCAGTAAAGCATGTTCCTTCTAAGAAGACCGTCTCAACTCACAGCGAAAGTCAGACCCGCTATGTGATAACACAACTATTTATTTTGCACCATTGCCTCCTGCCAGGGACATTCCTCTTTTCTTCCCCCTCACCATTATAGGATGTCCAGAACTGACCAAATTAAACATATCACACTTTGAGCGAGCGCATTTAACCATGGAAAAGACTGAAGACCTGTGGAGCAGAAATAAATTCAGTCAAAAACGAAATAAATCTAACCACAAATTAATAAGATACGGGTCAGAGCCCCGTAAAGGATTTTTCTGAGGTCAGTTCCACCGGACGCGTATCTGAATCATAAAGTCTGAGGGCTGCGAGGGCTGTCAGAGACATCTAGGTGTTCAAATGCAGCACAGGCTGCTCCAGACTCGCCACTGGAGTGTTCCGTGCCTTCAGGTCACTGCTCCGGACCCTCATCAAGATGTGCAATTACAGATCCAGTTGAGTTGAGATGACATGGTCTAGGACCCTCCATAAATTGCAGGAAAAAAATCCTTTCTAATCCATAGTACTTCACAGGCAATTATGCTTCCCATCAGAGCACTGGCACCTGACTGTCAAGTCGATGTGTCCTTTATCATTAAGCTTTAATGACGTTAACCCGTATGTCCTTCTTGTTGGGAGCTTATTACCCATCTTCATGATAAAATGACAAATGTTAGCTCAAAGAAAGTAGACAGAATCATACTGTTCTTTACTTTGGAGTTCCAGATCTGTCCTTGGAAGGGAAATTCTTTGGATCAAAGTGTCTGAGGTCCTGGGATCTGGGTTTAAGAGACAGGTCCATTCTCTAAACCTTGCTGGGAAGAACCAGCCCCTCTCCCTTTTGGCATTTGTGCTTTGGTGCATTAAATAGAAACTAACCCTTTTAGATGATGAAGAGAGCATTCTCCTACCTCTCTTTAGACCCTCCCTCTACGGACAGGTGAGATCTGGAGAGTGTGATGTCATTCCTTCATTTTGCAGCAGGATGGTGCAGGCTTGCTGTCCATATTTGGACAGCTCATCTCATGGGGCTCAGCTGCCAAGGCTTCCCAGATGGTGAGACTTCCCCCTCCAGCTCAGCTCTTGCTGCCTCAGGTTTCCAAGCCTGGACCAATCGGGAAAGCCAGGGGCACAGTGACATAGGAAGTCAAGTTTGTCACCAGATCTATGCTGCATTCTTCAGTTCAGCTTTACCTGAAATAAAACTAAGCATTGCATTTGAATCTCCTGATACTGTAATTCCTGTCTGGTTTTTTATTCAGAACTGTACAGGGAAGTGTAATAAATTGGCCCCCTCAAACTCAACTACTTACAAGGGTAAGAAAACCTAACAGTCATTACAGAGGAAAAAATGCTGGGCTGAATGTTTCTTGAGTCTATTTGCACATCCATCCTAAACCAATTAGTTGGTTTCCAGTTCTCAAATAAAGCCTGTCCTACCACCTGCTCTTACAATGAACTCAGCAGGTGTCCCGATGCCATACATGCCTTTATTCTATTTTGTTGTAGTTATGCAATATTTTACAATTAATATAAACCTTTAACTTAAAGGAAATAAAATACCCACACCATAACCAAAAATGTGCTCACCACTAAGCACTAGGCATGCAACAAGAATAAAATATGTAAATCTAAAAGTTTGCAAAAAATAAAATCTATGAAATCAGGAAAGTTATAAACAAGTTAGTAAAACATAAAACCAAAAATTGCAGCACAGTGTGGTAAACAGTATATAAATATGTACAGGGTGGAGAACTAGAAAGAGGTCATGCTCAACACATTTGATAACGAGATAAAGGAAAACAAGAAAGGAGTAGAACTTAGTTCAGTCTCAAAAGACAGCAGAGGTTCACCATGCAAGAGATGAACACTCCAGGCAGAGCAAAGTGGCAAGGATGAGGAGGCATGAAAATCCATGACTGACTGTTCACAAACCTATGTCACTCGGTGTGGCCGGTCTGTAGGATGCCTACAGGAGAGAGTACTCCTGCAGGGCAGGCAAGGCACAGAGCCTAAAAATCCTGACATAGCTGGCAAGGGACTTGGACTTGAAGGCAAGAGAATGCACTCAGATGAGGGATGGTGTCAGATTTGCCACTCGGAAATATCACAAAGACAAAACACCCCCGTGGGGGAAAGGCTGGAGTGGGAGAAATTGCAAGCAAAGATATTAGCAAGAAGGTGACGGAAATAGTCCCAAGCCAGAACCATGGAGCCCAGACTCTGGCACAAGCAATGGAAAAGAAGAAGAGACCAAAGGTATTAAAAAGGCAGAACTAGCTGCCTCTCAAGGGACAGAGAGAATGCAAATGACTCCTGAGTTTCTGGAATGAGTAAGCAGATAACAGAGCTGTTTTTCTCTAAAATTAGGAAGAGAGGAGGAACAGGCGATTTGAGGAAATGACAGTGAAATGAAATCATAAACCGTGAATTTGTTGGACTTCTCCAAACAAAGAAATAAAATCTTGGGCAAGTCATTTAACCACTGTGAGCATCCTACCTCATTAATGAAATGGAAATCTCATTACTTGAGAATACTATGGATGGGGTGGCTAGAACCATCAGTGTTCGGGAAGTAAGTCCCCTCCCTTCCCCAACCATGGCCGCCCCGTTCCTCCCACCGCTTCCTTTCCCTTGGTTTGAATGAACCATCTCTAGTACAACTCAAACTAAATGGCATGTTTCAACCAATGCAACCTTCTTTCTGAGAAAGAAGAATAAGCAAAGGAGAGGAACAAAAGAGAAACTGAAGATGTTAACATACTTCTTGAAGTAAGGATTTTGATAACTTGCGATAGAACCACAATTTAATATAAATTTGGGGGGAAAGGAGGTATGGTATAATCCCATATGAAAAGAGTTATACACTAAATTTTTTTCCTAATGTAATTATATGTTTTCTGACATTTAATGAGCACTTCAAGTTAAGTGGGCTTTTTTAATTCAGAAAAATAATTAAAACACATCCAGGTGAAGGAAGGGAATAATTATACCAGAAACATCATGTAAAGAGAGTTGCCAACTTGAACATTAAATCCAAATTTCCTCCTGGAAGCCTGTGTAAATAAGGAAGCCAACTGGGATGTAAAGCTCTCATTTTCTTAGTAAAAATTTTATTCCACCATAAGAAAACCACCTTTCCCAGGCACCACATTTTGGAGGAGATGTGCTATTCAAAGCACTTAGCACCTTTGATAGACACCTCTTAGCAGGTGCTACTTGTCTCTCATTCTGTTTTGCAGAATGAAAGGGGTTGCCCTTATAGCCTTGTAGATGAAAGCAGGCCATCTGAGTGCCGGTGTGGGTGTAGGGAGCGAGTGATTGAAGAATCGGAAGAGGATCCTGGGAATAGAGCAACAGAAGAAGGGTTGGCCGGAGAAAGAGGTTCAGAAAGCATGGAGTGAGTCCAGGGGCAGAAGAGCTGTTGCGCAGGAGAAGAGCAGGGTCTGGGAACCCAATTCCACTGAAATGTAACCAGACACTTGCTATGCACCAAGCATGTTGCACAGGGATATAAAAATAAGAAGTGGACTCTGTCTTCAAGAGGCTCATTATCTAAGATAGGACAAAGAGGCAAATAAATACAATCCATGGCTAAGAAGACCATAGTGTCCTACCTACTGAGCTAGCACTCAGAGCAGGTGACTGCCCCTGCCTGGAGGAAGTGAGGTCTGACAGAGTTGGAGGGGGAAGCAGAAGCCACCAGGTGACAAGGGAAAGAAGGCCAAGCTGGATCATTGCTTGCCCTTTGGTCTCTTTGGTTGTCACTTTCCCTGGAAAGCATCCCCTAGATATCAAAGTCAAGGCTGGAGACTCCTCTGCACTCCCACAGCCACCTCTACTTACCCTGCTGTCACTGAGGCTTTTGCTGTCTTCCCCAATGGCCTGTGGCTCCCTGGGAGGAGGAACCAGGTTGATGGTTCTAACCACACCCATGCACTACCTTTAGCACAGTGCCAGGCACTTAACTGGACTGCAGCAGTATTTTCTAGAATAATTGGTAAAGGGCATTCCAGGAAGACGTAAGAACAGGAGGCCTTAGAAAGAGGAAACGTGTTATGGCTGAGACAGAGATGAACATGACAGAGAGAAGAGCTTGGGCCAGAGTGAAGAGCTGTGAAGGGCAGTTGGGAGTGTATTCTTCCGTCACCCGGAGCCACCGACATGCACAGAGGTGACCAGCATGACCAGATTTGCAGTTTAATATCAACACTTGCTCCTTGGCAGCACACAAAAGACAGTTTGGAGAAGGAGGGGTCTGGAGTCAGGGAGATCAGGCTGAACCCCTGTCAAAGGCACTTCGCTTGTAAGAAGGCTGAACGTGCCAATCCATCAAATGACTGGGATTGTGTTTCGTCCAACAGAGATTACACACAGGTGCTGTCAGAGAAGTGAAACTTGACTGTCACTGCAAGGATGAAAAAAAAAAGGGAGGAAGAATCTATGTTTTTGAAGCCTCGTGTATAAATGCAAAACTGGAGGTGAGCCCTGATCTTCCTGACTGCCTGTGAAAGCAAAATCTGGACAAATGCTGGTAACAAAAAAGATAGGGAGCATTGCAAATACAGAGATGGGTAAGATCTACCAGCAAATACTAGTCACGGTGGTGCACTCAGGGAGGGAGGTGGCAGGGAAGGAGCAAATAAATGTCAAGCAAGTAAAATAGAAGATAAAAGCCTGTGGGAAAGAGGGTGCCTGGGTGGCTCAGTGAGTTAAGCCTCTGCCTTCGGCTCAAGTCATGATCTCAGGGTCCTGGGATCGAGTCCCGCATCGGGCTCTCTGCTCGGCAGGGAGCCTGCTTCCTCCTCTCTCTCTCTCTCTCTGCCTGCCTCTCTGCCTACTTGTGATCACTCTCTGTCAAATAAATAAATAAAATCTTAAAAAAAAAAGCCTGCGAAAAAGAAAAATTAGTAATTCTCATCGACATTGGTACAATGTACCACGTTGACATCACTGATGAGAATGTCTAATGCCAAATAAAATGGCCCTGAAAAACATAAACTAAGACCATTATAAATACAAAAGAATTGATGGACACCATACTTTATGTAGAGACTTTAAATAATGGCATTAGGCTTTGACTAACATGATTAACTGGATTCAATAGATATTTCAATATGTATAATCTGCAATAAAGATAGGTTATTCAAAGATCTTTGGAATATGTTCAGAATCAATTGTGTAGTTGTCTGCAAAGAAAATCCTTGTACCATAAGAAAAAAAAGTAAGTATAAAGGATTTCTGGCTCTGTGACAATACAAAAAACATCCCCTTGTCAAAATTACTTTAAAAGCAACAAAACATTTAAATACAGTGAAAATGATTTTAAATGATTTTACCTGGGCTTGTCATAAAGAAAGTGAAGCCCACAGGTGCCCATGATGAAGAAAGAAGTCAGTTGGAAGCACCAAGCTGGGGCTGAAGGTGTGGGCACCTTGACGGGTGTGGGCTCTCATGCCCTGGTGTGGACGGATGCCAGGCATCGTGTGCAAGCCAGATGGGAGATGGCACTGGGCTCTTCCTGTAAAGGCTGGGGTCCTGAGAAGGCTCAGTTGCAGATTAGAAGGGGGGAAAAAATCTATCCATTGGTACAGGACAATAACATGAATTGTCGAGACCATCAGCCTGTGACTCATATGATTTCAGGGCTCACATCTATACTGCTCCCATATGTTCTAGAATGTCCACTTGAAAGACTAACATAATACCTGGTCCTGGCCTGGACAGAGCTGGACTCCTGGCAGAAGGAAATGAAAAACTACTCTGGGTGTGACCCTCTCTGAGGGAGTTCCACAGGGAAGGCATTAAAAAGTTGCGCTTACCTTAAAAGAGTAAAACAACTCTGAGAAGCCATCTGTAGTGGGTAAGTGGAAGATGATGAACTAGAATTCTATTCCCAGTTAAAATGCCAATTGAGTGGGGAAAAAAAGTCGTTTTCCAACAGGGTTTGAGGGAGTTTACCACAGACAGATGATCTGTAAGTGCGGGAAGAAAATGCAGAGTCTGGGGAGCAAATCTTCAACAAAGGGCTGTGTACAAGACAATAGTCGTAACTAATTCAAGGTGTATTAAAACAATGTGGGGACGCCTGGGTGGCTCAGTTGGTTAAGCGGCTGCCTTCGGCTCAGGTCATGATCCCAGCATCCTGGGATCGAGTCCCACATCGGGCTCTTTGCTCAGCAGGAAGCCTGCTTCCTCCTCTCTCTGCCTGCCACTCTGTCTGCCTGTGCTCACTCTTTCTGACAAATAAATAAATAAATCTTTAAAAAACAACAACAACAAAAAAAAAAACAATGGGAATAAGATGCGGACAAGGATATAACCTATAAGGAAAGGCAAAATGTAACTTGAAACATTTTAGTGTCAACCTTCAGCATTTTAGAAATGCTAACCACCTTTAGACTTTAAATCAATTCTGCATATTAAAAGTTGGGGAGGGGGGCGCCTGGGTGGCTCAGTGGGTTAAACCTCTGCCTTCGGCTCAGGTCATGATCTCAGGGTCCTGAGATCGAGTCCCGCATCGGGCTCTCTGCTCAGCAGGGAGCCTGCTTCCTCCTCTCTCTCTCTCTCTGCCTGCCTCTCTGCCTACTTGTGATCTCCGTCTGTACAATAAATAAATAAATAAGATATTTAAAAAAAAAAAGTTGGGGAGGAACTACTAAAAATACTAGAAGCAAAAATGTGCAACTTCCCTATCAATAGAAGGAAAAAGGTAATAAAATTAAGGCGATTCAGTAATAAATAAAAGAAGGAGCACCCACAATATGAGTGCTCCAGTTGAAAACTGTGAAAAGGAAATCAAAGACGCAATTAACAAAATATAAGGTGAACATCAGTAAAAAAATGAGAAAATATTCACCACCACACAAACTGAAGAAACGCACATTAGAATGAGCTGCCTACTTGGCTTACCACATTGGCAAACGGCTATATGATTTACAGGTTATTTTTTTTACTATGTAAATGAATCAATAAGAAAAACAGAGTAAACTAATGCAGAATAATCCAAAAGAAATGTGGGTTTACAAGAAAAGTAAGTAAATCCTTAAAGAATCATGAATATACAATGAGCAAAAAAAGTGTTGATGGTCACAAATTATTTTTTTTTTTAAAGATTTTATTTATTTACTTGACAGACAGAAATCACAAGTAGGCAGAAAGGCAGGCACAGAGAGAGGGGGAGGCAGGCTCTGCCAAGCAGAGAGCCCGATGCGGGGCTGGATCCCAGGACCCTGGGATCATGACCTGAGCTGAAGGCAGAGGCTTTAACCCACTGAGCCACCCAGGTGCCCCCACAAATAAAAGGCATATTGTTAATACCTTAAGATAGAATTTTGTCTAAGAAATTTTTATGCTTTCAATGATGGATGGTAAAAGGATAATGAAACAAGCTCTCACAATTTTCCTGGAGAAAAATTTGGCAATATATATCCAAAATTTTCAAGATACAACTGACTCTGACCTTGTACTTCTCATCAAACAGAATGGCTCTGTTTCTTTTGTTTATCTTTTTAACACACTAAGCTCCTCTGTATGATTTTGTTAAGAAGAGATCCCGGTGTTTAAAAATAAAACTTTAAAATCTCAGGATTAAATGACTTACGGGACATCCATTTCCACCATGACCCACGACTGGCTCTCAAAATTATATGAAATGTTTCCTTAAAAGGAAAGATGTTAATAAATTATTACCTGAAAAAATAGATTATAGTAGGAGTATGCATGTTTTATTTTTAAGTGTAAACATGTGTATTAAATATGCATAGATAAGGATTTAGAAGAATATATGCCAAGATATTTTTAATGGTTTTCTCTATTTGGATGAAATTCTGAGAATTTGTTTACTTGTTTGTTTATTGCTAAGTCTGTGTTTCAGATTTTTGCCTTACATATGTCCTGTCTTTGAAATAAGAACAACTTATTTTGCTTTTCTAAACCCAATGCCAGTAGATTAATGACATGAACTAATTTTATCCACTCCAATCCTTACGTTGCCCTGTCGCCCATACATTCTCATCTCCTGCTTTCTGCTCTCTCCTCCAAACCTCCATGCCTTTGTCTGTTGCCTGCAATTGACCTTCAGTTAGCTGCCCTTGTCTCCAACATCAGCTCTATCTTCTCTGGGCTCATCTCCTCCTCCAACCAGACCCTCCTGTAATCTATGGGGCAACGGCACTCCTGTCACCCCCCTCTAGTCTGCCGGCTCCAGATTTCTTACAAAAGCTGTCACCAACTATGAGGATATCTGTGTCTTTGGATGATGAGACTTAATGGGTCAAATCACTTTAATAAACATTAATCCTACCTCCCAGTCAAGGGTAGGAGGCCCATCCTTAAGCAAGCCTGTGCTGGAAAACTAGAGTGCCTAGAACCCAACCAGTCACTAGAATACCCCCTCCTCGTGCAGAAAAATCTGAACACAACAGTGTTCCCCTTATGTAAGGGGAGTACATTCCAAGACCCCCAGTGGAGGGTCTGATAATGCAGATAGTACTGAACCCTTTATACAGTATGTTTTTTCTATAGAGACATACCTGTGATAAAGTTTAACTTATCCATTGGGCACAGTAAGATGAACAGCAATAATGAATACTAAAACAGAACAATTATAATAATATACTACAATAAAAGTTGTGTGAATGCAGCCTCTCTCTCTCAAGATAACTTATGTACCATACTCACCCTTCTTCTTGTGATGACCTGAGATGACAGAGTGTCTCCGTGATGGGAGGCATGGAAGGGAATGACACAGGCAGCAGCATGAGGCTTCCACTGACCTTCTGAATATAGATCAGAAAGAGGGTCATCTGCTCCAGGACCACAGTGGAGTGGGGTAACTGAACCCCGGAAACCGAAACCACAGATGAAGGTAAGACCACTGTACATATAAGAATAAAAGAACGTTCATTACCTCTACTGATTTTCATCTACCAGTCCTGTGTGCACCGCTTAAGGCCCTATGCATACCTTCAACCATCTTCATGACAACCTTTCAGTACTTGAAAACAGCTATTGTGGTCCTTTTCAGTCTTTTCCTATTTCTTTTGACCCTTCCTATGTGACATAGTGCTATGGATTGAATGTGTGTGTACCCTAAAATTCATCCATTGAAAACATAACACCCAAGGTGATGTTAATTGGAGGTGGGGTCTCTGGGCAGTGATTAGGTCCTGAGGGGCTCAGTGTCCTTTTAACAGAGGTCCCAGGGGGCAACCTCACCCATGAGGATACAGTGAGAAGCTGGTAGTCTGCAACCCAGAAGAGAGATTTCCCCAGAACTCAACCATGCTGCCACCTTGATCTTGAACTTCCAGTTTCCAGAACTGCCAGAAATAAATTTCTGTTGTTATAAACCGCCCAGTATGTGGTATTTTGTTAGAACAGCCAGAAAGGAGTAAGACACATGGATTATAGCTCACCATCAATAAACAAACTCTAGTTTGATGGCATTCCACTTAAAATATGTCACTTGAAACCAATCAGTTTTCTAAATGTGGTTTGACAGTCTAACAAACTAAAGACCTTACTTGACTCACAGAATATTTTTTCATGATTAAAACTTAAGAACACAACTTATTTGACTTTATTTTAATTTCATCTGAATTTTTTAAGATTTTATTTACTTGAGAGAGAGAGAGGCAGAGATAGTGAGAGAGAATAAATGGGGAGCATAGGGAGAAGTTGCGGGGCTCAATCCCAACATCATGACCAGAGCCAAAGGCAAACGCTTAGCCAACTGAGCCAACCAGGTGCCCTCATTTGATTTTTAGAACCCGTGATACTATTGACCAAAGATCCTAAGAGATTTAGCAAGATCTGATGGTATGAAATACACTTTTTAAAAATAAATCCACAAAATAGATGTCAGAAAATAGTAACTCCTGAGTGCTTTTCTAGCTTATTATATGTGTGTTTGAGAGAGAGACCGAGAATGGACCTGTGTGTTGAGGAAAAGCCCAGCTCTTGTGCAATGTCCTGGTTGTATAGCTGTTAAGAAAAGATAAGCTTTGAAATCCTGTATACCAATTCCAGTTCTAAGGCAGGCTGATTGTGTGACTTAAGGTAAGTGATTTCCTGGTTTGTAAACCTTTCTCTATAAAGTCCTTTGATAACAAACAACTGTTGAAGAATTATTTTAATTCATATTTATAAATTTCATAAGAAAGTATCTAGACACTAGAAAATAGTCAAAAAATAGTAAATAATAAATACCCATAGGAGATATTTCAGATACCCACAGTCAAATATACCTACACCGGGGCCCTTGGAGTCTGAGAATCAGGTCACACTCGACTCCTCCTCCCAGGCTAGCTGCTGACCACACGGATCTCATAATTTCTCATTTTCGCTAATTAAATCCTACTCCCACCTTCCTGATGGTGGTGGCAGAGGCTGAATGCATGGGCCAGACCCAGGATCAGTGGTCCAACCGGCAGGAAGAGAGCTGAAAATGGAAACTGAGTCAACATGCAGGAATCAAGCAGAACGGGCAGGCAGTGGAAGCAAGGTAAGGAGCTAAGGGGTATTCCAAGAGGTGCCAGGAATAATGGGGTAAGCTCTGTTCTTTGCCTTTGTTGGACAAGAGAAATGTGCCTGTGTGGCTCCGGCTGCCATTTGCTGACCACCTGATGGCAGGCGTTGTGATAAGGCCTTCCCTTCATTACCTCATCTCTTTCCCTTCATTACCTCATCTCCCTCTCCAGGAGGCTATTACTGTTACTTGTTTCCCAGATGAGATGTCCAAAGCTCTGAGAATGTAGGTCATTCTCCAAGGTCACAAAGTAAGGAAGGAGGTGAATCTAGAGCTGAGTTGGTCTTCTCTGATTCCATGGGTTCTACTCCAAAGGACAGTTGTGGTAGACTTTTGTCCTCTGATACTCCCGCTTTTTTTTTTTTTTTTTTAATCCTAAGTTTAACTTTTAGTTCTCTCTTCTGTGGGGGAGAGCAGGCCATTGCCTTTTGCTAATGGAATCCCTTACCTCCAAAACACTAGGCTTTTCTAGAAGTGCCATGAACTGTGTGTTGTCCCCTACCCTGCCTGGGATCCTGCAGCCCCTGATCCCTCAAAGCATGCCTCACCTGTTCAGCCTCACATCTGAGCAAGTCTCCACAGCTGCATCAGTTCTAGATCTTTCACCGGGCATCTATACTGCCTCATCCAGGTGATTAGTTGTAACAGAACTTCCTCACAACCCTCAAAATTCCCCCACAAACCATGATTTATTTATCCTGGATTCCATCAGCTTTTCTCCCTTTGGCCCATCTCTCTCTTTCATATCTGCTCTTAGATAACTTCTTTAGCAACCTTCCCATTTTCTTTGAAGTCATCATGGTCCTTGAAAGTCACCAGGATAGCTTTTTATCAGATCAGATCAGATTCCAAAATTCCAAAATATATGCCCAGAACTTGTGAGGAGGTGCTTCAAATACACACACAAAAAATTTTTTTTCAAAAAAAAAAAATAAAAGACCCTTGCCCTATCAGTGAGTGCCATTGGGTTATTCCTTTGTGACAAGGAGCATCCATGGCTTTTCCTATAATCAGCTTTGCAGCACTTTCCCTATTACAGGCTAGTGGCTTTTTGAGAAAGGAGACCATTCCTTTTCAAGACCGGATTCTGCACTTTCCTGTTTTTTGGAAAAGATCGGTGTGCTATCACCGCAGAATGCAAAGCAGAAGAGAGAGTAAGAACCAGACTGGATAGCAGAGCTCTGGGCCCTAACAGAGCTTGCCGTGGGGCTGTATTCCCATGTGGGCAGGTTTGGCAGGTGCGCACAGCCCTCCAAGAGCAAGAGCCAGGGCCAACCCTCCCTCTGCAAAGAGGAAGGCCATGTCATGTCATTCCTTCTGCCCGCCATGGAGCTGTCTCTTTTCTGCACCTACTATGAGCAAAGTGAGGCTCAATAAAGAGCCATACATGCAATTTTATCTGACCCAAATCATTTTAGCATCTGTAAAGCAACCACAAATTCATCTATCACCAAATAAAGTCATTATCGAAGCAGCTGTTACCCAGACATGACTCCTAGTTGGGGCGGTGGGAGAGCAATTTATCTCTTAGCAGCAGCTTGCCAACATCTAACTTGGAATTTACAGAGAAGGAGAAATCCTCAGAATATAAGGTTCAGGCAGACGTGTTGAAAATGGCTCTTTCAATTCTTTTAAAAATAATCTCTACTATTTTTCTTTTTTTTTTTTTTTTTAGATTTTATTTATTCATGTGAGAGAGAGACAGAGACAGGGAAAGAGAGAAAGCACAAGCAGGGGAGAGACAGAGGGAAAGGAAGAAGCAGACTCCCTGTTCAGCTGGGAGCCCGACATGGGGCTTGATCCCAGGACCTAGAGATCATGACCTGAGCAGAAAGCAGATGCTTAACCAACTGAGTCACCCAGGTGCCCCTCTACTGTTTTTCAATGTATACAATAACTTTTGGAAAATTTGGAAAACTCAGAAGCATGTACATAGGGAGAAAATGATCTAATCAAGACAACCATCATTAATATTTAAATATATTTCCCTTCCAGGGATTTGTATGTATATTAACAGAAAAAACAGATAATAGAGTATTACTGAGAATATGTTATGTATTTATATGTATTTGTATCATCAACTGAATGGAAGAAACCAGGGAAAATGAGTCTGTTCCTATCACTCTGCTCTCAGGTTAGGCAGGCTTCTCTTTCCAGAGATTCTCTTCATCCTTTTCCACTGTGTGGCATCTGTTTCATGTGACCACTCCCACGACTTCTAGAAACATCCCCTGCCCAGTCTGAGCACCCTCAACATCATACATCAGGATATCTCTCCATGTCTGGTGCTAACAGATGAGGATAACAAACAAGTCAATCCCATAAATCAATGGGGAAAAGTCAAAGGAAACGAGCTGAATCAGGATATTAGAGAAATGTTAACAGAGCCCAACTTGAAGACCAAAGAGGAAAGAAATACAAGCCAAGTCAGACTGAATTGTGATCTCCACCCACACTTAATACTCAATAATTAGAGTAATTCCATTTGAATACTTTCCCCACTGATCTTTCAAACCTTCATCATGAGAAAGGAAGTTGTGGAAGGCACATTCCTTACCTTCCAGGAGCTCAAGGATAAGAATATATACCATCCTCTAGGACCAGGTTCTCCACCTTGGCACTAATGACAATTAAGGCCAAATAATCCTTTGTTGGGGGCGGGGTTGGCTATTTTGTGCTTTGTAGCATGTTTCATGGCCTCCCTGGACCTTCCCCACTAGATTCTAGTAGTATCAGCCGCCCCCACTCACTGAGTGAGTTGCAACAACCAAAAATGTCCCCAGATATTACCAAATGTCCCCCAATTTTCCCCCCATTGTAAACCACTAAAGTAGATGTAGAGGATGGGGATAGGGAGATACTCCACATGCCTGCTAATATCAAACAGAATGATCCTATTGTCTAATCATGGGGAAATGTCAGCAGCAACATCCCTAGGTATTGAAAGCACCCCCGGCCATTTGGGTTTGGGAAGGATGAAGGACAAAAAAAATTGATTCACATCTTATTTATTTTAAACCTCTCAACAGACCTTCAGGGTTCACTTTATTTCCCTCATTTTGCAAGGGAGAAAATGGAGGTTCAGAGCAAGTGAGAAAACAGAGGTTCAGAGGGGATAAGTACCTTGCCAGGGATCACAGAGCTACCAAACAGTGGGTTTCCCACCCTTCGGAGCTGTACCCAGCCAAAAAGTAAGAATTCCTACAGTTTGGACAATGGAGACCTTATAAATTCTGAGTTTATACTCAGAAAACCTGGACCATAAGGAGATGGGTGGCTTTTAGCAACACCAAAACCCAAGTGATCCCTCAGAGAAGCTCTTACCCCTTCAAAATCCTCTGGTTTGTTTAGATTTATTCTGTCAGCAAAATTGTGGTTGTAGTATTTTGTCTACTGATTGGGCCCCGCAATTAAGCCTCCCTTGATGAAGGCACGTTAAGGCTAATTTTAAATCTGATTACCGTCAGCACAACATCTACGTGAAGCTGTTTTTCAAACAAGCGGCAGCGATTTGCCTGGGGATGCCAGTGTTAGAGTCTGTTGCCAGAAGTCTCTGCAGCCGTGGCTTCCTCTCCCACCCTGGAAGCCTGCTCCAGATGGGGCCAGTTCACAGCATATTCAGCTCAGAGTCCTTCCATGAGAGGAAAGCGCCAGCCAGTGCTCCTCTCCAGAGCCCAGAAATGCCATGGTGTCTAAGTGTTGCCCTGAATCAGATAGCAACGGGAGACTGTGTGCCTAATCAGACGGGAGGCAGAAGGCTCTGGGCTGTGTCCCGAGGTCTCTTGCCTTGGATCCTCCTGTATTAGTAACAGTCAGAGGAGACTTGTGCAGCCCTCTGCTCCATAGTGGGGGGATAAAGACAGAGACGGAATGATCAGATGGTTAAAAAGCCTCTTGGCCCCAGAGCCTTCCACTGTCTCTCAGATCTTCTGGTCTTTCTTTGAATAAAACATACATTAAGCAAGACAGGAACTCTGAAGACTGTCTCTCCAGGCCCTCTTCAACCAACAGAGAAGCTGACATCCTACTTCTGATGCTTAAGATGACCTCCGGTCCATTCAAGTGTGTCAAGTGGGGCAGCACCGAGCACACTCAGTGCTATGGAATCGGTTCTGGATACCACACATCAACCTGGGTCCAGGGATAATCATCCTTTTTCTGACTCTTGATTTTCCCAGCTCCTTCCTATCCTCTGCCTTGGAGATAATACACATCCCTGTAAACTATTGTCTTTTCAAGTTCCTGGCACCAAAACAGGGAACCTAAAGCCCTTTTGTTCAGGCCCTTGCTTATCTCTTCTGACTTCTCTCACTTACAATGAGGGCTTGACAGGTAGCCTCAGTGGCTCAGTTGGTTAAACCACTGACTCCTGGTTTCGGCTCAGGGTCATGAGATCCAGCCCTAAGTTGGGTTCTGTGCTCAGGGCGAGGTCGGCTTGAGATTCTTTCCTCTTCCTCTCCCTCACCCTCTGCCCCTTCCCACCCTCACACGCTCTTCATTAAAAATCTTAAGGGAAAAAAGACAAAACAGTGAGGGCTTGACAAGTGCGAGGTGAAGGAGATGAGGCAGCACCTGGTGGCCCGTTGGATGTGGGAGTAGACACGAGGCAGCAGTCCGGAGTGACTCCGAGTTTGCTGGCTTCATTGATTAGGGCAATGGTGTACGCCTTAAGCAGCAGAATGAACTCAGGGTGGGCAGGGTGGCATGAGAGGAACACATCTGCAGTAAGATGGGTGGTTGAGTTTAGGTCATGGGGGTCAGAACACTGAGGCCACTCCAGGGACTTGCCATGGGAAAAGAGCAGCTCCCCCTGCCAGGAGGGCTGACTTCCCTCACCTTCCCCCCCTACTGCAGCAGGTGCAGTCAGGGCTCCACTGGCTGGAACACTTCTTACAGGTGGGAAGGGAAAGGGAAATGGCAAGTCAGGGTCTTAGTGTAAGATTTTTCATGGTGGAGGAAATGAAAGGAGAAGAAGGCATCTGGTCTCTTCCTCGTGTTTGCAGACCAGCCAAAAATGGGCGTTGTCTAAGGGACTTGGCCTTCAGGCTCTGGAATAGTACTTGGGCCACAGGACTGGTCATGATGATGAAGTCTTAGACTATAGATAAGGTTCAGTGATGTAGAGTTTGGAGCCTACGGACAAGGAGGAATTCTTGAGACGTCCTTCGTGCAAAATGGTGGTTTATTAAAGCATGGGGACAGGACCTGTGGGCAGAAAGAGCTGCTGCCCTAGGGTTGTGAGAAGTGGTCCATTATGTGCTTGCAAGTTGGGAGGAGATTAGGGATGGCATAAGTCTCTGAGGAATTTTGGAAGCAAGGTTTCCAGGACCTTGAGGGGCTAGCTATTGTTGGGAAAAAGGTTATTCATTACCAGTAATAAAACTTTTTCCATGAGACCCTTTAGATGTATATCAGTGGGCCATATGCTTGGGAATGATTGTCAACACTATCTTGGAGGGTTTAGAGAAGAAAGAAGTTTCCAAAGGAATTGTTAAAGTAGACTTACAGAATCCTGGTTGGGGGTAGGGGTCAGTCAGACCAGTATTGCCCTTTGCTCTTAGAAGAAAGAGCCTTAAGGCGGGGGTAGTTGAGTCCCTAGAGGAATGTCACTCTGCCTGTTTTAAGGGCTTATCAGTGTGGGTAAGGAAATTTAATAATTTTTCTTCTGCCTCTGTGTCCTACATCAATGAGGACCTCGGTCTCAGCCCTAAAGGTCCCACCCTGGGCCGGGAAGAGTCAGCAGCCACCGGCAGATGCAAATGACCTGCTTTATGCTTTTCATTATTGGTTTTATTTATTTTCATTTAAGTGTTTTATCCTCCTTTCTAAAGTTTCTCATCTTATTCATATGCTTTCCCATTTAATCTTTAACCTTCTGAGATTTAGAGCCAGTTTCTTTTATTAGTTTTTCATATTTTCATTAGCTTACTACCTTACCTTTTTAACTGCATTTGAATTTGTTTTGATTCTCATTTTAGCTTTTCAGCTCTGGGTTTGTTTGTTTGTTTTTTCAATTGTTTAAATTTTTATCTCTAAACCTTCCCTTGGTATCTAATGAAATTTTTACTTTAATTCATTTACTGATTCATGTGAACATTCTTTTTTGTTGTTCTTTTATTCATTTTCAAAATCTCTACCTCTCAATTTTTAAACTGTCTCTCCCAGTCATTTTCTTACTGGGTTTTCTCTTTTTAATTTCTTTGTTTGTTTATTCTTAACTTTAAGTGTATTTTTGCTCCCTCTGTTTGTTATTGTTGTTGCATAAAGGTTCTGGAAATAATTCCCCCACTTCCCATGCTAAAGAGAGATTGGATATCTTTTCCTTTCTGACAGTATACCCACTTCCTCTATCTCTGGCCCCAGCAAATTTTTCCATATAGATTTTTAGAAAAGACAATTCTAAAATAAAGTGGGCACGCACATCCACACACAGATACACACACAGACACACACACACCACACACCGAGTCTGCTTTGTAAACATTGCTCCCTTCCATCTTGACATAACAACCTTGCATGGAAGGTATGACCACCATTTTACAGACTACAAAACTGAAGCTCACAGAGGTCAAACAAAGCATTTTTCTACGACCACACAGATTCTAAATGATGGAGCCAGAAAACGAACAAGTTCTCCCTAGTTCTAGCATCTGTGTCCCAAAGACCATCCTCTCCCCTTCCTTCAGTAAAGATGAAAGGGCAAAAGACAGCAGAGCAAAAAGTAGAATATAGGAAATGTTCTCCAGGCCCACAATCAGAGTATTTTGGGACCCCAAAGGGTCTTATAAGTCAGGGACAGAGGAGGTCTACTAGGTGCCTCAGCAGCTGGGATGATCTGGAGGTGAATGGAAGGAAGATGACCAACATGTAGACAGCAGACCCGACAGAAGCCACATGAGTGGGGGAAGGGCAGCAAGAGTGGGACTGAGGGAGCTCCGAGGTCTGTGGGGACTGCACTGGGCCAATGGGAGCAGCTGTGACGACAAGCCCAGAGTGGTCTGGAGTTGTGTGGGGTTTCCCGGGACTATCATAACAAATTCCCACAAACTGAGTGACCTCAGACAACAGAAAGGTATTCTCTCAAAGAAACTAGGAGCCAAGATCAAGGTGTCAGCAGACTTCTGGGGATTACCAGCAACACTTGGTGATTCTTGGCTTCAGCCACATAACTCCAATCTCTGTCTGTCATCACGGGGCTGTCTCCCCTGTGTCTGTGTGTTCACCTGACATTCTCCTCCCTGTGTCATCTGTCTCTGTGTCTCTTCTCCTCTTCTTCTCAGGACACCAGTCACATCCCATTAAGAGCCCACAGCACTCCAGTATGACCTCATCAGATTCACTAATGATATCTGCATAACCCAATATCCAAAGAAGGCCCCATTTTGAGGTTCTGGGAAGAACTTAAGTTTTGGAGAGGCGCCAGCCAACCTCTTATAAGGTGACAAGCAAAGGCAGCACAAACAACCTGTAAGATCCTGCAATATCCTCGCACCAAAGACTGAGCCCAGGGCTCTTCAACCCAGCTGCACCATGGAAAGACCTGGACGGCTTCGACCCATCCTGCTGCCTAGCCCCACCCCGAGAAATTCTCACTGAACTGGTTTGGGTGCAACGTGGGCTTTAAAAGCTTCTCGGTTGAGGCAAAGCTGCAGCAAGGCTGAGAACCACTGTGTGGAAGCTGCTGGAGGTGAGACGCCAGCCAGCCTCCAGTATATCCTCACAAGTGAGATGGCTGAGGGGGCTTTATGTCATGACCCACAGATCGGGGACCACTGGATCTCAGTGGGAGAAGCTCTTCACTCAGTCTCACAAGCACGTGTGGGTTCGACTCCCCTTTCATTAGCTATGTGCCCTCTCTCAACCTCAGGCTCTTTTCTAAACAAGATGGTTGGACTAGATGTGTTCTGAGTACCACGGATGCTATTAAAAAACACTTCAGGGGTGCCTAGGTGACTCAGTTGATTAAGGGCTGGACTCTCTCTCTCTCTTTTTTTTCTTAAGATTTTATTTATTTGACAGAGAGAGAAATCACAAGTAGGCAGAGGGGCAGGCGGGCGGGGGCGGGGGGGGGAGCAGGCTCCCTGCTCAGCATAGAGCCCAATGTGGGGCTCAATCCCAGGACCTTGAGTTCATGACCTGAGCCTAAGGAAGCCATTTAACTGAATGAGCCATCCAGGTGCCCTAGGGATGGACTCTTAATTTTGGATCAGGTCATGCTATCAGGGTCGTGAGATTGAGTCCCCAGTTGGGCTCCACACTGGATGTGGATCCTGCTTAAGAGTCTTTCTCCCTCTTCCTTTGTCCCTGATCCCTCACACCCACTTGTGCTCTCTCTCAAAAATAAATTAAATTTTTAAAATTAAAAATTTAATTAAAACTATTATTATAAATCAGCACATATTTATTATTAAAAAATGATATTTGCTTCAGCCACCCTGTCTCACTCCCCAGAAGTAACAATTATTCATAATAACCTCAATGTTTTCGGGTAGATCTATATAGATATAGATAGATATGTTTTAGTACAATAAGGCAATTATTCTCAAATTTTGATGTAAATGATACAATCATCTGGGAAGCTTGTTTAAAATGAAGATGGAGAGTCAGGATGGCGGAGAAGTAGCAGGCTAAGATAACATCAGGCAGCAGGAGATCAGCTAGATACCTATCAAACCATTCCGAACACCTACGAATCCAATAGGAGATCGAAGAGAAGAAAAACAACAATTCTAGAAATAGAAAATCGACCACTTTCTAAAAGATAGGGCCAGCGGAGAAGTGAATCCAACGCGACGGGAAGATAGACCCCAGGGGGAGGGGCCGGCTCCCGGCAAGCGGCGGAGCAACGGAGCACAAAATCAGGACTTTTAAAAGTCTGCTCCAGGGCACCTGGGTGGCTCAGTGGGTTGAGCCTCTGCCTTCGGCTCAGGTCATGATCTGAGCATCCTGGGATCAAGTCCCGCATAAGGCTCTCTGCTCGGTGGAGAGCCTGCTTCCCCGTCTCTCTCTGCCTGCCTCTCTGCCTACTTGTGATTTCTCTCTGTGTGTCAAATAAATAAATAAAATCTTTAAAAAAAAAAAAAAGTCTGCCCCACGGAGGGACATCACTCCAGAGGCTAAACTGGGGTGAAGACCTCGCAGGACAGCGTGGACTCAGGTCCCACAGGGTCACAGAGGATCGGGGGTGTCTGAGTGTCTCAGAGCTCACAGATATTAGAGCAGGGAAGCTGGCTGCGGAGACAGAGCCGAGGTTTCCTAGAGCCGTGGTCTGTGACACGGGCCGGTGCTCTGTGCGAGGGGTCCCCACAAGATCCGGGGAGACTCCGACCCGGGAGAGCTCAGGGATCTACAGGGATCAGAGACTCCAGGTGGGACTCTGCCAGAGACAGAGACGCTTAGTCACAGGCTGGGTGAGCTCGGAGCACTCCCAGAAGCCAGTGAGATGGGACTGATTATGCACGGTTTTCTCCAAGCGTGGCTGGAGGCTGGGGAGACGGGACTGATTAAGCACTTTTCTCTGAAGGCGCACTGAACACTGGGGCCCCGAGCTCTCGGCTCCTCCGAACCGGAGATTGGGAGGCCGCCATTTTCATTCCCGTCCTCCAGAACTCTACGGAAAGCGTTCAGGGAACAAAAGCTCCTGAAAGCGAACCTGAGAGGATTACTTAGCCCGGCCCCTGATAAGGGCAGTGCAATTCTGCCTGGGGCAGAGACACTTGAGAATCATTACAACAGGCCCCTCCCCCAGAAGATCAACAAGAAATCCAGCCAAGACCAAGTTCACTTAATGAGGAGAACAGCAGATTCTTATCTGGACAAAAGGACAAGGCGGAAAAACTCACCACAAAAAAAAGAACAGGAGGCAGGACCGAAGGCTAGGGACCTAATCAATACAGACATTGGTAATATGTCAGATCTGGAATTCAGGACGATGATTCTCAAGGTTCTAGCCAGGCTCGAAAAAGGCATAGAAGATATTAGAGAAACGCTGTCAGGAGAAATAAAAGCCCTTTCTGGAGAAATAAAAGAACTAAAATCTAATCAAGTTGAAATAAAAAAAGCTATTAATGAGGTGCAATAAAAAACGGAGGCTCTTACTGCTAGGATAAATGAGGCAGAAGAAAGAATTAGTGATATAGAAGACCAAATGACAGAGAATAAAGAAGCTGAGCAAAAGAGAGACAAACAACTACTGGACCACGAGGGGAGAATTCGAGAGATAAGTGATACCATAAGATGAAACAAAATTAGAATAATTGGGATTCCAGAAGAAGAAGAAAGAGAAAGAGGAGCAGAAGGTATACTGGAGAGGATTATTGTAGAGAATTTCCCTAATATAGCAAGGGGAACAAGCATCAAAATCCAGGGGGTGCAGAGAACACCCCTCAAAATCAATAGGAATCGGTCCACACCCCACCATCTAACAGTATAATTTACAAGTCTTAGCGACAAAGAGAAAATCCTGAAAGCAGCACGGGACAAGAAGTCTGTAACGTACAATGGTAAAAATATTAGATTGGCAGCAGACTTATCCACAGAGACCTGGCAGGCCAGAAAGAACTGGCATGATATATTCAGAGCACTAAACGAGAAAAACATGCAGCCAAGAATACTTTATCCAGCTAGGTTATCACTGAAAATAGAAGGAGAGATAAAAAGCTTCCAGGACAAACAAAAACTGAAAGAATTTGTAAACACCAAACCAGCTCTACAGGAAATATTGAAAGGGGTCCTCTAAGCAAAGAGAGACCCTAAAAGTATTATCAGAAAGGAACAGAGACAATATGCAGTAACAATCACCTTACAGGCAATACAATGGCACTAAATTCATATCTCTCAATAGTTACCCTGAATGTAAATGGGCTAAATGCCCCAATCAAAAGACAGAGGGTTTCAGAATGGATAAAAAAACAACACCCATCAATATGCTGCCTACAAGAAACTCATTTTAGACCTGAAGACACCTCCAGATTGAAAGTGAGGGGGTGGAAAACAATTTACCATGCTAATGGACATCAGAAGAAAGCAGGGGTGGCAATCCTTATATCAGATCAATTAGATTTTAAGCCAAAGACTATAATAAGAGATGAGGAAGGACACTATATCATACTCAAAGGGTCTTCCAACAAGAAGATCTAACAATTTTATTTTTTTTAAAAGATTTATTTATTTGACAGAGATCACAAGTAGGTGGAGAGGCAGGCAGAGAGAGAGGGAGGAGGAGGAAGCAGGTTCCCTGCCGAGCAGAGAGCCCGATGCGGGGCTCGATCCCAGGACGCTGGGATCATGACCTGAGCCGAAGGCAGAGGCTTTAACCCACTGAGCCACCCAGGTGCCCCAAGAAGATCTAACAATTTTAAATATCTATGCCCCTAACATGGGAGCAGCAAACTATATAAACCAATTAATAACAAAATCAAAGAAACACATTGACAAGAATACAATAATAGTAGGAGACTTTAACACACCCCTCACTGAAATGGACAGATCATCCAAGCAAAAGATCAACAAGGAAATAAAGGTCTTAAATGACACACTGGACCAGATGGACATCACAGATATATTCAGAACATTCCATCCCAAAGCAACAGAATACACATTCTTCTCCAGTGCCCATGGAACATTCTCCAGAATAGATCACATCCTGGGTCGTATATCAGGTCTCAACAGGTATCAAAAGATTGGGATCATTCCCTGCATATTTTCAGACCACAATGCTCTGAAGGTAGAACTCAATCACAAGAGGAAATTTGGAAAGAGCACAAATACATGGAGACTCAACAGCATCCTTCTAAAGAATGAATGGGTCAACAAGAAAATTAAAGAAGAATTGAAAAAAACCACGGAAACAAGTGATAATGAAAACACAACGGTCCAAAATCTGTGGGACACAGCAAAGGCAGTCCTGAGAGGAAAATATATAGCGATACAAGCCTATCTCAAGAAACAGGAAAGGTCTCAAATACACAATCTAACCCTACACCTAAAGGAGCTCGAGAAAGAACAACAAAGAAAGCCTAAACCCAGCAGGAGAAGAGAAATAATAAAGATCAAAGCAGAAATCAATGAAATAGAAACCAAAAAAACAATAGAACAAATCAATGAAACTAGGAGCTGGTTCTTTGAAAGATTAATAAGATTGATAAAGCCCTGGCCAGACTTATCAGAAAGAAAAGAGAAAGGACCCAAATAAATAAAATCATGAATGAAAGAGGAGAGATCACAACCAACACCAAAGAAATACAATCATAAGAACATATTATGAGCAACTCTATGCCAACAAATTTGACAATCTGGAAGAAATGGATGCTTTCCTAGAGACATATAAACTGCCAAAACTGAACCAGGAAGAAATAGAAAACCTGAATAGGCCCATAACCAGTAAGGAGATTGAAACAGTCATC
>ML106231.1:452843-509050 GCA_003697995.1 Taxidea taxus jeffersonii | reverse complement strand
CTCTGTGGTCAACTAATCTTCGACAAAGCAGGAAAGAATATCCAATGGAAAAAAGACAGCCTCTTCAACAAATGGTGTTGGGAAATTGGACAGCCACATGCAGAAAAATGAAATTGGACCATTTCCTTACACCACACACGAAAATAGACTCAAAATGGATGAAGGACCTCAATGTGAGAAAGGAATCCATCAAAATCCTTGAGGAGAACACAGGCAGCAACCTCTTCGACCTCAGCCGCAGCAACTTCTTCCAAGGAACAACGCCAAAGGCAAAGGAAGCAAGGGAAAGAATGAACTATTGGAACTTCATCAAGATAAAAAGCTTTTGCACAGCAAAGGTAACAGTCAACAAAACCAAAAGACAACTGACAGAGTGGGAGAAGATATTTGCAAACGACATATCAGATAAAGGGCTAGTATCCAAAATCTATAAAGAGCTTAGCAAACTCAACACCCAAAGAACAAATAATCCAATCAAGAAATGGGCAGAGGACATGAACAGACATTTCTGCAAAGAAGACATCCAGATGGCCAACAGACTCATGAAAAAGTGCTCCACATCACTGGGCATCAGGGAAATACAAATCAAAACCACAATGAGATACCACCTCACACCAGTCAGAATGGCTAAAATGAACAAGTCAGGAAATGACAGATGCTGGCGAGGATGTGGAGAAAGGGGAACCCTCCTACACTGTTGGTGGGAATGCAAGCTGGTGCAACCACTCTGGAAAACAGCATGGAGGTTCCTCAAAACATTGAAAATAGAGCTACCTTATGACCCAGCAATTGCACTACTGGGTATTTACCCTAAAGATACAAACGTAGTGATCCAAAGGGGCACGTGAACCCGAATGTTTATAGCAGCAATATCCACAATAGCCAAGTTATGGAAAGAACCTAGATGTCCATCAACAGATGAATGGATAAAGAAGAAGAGGTGGTATATATATACAATGGAATACTATGCAGCCATCAAAAGAAATGAAATCTTACCATTTGCGACGACATGGATGGAACTAGAGGGTATTATGCTTAGCGAAATAAGTCAACTGGAGAAAGACAACTATCACATGATCTCCCTGATATGAGGAAGTGGAGATGCAACAGGGGTGGGGGTTAAGGTGGTAGGAAAAGAAAAAATGAAACAAAATGGGATCAGGAGGGAGACAAACCAAAAGAGACTCTTAATGTCATAAAACAAACTGAGGGGGGGTGGGGGGGGAGAGGGGTTGGGAGAGGGTGGTGGGGTTACATTATATGTTTAAATAAAAAAAGCTTAAATTAAAAATAAATAAATAAATAATTAATTAAAAAAAATAAAATGAAGATGGAGCCCAGGTTGTTTACAACCTGGGTGATTTGGTGCAGGAGGTCTGCCCACCCACCTCCACGATGGCCCCCATCATTTACAACTCCTGGTAACGGGCCCTGCAATTCCCCTCCTGTATTGAACAGGGCTGACTTCTGTGACCAGTAGAACATGGTAGACACGGTCAAGTATGCCTTCCTTAGCTCGAGTTGTTGTAGCCCCCACCTGGCATGCTTGGACCATTCGCTTTGGAGGAAGCAGCTGCTGTGCCCTGAGGACAGTCAAGCAGCATTATGGAGAGGTCTTTGGGGCAGGGAACTTCGGTCTCCCAATAGCCAGCACCAATTAGCCAGTCATCTGAGTGAGCCACCTGGGAGGCAGATCCTCCAGCTCCAGTCACGCCTTCGGTGAACATAGCCCCAAGCCAACATCTGGTCTGTGGCCTCAGGAGAGACCCTCACCAGAACCAGCTAGCTCAGCACCCTGAACACCTAACCCATGGAAACTGTGGAAAATGATAAATGTTGGTGCTTTTAAGCCACTAATGAATGACCAAGTTTTATGGTCATTCGTTAGAGACAACTAGATAACTAAAAACAGTTGCAAATTTGGTATCATATATTTTAGGCCACAGGTGATGTTTGGTGACAGGGGAGTAGTCAACATTATGGAAGCTGAAGTTTTTATCCATGTAAATTATTTTGTTTTCAAATGTTACCGTTACTAAACATTAACTCTTAAGAAGGTGATCTTTCCTGCTATATAGTAAACAATACTATAGTTCTCTGGCTGAAGTTAGACATAGACCCCCAAGAGGTTGTGTGTGTGTGTGTGTTTTATGTCAGTGATAAGCCCAGGAACATCTACATAAATAATTCACTATTTATTAGCAACCACTTTGCTATATAATTTACTTCCATTATCTCCAACTCTTAATATTCCTTCACTAGGTAAATATTATTACCCCCGTTTTAGGATGAGGAGACTGAAGTTCAGAGAGATGAATTAAACTCCTATACTTTCATGGAGCGCCTGGGTGTCTCAGTCGGCTGGGTGTCTGACTCCAGCTGAAGTCGTGATGTTAGGGTCCTGGGATTGAGCCCTGCATCAGCACCCCGGTCAGCCAGGAGTCTGCTTGTCCCTCTGCCTGTCACCCTGCTCATGTGCTCGTCCTCTCTCTCTTTGCGTCTGTCTCAAATAAATAAAATCTCTAAAAAAATAAATAAATTCCTACATTTTCAGCTGGTACGAGGAGGAACCAAACTTACTATTTTTAAAATATCAGACCTAGGTTTTGTTATTGGCATTTGATTTACTACTGTGGCCACAGGCTTGGGTGGGAGCTGAGGTAAGTTATCTGTACTGGAACATTCTTTATACACTAGGAATCAGAGAATCAACAAATATATTTTGGGTCTCTTTTGTGTGCCAGACACTATGTAAGGGCTAAGAAGTCAATGGTGAAAGAATGAAGATGTGGGCTTTCCCTCTACAAGGTGTATAAATTAGTAAGTATCCTGATTTTTCAGTAGAAGTCAAAGAAGCTGAGAATTCCTTTAATAGCAGATGTTCAGTACTTGCCAATAAGAAATAAAATGATAGGAAGTGGTTTGTTTCTTCTTCTTCCTCCCCTTCTCCTCCTCCTCCTCCTCTCTTTTTTTTCTTTATCTTGTTTAGAAAGAGAATGTGTGCACACTCGGGTACCCCTATACATTCTATATTAAAGTCAAATGAGATCAGACAATATAAGACAACATCCAAAGGGGTGTCTAATAACGTTTTAAAAATTATTTAATTAGGACACCCAGATGGCTCAGTCATTTAAGCCTCCGACTCTTAGTTTCAACTCAGGTCATGATCTCAGAGTCATGAGATCAAGTCCCAAGTCTAGTTCGGCTCTGGGAATGGAGCCTGCTTAAGATTCTCTCTTTCTCTCTCCCTCTTCCCCACCCCACTCATGTGCTGTCTGTCTCTCTCTCTCTCTCAAAAAAAGAGTAGACCAAGTTCTAAGAACGTAACCTCTAAATACTGAGATTGTCTCCTGCTATTAAGACAGAAGTTAGAATTCCAAGGAGTACCACTAAAGGGAATTCACTTGCTCTGGCCCTGCTATGTTCCTCTTCAAAGAATTGGAAGCCAAGCTAAGCGGGATAAGGTGGCCCAGTTTCTCTTCCTTTCCACTCTTTTCACTTGGCTTCTATGTGTCCACAGATTAGAGATCACACATTTTGGCAGAGAATGCATTGGTGCGAGTGATTGAGAATGTCCTTGTTTTAACACTTCAGCTGATTTCACTGTCCTATTTCTAAGCATTTATTTACACAGCTCCTAGAGATATATTCAGATCAAAGCTCCCCAGATGATTTTAACTGGTCAAAGCCAAAAGCTTATCTTTGTTCTTTCTGGGGATTTTAGGGAATGTCAGACCCTGAACAACTAGAGTAAGTATAATGAGACTGGAGAAGAGAAGGGAAAAGGAAGGACCACTTGAACTAGGACCTTGGACATATCTGGCTTGGTATGTATGATATCCCATTGTCAACATTTCTCTATTCTCCAGTAAGTGTGTGTGTGTGTGTGTGTGGTGGGGGGATGGGATAGGGTGGGCAGGATGACTCCCTCAGACTCAATAGTGCCCACAATCACTATTCTGTGTTGGAAGGCCTTGGCTCCATCCCTCTTTGTTCTTTCTTTAGTGTTTGGACAGTTAATCTGAGTAAACATTTCTAATGATCTTGTTAGGATAGATTTCTAGAAGTAGGATTACTAGGTCAGAGAGTGTGAGCAACTTTGAGAGCATTGACTCATGCCTGTTCATAGGCAAGTGTTGACATACGGTAGACAAATGTTCTGTAACAGACATGTGTTTATGGGCATAGGAGTTACAAATTATTAGAAATAGCAAACCCGGGGTGCCTGGGTGGCTCAGTGGGTTAAAGCCTCTGCCTTTGGCTCAGGTCATGATCCCAGGGTCCTGGGATTGAGCCCCGCTCTGGCTCTCTGCTCAGTGGGGAGCCTGCTTCCTCCTCTCTCTCTGCCTGCCTCTCTGCCTACTTGTGATCTCTGTCTGTTAAATAAATAAATAAAATCTTAAAAAAAAAGAAAAGAAGAACAAAGGAACAAATCATAGCACGCAGTCAGCCAACACCCAGCAGAGACAACATACCTCTCTCTGTTAACCTTTAAAGGAAAAGGATCCAGGGTTTCTTTCAACTTACTGTTTCCTATTGCATCTCTAATTCCTTTCCAACTTATACATCATCATCATTTGTAGCAACAATTAACTTTGATTCATGAATCTTTGTCTTTTTATCTAAAAATAAACCATACTTCATGACTCCATTAGTCAGTTCCTCGCCATCCAGGCAGGAGAAAGGAAATTCGTGGAAAGCACAGTTCAGCCATGTTCCAATAGATTTATCTCTCCCACTGAACCTTTCTCAGGGATGCCAAGTGTTCTTTCAATTACCAATCTGGTGACACATTGAGCATCACTATAATTTATGTCACAGGGAGTCTAGGGGGGCAAGAAAGAGAAATTAGCCAGATTTCCAATGGCATTGCACTGTCACATGAAACAGAAAAATTGTGCACAGGCCAGCTTCTCTTCAAGGGTCATGGTGCCTTCCCAGTCTCACCCTGATATGCACAGTATTTACATCAAACTAACACTGATGATAGACGGCATCACACGGCAAATGCGAAACACACCCTTCCTCCAGATGAACTGCTGCTAAATAATATGTTGGGATGGAGTGACACAACCAGATTGCTGAAGAAGGAGGGGTTCACTGGATGTCCAGAGCAGCTGGCCGATGCACTGCAGGATCTCATGCCCTCACACAGCACAGCAGCTGCATCTCGCAGGGAAGAAGTTATTTGAAGCTTTCCAAGCATCAAGAAGAAAGGCAAGACTCACAAAATGGGACCATGGGAAAATTAGTGGCAGCAAGGCAATGAAACACAAGGTCAAAATGACATGTCTCCATTCCAGTGGCACTTCTCAGGTGACATAGCAGGTGTGGAATGCTAAGACTGAGGACCATGTTAGCCAATATGTAGAAAGAGCCAAGATGCCCTTCAACAGACGAATGGATAAGGAAGATGTGGTCCATATATACTATGGAGTATTATGCCTCCATCAGAAAGGATGAATACCCAACTTTTGTATCAACATGGATGGGACTGAAAGAGATTATGCTGAGTGAAATAAGTCAAGCAGAGAGAGTCAATTATCATATGGCTTCACTTACTTGTGGAGCATAAGGAATAGCATGGAGGACATAGGAGAAAGAAGGGGAAAATGAAGGGAGAGAAATCAGAGGGGGAGACAAACTATGAGAGACTATGGACTCTGGGAAACAAACAGGGTTTTAGCAGGGCAGAGGGTGGGGGGATGGGTGAGCCCTGTGATGGGTGTTAAGGAGGGCATGGATTGCATGGAGCACTGGGTGTTATACACAAAAAAAGAACCATGGAACATTACATCAAAAACTAATGGTGACTAACACACACAGACACACACACAGACACACACACACACACAACTGAGAGCCATGGGATTACTTCCCCAGAGGTTGGTCAAGTGAATGGCTCAAGAAGATGTGACAAAGTATACTTGATCTTGTCTCCAAAACTCGTGATTTCCTCAAAGCTCTGGAGAAACAGGTAAGAAACTAAGAGTATAAAAAAATGCTTATTAAAAACTGCCATGTTGGTGAGCCAGAAATTTCTCAAATGCTACTTAGTAAACTGGATAATAATATCTCTTTTCTAGCAATAAAATAATAATAAAATAATCTATAAGAGCATTTCTTACTATTACTAAGTCAAACACACGGATGCTATGCTGTGGATTAGCAAGGCACTGAAGGGAATGCTGCTCTCTTGGGTATCAACACCTGGGAGCCTTCGTCAGGTAGGAGCCCCTGAGTTCAGATAGGGAAGATTGCTTTCTGGTCTACTTCAGTACTTAATGGCCTGTTGGGGTGGTCATCGACAGGACATGACCCCCAGTTGACCTGTGAGCTGGACCTGAGCAATTGAGGACCTGGGCTCCTCATCCCTACCCTTTCCTTGGAATCTGCATTCTGCTTGCCTTCCCTGCTCCCAGAAGAGTGATGTGGTGCTGAGACCATCTGGATGGTACGCATGACTGAACCCAGTTAAGACCTCCATATAACTTTGAAGATTCTGACAGGTGAGTGCAGAGATCTACTTGTCTTACAGCTACCCAAGACAAGCAGGCCATGCCAGGAAGTTCCCTTGCTGAGTAAACCTACCACCTACGAATCTAGAGTGGCCTATTTCTTATGTCTCACCTTGCCCTTCACAAAGGGAGCTGGTTTCAGATTACTCCTGGGAACTCCGGAGGATGGTTTGAACCAACAGGTTTCTCTTTCCCTGCCTACCTTCTCTTTCACCCCCACGTCTCAGCTTGAATGTCACACCCCAGCAAGATAGTCCTACCCAGTCTATTGAGAGAAGTTGCTTTACCACAGTCCTGCAGCTGGTTACTCTTGTTCAGCTCACCTATTTGTTTCTTTGTGAAAACTATCACTATATGAAGTGACATTTTCAGTTCTTCATTTACTTTTTAAGGCCTGTCACCAGTGAAATGAACCCTGCACAAGGATAGGGCCTTTGTCACTTTTGTTCATGTTTTATTCATGAGCCTGAAAACAGAATCTGGTATTATAGGTGATTAAATATTTGTTGAACTAATGAATCAGAGTGACAAAAAGATTAGTTGAGAATTACTGGCAAATATTCTGGAATATAAATAATATGCTTTAAGTTGGCAAAAGCATCAATATATTACAAGTTGTAAAGACAGAGAGTAGTTTCTCATATTAAATATATAGACCTCCTCACAATAGAGCTGTCATAGTGTATTATCTCTTTCTTCGTAGGAAAAAGCCCTTGAACTTAGCAGGTGAAAACAACAAGCATTTGTATTATATTCATTTCAGGGGTCAGGAATCTAGGAGTGGCTCAGCTAGGTGGCTCCTGCTCAAGGTCTCACATGAGGTTATAAGTTGGGGCTATAGTCTCTGAAGAATTGACTGAGGCTTAACCATCCATTTCCAAGCCTACTCACATGGCTCCTGGCAGAAGGCATCAGTTTCTCCCCATGTGGGTCTCTCCATAGGACTGCTCCCAACATGGCTCACACTGGAGCAAGTGAACCGAGAGAGAGAGGGCACACAGGCAAAGGAGACAGTGCCCAAGATAGAAGCTGTAGCCTTTCACAACCTAATCTCATAAATGACATATCATCACTTATGCCATATGCTCTTGGTCACACAGACCAAATGGGTACAATGTGGGAGGGGACTCTACCAGGGTGTGAATGCCAGGAGGCAGGGGTCACTGGGGGCCATCTTGGAGGCTGGGCACCCTGTGTGGCAAAGAGAGTGCTCTTCCTTCTGATTCCGACTCCTTCTCCTCTCTGGATACTCTAAGAGCTGCTGACCATCTATGGTAGGTCGTGTGGTACTCTTGCTCCATGTTATCTGTCTTGGGATGTCTGTGCTTTGAAGCAAGGTTCCTCATCCTGAATTTATAAACTAGTTCACGTTTTACTTTAATTATTTCCATTTTCAGTGATAAAGAGATTTTACTTCCCTCCAATGCAGCAGGCAAAACACTGGCCACTAATTACTTTTATCCTCCAGTGGGTTCTCTCGTAGGGCATGGCCTCTCTGTTCTGTGGTTGGAGGAACTCTATTCTGTAATTCAGAGGTCTGCCCTAAGTTCAGCCTGCTCTGTAGGGGGAAGAAGAGGTTTTTCTTCTTCCTTTTGTCTGAGCTGAGGGCAGGCCCTACAATGGCAAACACATGGATACTGTGACTCTGGCAAATGTGTGCCTTTCTGCCACAATCAGAAATTTGGTCATCTAACTAATGGTTTAATTAATGGCTACCACAGCTTAAGCGGGCCCATGAATTCCAAAGTTGGCTCCTATTAAGAACCTCGTAGACAGCTTCTGCAAAATACCCATTTCTGACATCCCATTCCCAAATTTTGGGGTTCATTTTTTTAATCTTCCTCTTCTTTTTTTTTAAAGATCTTATTTATTTATTTGACAGAGAGAGGGGGATCACAAGTAGGCAGAGAGGCAGGCAGAGAGAGAGGAGGAAGCAGGCTTCCCACTGAGCAGAGAGCCCAATGCGGGGCTCCATCCCAGGACTCTGGGATCATGACCTGAGCCGAAAGCAGAGGCTTTAACCTACTGAGCCACCCAGGCGCCCCAATCTTCCTCTTCTTTAAACCTCTTCAGGTAAGTCTGATGATCAAGCAAGTTTAGAGTCAGCTGGGATAGGTGAAAATGAAAATCAGACCCTAAAATAGGAAATCAGACCCTCTCAAATCTCATGAAATGGGTTCTCCACTGTAAACGAGGTGTGTTACCAGAAGATGGGGAAAAGAACAGGATAAGCCCATGAAGATGCACATCGCAGAGAAGGTGCTGACATTTTACAAGCATCTGTTCAGTGTGTGGCTTTTAGTAGTGTAATCCAGGTTGGAAGGAGGAAAAGACAACAGGTTCCACTACTTCTTCAAGTCCCTTCTGCAAGCTGGATGATAACCAACTTTGAAAATGTTTGAATCATGTCATGCTAAATCCTTGTTCCTGGGAGGATATCATGGTGCTGCATGGAAAATATCTTGGTGCTTGTGGCTTTTTTTTTTTTTTAACAAGAGATGATTTCAGCTCCAGCTCAAGCCAGAACTTTAAACTCCCCTCCAAAAGGAGTTTAAAATACTTACAGTATTCCAAGCACGTGGTCATCAGAGCTGAGAGCACCGGGTGTAATGGCCAGAACAGAGAAACACAGAATCTACATCCATAGCTAGCACCAGTCAAGTGCATTGGAGGCAAGTGATGCCCATGCTAGAAATCAGTGAAGAGGCTCAGAATGTAAACATGGTATTTGCAGGAAACACAACCAAAACCCAAGACTTCTTAATAAAGTTCTGAAACAAAAAACAACAGTTGGTCATCTCCTTTGTGGGTCAAGAGCAATGTCTAACACCCAAAAGAAGAATAGGCAAAGGGATGGCTGTATTACTCTCCCCGAGACAGGAAGCCAGAGATTAACATCAGATTTCGTTGTCTATTTTTGTTAATTTATTGCATGTATGAATACATGTATGCTAGCCACATGTGGTTTTCACTAACGGGGTGGATTCATCTTTGGTCATCTCTAGCCAGTCTGAGCTAGAAAATCTTAGGACTAGGTGGTTTCTAGCCACACAGTGAGAGTCACAATTCCAGGATTCAAATCAAATGCACACTTTCCCTTCCAGAATGCTACCTTGACAAAGCTTGCTTCTTTCTGAGAGTATACAGCAGTCTCCAATACCACGCTATGATGCAAATAAAACAGTTTGTAAAACAGTCATTAGTTTTGAATCAACCAAATTTATATATTTTGAATATAAATTTTCTTTTTAAAAAATATCAGATGGCATTTAAATATTTATTTCATTCAGTGTTACTTTTGTTGATTTTTTTCAGAAACTGGCAAGAACTTACTGTTAATTATGTTTATAAGTCTTCTAATGAATGATGGATTATTTTAACAATGATAATTATCCGATGGCCCTATTTATAGAAAATGAATGCAAAACAAAATAATAGTCATTTCCATATCTCAATTATTTCATCCACACAATGCTGTTATGTTCTAAGGAAGAATTGTTTAGTTAGATTTTTAAAAACTTAATATCTGCTTGTGGTTCCTTTAATGAATTTCATTATTTTAACTTGTTTCTTGTCTTTTCTTATAATCATCACATTATTTACTCGCTTGCTGCTTGCCAGCCAGTCTACATCAATATGGATGGATATGCCTCCCTTCACTTCAGCACACGTAAGTGAACAAACACACTTTAGCATGCCGGTGAACACACACATGCGTGGGCATATGCACATACACACACATGCATGCAGACACACGCACACACACTCCATACCTGTGTGATCACACGAAGAAAGAATTTGTCTCCCTTACTCAGTCTTGGAGTTCATACAGAACAATAAATTACCGGGGGGGAAAGGGTAGTGTTAGGATCAAAATTAGGATATTTGATCTTCTCCAGATCAAATATCCTAATTTTTATAATTTAGCTTTTATTTTTATCAAAGTTATACATGTATACCTATAGGGTAAATCGTTCTACCAGGATTATCACCAAAATCAAACCAAACTAAACCAAAACAATCCCCTGTTCCCCACCCACCGTCTCAAGTTTCCGTTTCTAAGAGGCCACCTTTTGCAACATTGAAACTGGGAGTCTTGTTTTTCACCTGCACATCAATAAATTACACCCTGCTTTTAGCGATGTTTGTCCTTTCTGTGTTAGGCGGCATAAATTGCCTTCCTCCTATCTCTTCTTCACTCTTCCTCTCACCTCTCTCCCACACGCATTCTCTGTCTGTCTCTCTCTCTCTCACACATATGCACACACATTCCTATCCCTCAGATCCCACTTACACCACAATTTTTATTAATTCAGTGTTTAATATTGACATTCTAACTATACAAACACTATTCTCAGTTACGCTGCCTCGAATAGGCACAACTATTTGTTTTCTCTGAAATTAATGGCAGGCTTGTTTTTTAATTTAGTGTTCTCTGTATTTGCCCAGACTCAATCCTGTAAACCTCCCAGGTGCTTTAGAACACATCGGGAATGATGCTGATTTCATCTCCTGGCGGACACTCTCTCAGAGCCTGCTCTCTGTCTCCATGCAGTGTGGTCATCTGAGATCTCCCTTCCCGGTCATCCACAGGACTCTCTGGGTTCTCTCCGGGGGCATCTTCGGATTCCTGGTCTCCCACTTCTGCTTTCTTGGTTTACACCCTCACTTTGGAATTGTTTTTTATTGAGATAAAGTTCAAATAGCACTTATCATTTTAACCATATTAAAGTGTGAAATTTGGCATTGCTAAGTGTATTTATGATGTTGAGCAACCTTCATCATCATTTAATTCTAGAATATTTTCCTCCCTTCCCGCACCAAAACACCTCCTTACCAGTTAAGCGATCACTCCGCATTCTGCCTTACTCTCAGTGCTGCCAACTACTCACCTTCCTCCCGTGTCTATGGATTTGCCTTTTCTGGACATTTTCTGGACATGGAATCATACAATAGGTAGCTCTTTGTTGCCGGCTTCGTTCACTTAGCACAGTGTTTTCCGTGTTCTTCCGTGCCACTGTTCACAACAGTACTTGATTCTTTTCATGGATGAATGCTAGTCCCTTGTAAGAACACATCGCATTTCTTTAGCTATTTATCAGTCGAGGGACATTTGAGTTGTTTCTGCTTTGGGTCATGGTAGGTAACGCGGCTGTCGAGATTCACGTGCAAGTGTTTGTGTGAACAGGTGTCTTTAGTTCCCTTGGATGTGTGCCCAGGTGAGGAAGTACTCATCGTAGGACAACTCTGTTTACCCTTCAGAAGAACTATGGAGCCACTTTCTGCAGGAGCTACAACATTTTACATTCTCATCAGCAATAGACAAGGTGTCTATTTCTCTAGAAATTTCTATAGATTTCTCTATATCCTTGGCAACACGTCTCATTTTCTACTTTACTATTACTGCCATTATTATTATTCTAATGGATGTGAAATGATCCTGACCTGCATTTCTCTATTAGGCAATGATGGTGCACATTTGTATCTTCTTTGGAGAAATGTCTACTCCAGTTCTTTGCCCAGGTTTAAAATAAGTTGTTTGTCTTTGTGTTGTTGAGTTTGAGTTCTTTGTATGTTTCTGCTACCAGACCCTTATCAGATATATGATTTACAAATATTTCCTCCCATTCTGTGGGTTTTTTTCACTTCATGATAATATCCTCTGATGCAAAATTTTTACAAATTTTGATGAAGCCCATTGTATTATTTTATTTTTGTCTTTTATTGTTTGTCCTTGTGATGTCATTTTTAAGAAACTGTTACCTAATCTGAGGTTGCAAAGATTTACACCTACAGGTCCTTCAAAGAGTTTTATAGTTTTTGCTCTGACATTTAGGTCTTCTATTCAGGTTAATTTTTGTGTAGAGTACGAGGTAGAGGTTCAGATTCATTCTTTTGCACATGAATATCCAGTTGCTTGTGCACCATCTGTTGAAATGATTATTCCTTCTTCACTGAAAGGTATTGGCCTGCTTGTTAAAAATCAGTTAGCCGGGGCACCTGGGTGGCTCAGTGGGTTAAGACTCTGCCTTTGGCTCAGGTCATGATCTCAGGGTCCTGGGATCAAGCCCCAAATTGGGCCCTCTGCTCATCGGGGAGCCTGCTTCCCCCTCTCTCTCTCTCTGCCTGCCTCTCTGCCTACTTGTGATCTCTGTCTGTCAAATAAATAAATAAAATATTTATTTAAAAAACCAATTAACCATATATCCATGGGTTTGTTTCTGGACTCCCAATTGAATCCCATTCATCTATTTGTCTATCTTCAAGCCGGTAACATACTGTGTGTGTTAGCTTTGAAAACAAATCTTTAGAGCATGTTCCAAAGTCAGGAAGTGTGAATCCTCCTTTGTTCTTTTTTGAGATGGTTTTGGGTAGTCAGGGTTCCTTATGGTTGCATGTGAATTTTAGGATGAGCTTTTCCATTTCTCTAAAAAGTCCCTCGGAGAGGCCCATTTGACAGGGAATGCACTGAATGTCTAGATTGCTTCCGAGAGTATTGCATTTTAACAATATTAAGTCTTCTGATCCATGAACAGATGATGTCTTTCAATTTATTTTGGGCTTCTTTAATTTCCTTCAACAGTATTTTACAGTTTTAGTGTACAAGTCTTGCAGTTCCTTGATTAAATTTATGCACAGGTATTTTAATCTTTTTGATACTATTGTGCACCAGATTGTTTTCTTAATTTCATTTCAAAGTGTTCATTGCTGATACTTAGAAATAAAACTGATTTTTGTATATTGATCTTCTATTCTTATAACCTTGAGGAAACCCTCCCTTAACTTGAATCATTTTTAATGGATTTTTAAGGTTTCCTATGTATAAGAACATATCCTCTATGGTTAGAAAGTTTTAATTCTTCTTTTCCAAACTATATGCCTTTTATTTCTATGTCTTGTTAATTGCACAGGGAAGAACTTAGAGCACATTGTTGAGCTAAAGTGGGGAAAGTGGACATCCTTGTCTTATTTCTGATGGGACACTTTCAGTCTTTCACCCTTAAAAATGATGTTAACTGTGGGTTTTTCATAAATCCCTTTATTGGGTGGGGAAGTTCTCTATTCTAGTTTGTTGGGTGTTTTTATTATCAACAGTGATATACCAGCATATAGATGACATTTAAAGCCATAAGACTATGAGATTCCCTTATACAGAAAGGAACCTAGAACCAAAGACTTAGTTCTGGAGCATTCCATGGAGAGTGGGAAACAGAGAAGGAACCAGTTAAAGAGGCTACAGAGGGATAACCGTTGATATAAACCAAGTGAAGAAATCAAATCAAGAACAAAAGAGAGCAACTGTTAAGTTTAGGATTGAGAATTAACCAATATTTTAGCAGTGTGGTAGTCACTGGGTATATTGCCAAGAATAGCTTCATTGGAATGTGGGGAATGAATGCCTATTTAGAGTTGGATTCATGCAACAAGTGCTCAGTGTTGTCAGTAGCTAAAACTTGCAGTCTGATGCCCTTTCTCCCAGTAATTTATAAATGAAAGGAACGTTACTTTTAGATTTAAACTACAAAATCAGGGGCACCTTGGTGGCTCAGTTGGTTAAGCCTGACTCTTTATTTGCACTCAGGTCATGACCTCAGGCTCCTGAGATTGAGCCCCGAGTTAGGCTCTGACCTTAAGATTCCCTTCCTCCCTCCCCCTACCTCTCTTTGTCTCTCTCTCCCAAATAAAAAAATAAACCATAAAATCAACACCTAATTGATCTATGGGGGATATACAGAATAACTTTCAAGTTATAAAGAAAAACATAGCATCCTGGTCAGCAAGACTTGGAAATTACTTGGCAAAGCGTATTCATAGATCCAAGAGTGGAAATGAATTGGCAAGGAACCATAGCAAGGGACAGCTCTAGTAGACGTTGGTTCAATCCAGGGGACAGAAAACCTTAATAAGCATCACGTGTTTCTGAAATGCAACAGTGAGTTCTCATTAAGTCAATAAATTGGCAGTTAGATACCAATACATTAGCTCATGCGTGTGATGAATGTGACTCAGCTTCTGAGCGATGAAGCCTCACTCACTGGGGGTTGGCTAGGGCAGGTTTCTGAGCCACCGGCACTGAGGACTGGCCTAAATCCCCTCCTTCCCAGCATCTCCCCCAGTCCCCTGGAGCCCTTTTAGGGCACAGCCTGCAGGCCTTCCTCTGGGGGCAGCCCTCTTTGCATTTCTGTGCACTTGACCGTAAATTTAAAATTTTCAGAGAAGTAAAAGAAAACTCTGGGGCTCATGAGCTCACGGGCTCATAAGGACAAGGATATGTGCAAAGCGGATGGCAAGAGAGAACGGCAGAGCAGAAGGGGAACAAGGCAGTACACTGAAGAGCCAAATGAGGACATTTGTACGGACAAGAGACTCTGCCCACCCCTCCCACCCGCCAGCCCCTCTCTGCCTGACCTGGAGCTGCTGTTACCAAGAGTTCAAGCACTGAGAAATACCTTCAAAGGACATTCTTTGGCTTAGAGCAGAGTGAGTACCACTTTTCAGTCTTTCTTGTTTCATGCGATGTAGTGAAAAGATGCAGTTCCTTTGGAAGCAGACAGACCTAGCTTCAAATCCCATCTCTCCCATTTAATTGTGTAACACGGGGAAAGTCAATCCCTCTGGGCAGCAGGTCTTAATTGAAAGCACTTTTCCTGTAGGGTTGTGCTGAGGATGAGATAAGGTACGGAATAGACTGGGAACAGAGAAAATTAACACACACACAACAGGTTGCTAATCTTATCTGAATAGGTATGTCCTAGCTCATGGGCTTGAGGAATTTGGTATGAGCTCAAGTTGAAATTTATTTCCTGTGTAAACGTAAGCAATTCACTCAACCACTATGAACGTAGTTTTCTCTTCTGCAGTGCGTAGGTTTTAAAACCCTTGGGTTGTTGTGTTAAGTGAGACAGTGTCAGAAGTTGTAGAGTGTCAGGCACAGAGTCAGACACAAACTCCTAGTCCCTTCCTCTCGCTTCCAGTCTCCATCCAATGCTCCCAGGTTCCTTGGGCAGGTGGGGCACATGGTGGAAAGGGGTTGAGCCTTAAATGATCCAGGTTAAAGAACCAGATGCTCATTTTTCTTTTCTAGAAAATCAGGGTCTTTTGACTATAACATTAGCCAAATCTCTGCCTCTGGCTGTGGTGTGTGATGTGGGGGGATAAAGGCAGAAGGCGAGGTAGATAAAATTAAATTTCCTCCTAACCTGCAGCCCCGTTGACAAATGCTTGAGGCAGACAGACTAGAATGTTCCTCCAGGAAACTCCCCACTATCTTAATGTTAATGCCTTGCTAGAGGGAAAAACAATCTTAGCTTGAGGATAGCAAGGCCTCCAGTATCCTCTGGGTCTTCTTTAGCATTTGATAATCTTTTTGGAAACTTCTCCAGCTGTTGACCTCCCCAACTCCTTAGTATATAATCAGTTTCTCCTCACAATCCTGGGGCTGCTTTCTGCCCGAGGGTCCTGTCCTGGTGTTTGAATAAAACACCTTTTTGGGGGCGCCTGGGTGGCTCAGCGGGTTAAAGCCGCTGCCATCGGCTCAGGTCATGATCCCAGGGTCCTGGGATCGAGCCCCGCATCGGGCTCTCTGCTCTGCGGACAGCCTGCTTCCTCCTCTCTCTCTCTGCCTCTCTGCCTACTTGTGATCTCTGTCTATCAAATATATAAATAAAATCTTAAAAAAAAAAACACACACCTTTTTTGCACTGAACTCTTTCTTGGCTGTTGGCTCCAAACCCCACCGCTCCAAAGCACATCAGTCTGCACTGGTGAAATTACAACTGCAGAATGTTTACCATTTGGTAAGATGGCTTACTTGGAAAAATACCGTGCTGGTCCAAGGCTGGGTGGAGTTTCTCTCTTGTGTCTCTTAGTCCGTGTCAACCTCATGGAGACCCTGGAGGGGGAGTGCTGTTCTCTACAAGGTCGTGATCCATGCACGGTTTACACGGAGTGGGTGTGCAGAACAGGAGGTTCTAGATAACTCTCTGGGTCTCATTCAACCTTTATTGCCCTGCACTTGCTGGCCCGATGAGCTGAGTACCACCGCCTTGAGAAGACCGAGGTTCTTCCTATCAGTTCTTCCACTTGCCTGAGGTTCTCAGAAGTCTGGTTGGAGCCATCTCTTCCCCCAGAGTAGCTTAGGCAGCCCCTCTGGAATGTGGTCAGGCCAATCCCTGGCCTCTGATAGGGCCTAAAACAAGACATCTGTGGAGGCCAACTGCCTTAAGGTGGGGGATATGAGCTGGTTATTGAGAGAATTTTTTTAAATGCACCACTGTGTTTGGGGAGGACAAGAGGGGCATGCATCCCACTGTGGTAATTTCTAACTAATCACACTGGCCCGGGGCTCAGGGCTCGGGGCTGCGGGTTCAGCTCTGTAAACAGAAAGCAGATGCTGCTGTGGGGCCTGCCAGAGAAAGAAAAAAAGCAGAAATGGCTGCAAGCTGGGAAAGCTTCAGTGAAAAGGATTTGAAGAAATAATGGGGAAGCTGTTAAATATTTTATTTTCTTAAAGTAGTAGTGAGCATGTGTAGCCAAAACATCTTATTCTTTCCAGCGGAAAGCTGCCTGAAATACTTTTCAAATAAACTTCCCCAACCTCCTCATGAGAAACAAACAAAAAGCTGTGATGATATAGATAGTTATCAATCGGACTTAGAAACTAGCCCATGTTTACCAAGGGCATGCTCGCTCCTCAAAAGTAAGACACACGTTGCGAGAATCTACCATAGGCCTTGACTTGAAGGAGGACTCCTTGAATTCTTGTACAAATCCTGTGAGTGTTGGCTTTTATATTTTTCTGAGTAGCTTCCAGAGGAGGAAAGAGCAGCCGAGAGAGCGAAGAAGCAAGCCGCTTGGGGTCATACCGGGGCAAGGGCTGAGCTAGGGGAGGCACTGGGCGGACGGGCAGAAGCTGGAGTGGATGAACAGTGTTGAGCTGAGCTCAGGCTCTGGCTCTGCAGCCCCCTGCTCGGGTCCAAATCCCAGCTCAGCCCTTACTGGTGGTGACGCTTTGAGCGAGTCACTTACACTCTCTGTGCCTTGGTGTCCTAAGCTGTAAGGTGGGAATGAGAGACTGAGCATTCAAATGGACGACGGCCAGACCGTGTGTGAAGGTCAAACCCTAGCCATCTCCCTGCACAGCAACCAGCCCGGGGAGCCAAACCACCATTGTCTGTAGCCGTCAATCCAGAATGGTTAGGATGTGACCAATGACTGCCAGCTTCTCTAGTTTTGTTGCCCTTCCTTCCAATTCAGCATCAAGCAGAGAAAGTCAAATATATTCTCTCCAAACAAATCACATCAGATGCCTCACTTCAAAGTAGCCCACGTCCCACTTCTGCATGGCCACAGCTTCCCATGAGAGCACACCTGAAGACGGTCCCCCGATCCCCCCATGGCCTCTGGGGCCAAAGGCAAGTGCTGGTGGCTGACTCCTCCCTTGTAGCAAACCATGACCAGCCTCTGGTTGTTCTCATTTGGGTGGTCTTTGTTTATTTCCACTGGGATGATGATAGCACCGATGCTGTAGGATGGCCATGAGGATAAATGTGAGCAACAAATCAAGGGTTAAAGCAGAACCTGGCTTATATTCGGTGCTCGCAAAAATAGGTTGGTTTTTTTTTTTTAATTGTTAATTTCACAATGGAAATTGGTAAGGCAGATTCCAATAAACTATTTGCACAGGAAACAATTTAAGAATGGCCGAGGGGTGGGGAGTTTGCACAGATGTTTAGTCGAGGCTCTTCTCTGACCTGTCCAGGGCAATATTGTTATTCCTACTCTGTGGAAGAGGAATCGGAGACCTAGCAATGCTGAAATTTGAGGAAGAAGTCAAACTCCTAATACCGTGTTATTTCCACTTCTCATGCTCCCCTTCTAGAATGATTTTTTTAGAGGTTTCTCTTGGAGATGTGTACCTCTTAGGGGGTTTGTGTCATCTTGGTCCTCGTATGAGAACAGAATGTGTGAGCACATGACTCCCCGATTTATGGCTTCAACCGTCATATTTACATCATGCAGTAATATTATGGTGGGACCTTATGAAAAGGTAAAGATGTCAGTGGGTTGAAGTTAAATGGTTTAGGTTAATCCTCTAGAGAGCATGACCCAGAACGAAGTATTTCCCAGTCGCTGACACAGCCATGATTGGCTATGAGTTAGGAAACCAAATTAATGAGTGACATCTGTGTTTTATTTCCACAAATATTTTCAAGATGTTAAGATAGACAGTGATGGTACTTAGATAAATAGATAAATAGATAGATAGAAAATGGTTCTGACTTTTGTATTGACAGATTATATCAATTACTTAGATGAAGAACCCAAATCAGGAGCAGGTGGAGATAGACATTGTGCATTACCATATTAAAGGGTGTTTAAAGGCAACAGAGGAAAAGACCAGAAAGTCTCTAGAGAGATGAGCCTTCTAGCTTCAGGCAGTGCTCTTGTTTCTTAGGAAAAAAAGGAAGAACGTTTGATGACTTTGGAACAATATGAAGAATAAAAAATAAGTAAAGGAGATAATGAACATGTCTATTTCACAGTAAGAGTTTATTTTGCTTTAGGAAACAAAAAGCTGTGAAATAGCCCTGGGAAACCCACACATGGGAGAAAGATGAATAAGCAAATATTTTAAAGAAAAGTTTCAACGGCTAAGTTAGTAATGAAACTTAAGAGTACGCAGGATGTATTTATACTCTTTTGACACATATTCTAACTGGAGCATTGTATGGCTTTTAAGCAAAAGTTAGAGGTCACTACTCTGTTGCCTTTGTATAAATAAATGTTTTCTTGTTTGGATTCGTAGGTTTGACGAGGTCTATGGGAGATCCCATATTTAACTCCCTTCCTTCCCCAATTTCCATGATAAAGATAAACCAGATTAAGAAACGGTCTGGAACATGGGGCACCTGGGTGGCTCAGTGCGTTAAGCCTCTGCCTTTGGTTCAGGTCATGATCTCAGGGTCCTGGGATCGAGCCCTGCATTGGGCTCTCTGCTTGGCGAGGAGCCTGCTTCCCCCCACCTCCCCCGCCTGCCTCTCTGCCTACTTGTGATCTCTCTGTCAAATAAATAAATAAAATCTTAAAAAAAAAATGGCCTGGAACATACCGATCTGACACATGAATGTATGATGAAATGATGACCAAAATAAGGTTAATTAACCTCTTCATGTCCTCGCATAATTATCATTTTTTAAGGGTGATAGCTTTTAAAATCTGCTTCCTTAACAATTTTCAAGAAGATAATACAGTATTTATTAAAGTCACCATGCTGTATATTAGATGGGATTCTCTTTTAAATTCTTCCAAAAAAAGAAAATATTGCAATATCTTGATAACGGTTGAATCTGGGTGCTGCCAATATGAGGGTTTGTTATGTTGCTCTCGATACATTTTGGTGTGTTTGAAAATGTGCCTAATATGTTTTTTTTTTAATTATATCAGTGACATTTTAGTCAAAATGGACAATGTGTTCATCATTTGGTCCATTATTCAAAACGAGCAACCTCTGGAACAGAGGATGTTTTTGAATGACCTGTTTACTCCAAAAGTCAGCACACATGAATTTTCTAAGATTAGATGTGTAGGTATGGGTGTGTCTGGTGGGTCTTGGGATGCCTCATCTATGTCCGCCTTCAGGATAGAGAGACTGTTTCCTCAGCTGCACAAAGGGCCCCCTGCCAATGTCTGAAAGTCGAATCCTTCCCCAGGAGCTGTCAAGGGGATCTGCCTCACGCCAGGTCATGGCCCCTTTCGAGGGCAGGTCACATCTAATTTCTAGTGCATCTGGGCCCCTCATCCCAGTTTGAGATGAGTCTGGAAAGCTCTAAAGCCCTCCATGAGATGGCTGAGAGCTCTGTTGTGGCTGCAGTGCAGTTTAACTTCTTCTTCTGTTCAATGCCATCCCTCTCCTCCCCCACAGGTGTTTTCCTAAGAGCAGTAGCCAATCAACCCCCTACACGCACCTCACCCCCTCATCTTCCGTTGCCGGGGAAACCTGACCTAAGCCAGCGTGGAGTGACCTCCACTATGTGTTACTGAATGAGAGACACAAACTGCAAAACAGTATGAATAGAAAGTTTCTTTGCAAGTAATAAAAAAAAAAAATTCAAAGGCATACATATCTATATGGATGTAGATAACACAGAAGTGTGCAAATTCACATCCACCTCTATACATCTTTCTAATTCGGGGAAGGGAAGCGAGTTGGGAAGGTGTTAAGGGAAGTTTTTCATTTCACTTGAATCGCTTTAACCTTTATCAAGAAGATGAATTAATCTGTTACTTGTGTCACTAAAAAGTAAGTCAACAATTTGGTCTTTTTAAACATGCAATAGAAGCACCCTTCAGCAGATGGGAAGCTATAGACACATGTGAGTGGATAAGGAGATGAGATTAAGGCTCCCAAAACCCAGACCAAAAAAAAAAAAAAAAAGGAAAGGAAAGCTAGTGTGCAACGTGCAGAATTATAAAGGAGATGAAAAGTAGACCCAGAGGATTATGTGAGTGTGTGTATGTGTGTTTCATCCAAAAGAGAGATTCCAGAAGTAAGGCAGAGCAAAGGAGCAGAAGCAATCATTAAACAAATAATAGAAGAAAAATGCATTGATTTCAAAAGACTGGAGGCTTCAGAGCAAAAGGGTCTCTACAGATATCTGAAAAGACCTACAAAAGGGTCTCCAGGCAAAATATCTGAAAAGGAATGCACATCTATGTGGTAGAATTTTAAAACTCAAATGACAAAGAGAAATGTCTTAGGGATGTTTGGGGATTAAAAACAAGTCGTCTTCCAAATATAAAAATAGTTCAGTTGGCACCAGACTTCTTAAAAATACCAAATGCTGAAAGTCAACAGAGAATAACCACAGCATTTGAGATGGAAATATTGTGACCTAAGGGTTTTGCATCTAGTAAAGTGATCTAGTAAAGTGATTTTGCATCTAGTAGTAAAGTGATATTTAACATGTGTAAGAGCATCAGAAGACTGTCTCATACATGTAAGAACTAGGAAGCATAGCATCCACATATTTTCCTGAATAAAAATCACTTGAAGAAGTACTTATGCACAAATGCTCCAAACCGAGAACTTAAATCTGGAAGTTGGATAGGAAATTAATGAGCAATAAAATAAGTGGAAGTTTGAAATAATCTAAATCCTAAAAAATAAAAAATGCACATGTCTAGAGTAATTATTTAATGTTCACAATGTAAAAAATCATTACTATTATTATTAATCTGAATGGACAGTCCACTGTTTATTAACAAAACCTAAGAGATGCTAGGCAAGAAGGGAGAAAGGAAAGAGAGGATGATGGCAGTAAATCTCCCGTGTTAATACAGATTTCGAAAAGACATTATTTTTATCCTCGGTACTAATTGAGAAATATGTTTTTTCAGTTTAAAGATTAACACTAGCAGACCAAAATTACAACTTCTAATTCCTAAAGAAATAGGAAAAAAATTAGGAACATTTGGCTTGTGTAAGAAAAAAATAGGAAAAGAAAAAAAGCAATAGATAAGGGAAATATCTTACAAAATAAGGGGTGTCTTGACAGCTCAGTCAGTTAAGCATCTGCCTTTGGCTCAGGTCATGATCACAGGTTCCTGGGATCGAGCCCCATGTCAGGCTCCCTGCTCAGCGGGGAGCTGCTTCTAACCTCTGCCTGCCACTCCCCCTGCTTCTGCTCTCTCTGTGTATCAAATACATAAAATCTTTTTTTAAAAATGTAAAATAAGATGATAAAATCAGAAATTAATTATTAAAATGAATATAAACATATTAAGTAAAAGTATTAAAAAACAAGAAAACCTTTAGACTTAGTTTAAAAATTCGATTATAGGAGCACCTGGGTGGTTTAGTTGGTTGTCTGCCTTCCCGTCAGGTCATGATCTCAGGGTCCTGGGATTGAGTCCCGCATCAGGCTCTCTGCTCAGGCTGGAGTCTGCTTCTCCCTCTCCCCATTCCATTTGTGCTCTCTCTCCCTCTCTTGCTCTTCCTCAAATAGAATCTTTTTTAAAAAATTCAGTTATATAGGATTTTCCAGAAACTTGATTGCAGCTATTTAACATTAAAAATAATAAGGTAGATAAAGACATACATAGTGGACAAAAAAGAATGGGGGATGGCAATAATTAATATCAAATAAGGTTGAGATAAAGAGAAACCATTGCTGAATGGGACAAAGCAGATAGTTTTATGTTTTTGAATAATAACTACAATAAAAAATTAATGGTCATGAATGATGACTAAATCTAGTCATTGAATCACATGTTAAAAAAATATATTAGAAGGAGAAATTGACAAAAAATATATCCAATAGGAAATTTCAGTGTCCCTGTCCCTAAATCTGGAGAGTAATAGAGAAAACTACTAAGGATTTACAAAACTGATATAATTAATGTTTGTATCTCTTTTATTTATCTATCATAAATTACTCTTATAATTATTCATTGTACATTTATAAAAATTGGTATCTTGACTCACAAAGAAAATCTCAGTAATTCCAAAAAAAGACATTATACTAGATGATTTTTCAGTACAGTGCAATAAATCTGAAAATTAATGGCAAATGGTTTTTAAAAATTCTACTTGGAGGGGCATCTGGATGGCTCAGTCAGTTAAGTGTCTACCTTCAGCTCAGGTCATGATCCCAGGATCCTGGGATCCAGTCCAGAATAAGACTCCTTTCTCAGTGGAGAGCTGGCTTCTCCCGCTGTTCCTCCCTTTGCTTGTGTTCTCTCTCTCTCTCTCTCAAATAAATAAAATCTTTAAAAAAAAATTCTACTGGTGGGACACCTGGGTGGCTCAGTTGGTTAAGTGGCTGCCTTCGGCTCAGGTCATGATCCCAGCATCCTGGGATCGAGTCCCGCATCTGGCTCCTTGCTCGGCAGGGAGCCTGCTTCTCCCTCTGCCTCTGCCTGCCACTCTGTCTGCCTGTGCTTGTTCGCTCTCTCTCCCTCTCTCTCTGACAAATAAATAAATAAAATCTTAAAAAAAAAATTCTACTGGAGTCAAAGAAGAATTCAAAATTGCAATTAGGGATGATTTAGAAAGTGATTCTAATGACTAGAATGAATTCACTTTAAAGGGGTATGAGCAAAGCTATCTCAAAGACAGTTCACAAAGAATAAGGAGGCTCCTGGATGGCTTAGTGGATTGAGCATCTGACTTTTGATTTTGGCTCAGGTCATAATCTCAGCATCATGAGATGGAGTCCAAAGGTGGGCTCTGCACTGGGTTTGCAATCTCCTTAAGATTCTCTTTTCTTCTCCCTCTGCCTCCACCCCCACTCATGGACATGAATGCCTGTGTGTGCATGCTTTCTCTCTTAACAAAAAACTACATGACATACGCTGTTACCAAATACTGACCCCAGAAAAAGAATAATAAACATATAAACTGAAATTCATAAATTTGAGGTGGAATTGATAAAGTAGATTTCATTCTGAGCAGGCCAGCAAAGAAAATAGAGGAGAGAGAACAAAAATCTACAACACTAGGTGTGGAAAAGCATATATTACTATAGAAACAGAAAAACATTAAATTCTTTGAGATGACAGGAAAGAGATCAAACCGTGAATATAAATAAATTGCTTCCCTTACTATAAGACAAAGGTTCACACTGTACAAGAATTAAATACCAAAAAAAGAGAAAGAAACGCAACTAAAGCAAATAATCAGAAAATTTTAAATGAGAGAGAGAGGCAGAGATCTACCAAGTACATACAAACACACAAAAATTTGAGGTGGTAATATTATCTGACCATGTAGAACCCATAGCAAGGGATTAAATAAAAGAAGCTTATTTGTAATGGATAAGAGTACAGTTGTCAATGGCAATACAGCAGGTATGCACTTTCCATGTCAAACAACACAGCCCAGAAATAGATAAAAGACATGAAAAACAAAAGATCAGCTGTGTATAGGAAAACCCTTGGAAAATCTTTTTATGGGCTAGGGCTCTTTAGCATTGCCATGTGAAAAACCATCCTTTTCTTTGAAAACAAATGGAATTAATAAACTGTGGCAGTTTTTCCAAGCTCCATATTCCTTCCCAGAGAGACCGTGCAATGTTTGCAAAATTCCTTTGAGCCCTTGCTCCCTCTAAGTCTAGAAATGATACTCGCTTGCTGTTTAATGCTTCTATTAGAGAAAAAGAAAAACAAAGGTAGTCCCTTAGCATTTGAAATCTAATAGCATTAAGATTTGATGTCACCCTGAGGCCCTCTGATTCCACCCCAGGAGAAATCATCAAAGGGGACATAACTCCAACCTCTTAGAACCAGCCACCCCATAGAGCCCATCAACATTGACTCTAATGTCAGGGTAAACTCCTTGTGTGCCTCTTTTACAAAAGGGAAATAGACTAACATGGGAGTAATAGGAAAAACTGGTTCTTTTTCCTTCTTCACAGAGGGATTAAAGCAATTTGGGTAGTATTGTCCTGAACTGTCACATGCTCTTAGAGTGACAGAACTACACAGTGAAGAACAGATGTGTGCCTGGGTGCAGGAGGCAGCTACATGGGCGTGTGGCTCATGATTCCACTTCCCATGTATCTCCATTCTTTCCCAGGATCAGTCAGCCTCCCTACATGCAAACACACAGACACATGCAGACTGTGAGTGAAGACGTTGCAAGTCAGAAGGAGCATCTCGTGCCATAACTCTTCACACTGCAAGAAGGGTGCCCATGACTGCTTTGTGTAAAGTCTTGGCTGGGGAGCTCAAAAGTGTCCAGAATGTGGTCAGTGTGAGCTGATGTGGGGACAGACAGGCCTGGGATCAAAATCAGGTTTCACCACTAGCTGTACAACTCTAGTAATTCATTTAACTCCCCCCAATAGGCATTAATGCACATAATCCCTGGAGATACAGCGATGATATAATCATGAAGCTTACAGTCCAGCAGGGTTGTGTGTGTGTGAGAAGGGGGCCACCTTGCAGGACCGTAGAAAGTTTCAAAGGGTTTAACTCTGCCAAATATGAGCTGGATATAGAGTGGGGCATCAATGATTATCCCCTTCCTTTACCTCACCCCTTTTCCCACTGCCTCATTTTCTTGCTTCCTATGGCCACTCTGCTGTTCAGTAACCCCTTCAAATGAGATTGGGAATGGAGATGGGAAAAAGGCAAGAAATCCACATTAACAAAGCTTTCTATGGTTACGAAGACTAAAGTACTGGTGAGATTGGGAGCTAACTAGTCTGCTAACAATTCAGCCAAGGGTTATCTGTGGATTTCTCCTGAATATAAACATCAGTGCCCATCAGTGAAGTTTTACCTGAGGGTTGACTCATCATGCATTTACTGATTTAAAAGTTAGTATGTCAGTAGAGTCAGGATTAAAACTAAAATAAAAGTTCCCTAAGTGTTTGTGCCAACTCTAATGAGAAGAGATCCTTAAAGAGTTGTGTTTAGTATTTTTTGTCCTCTGGCATTGACTTGGACACAGACCTCTAATCTTGAAAGTCAAATTAGAAACAATACACACTAAGTTCATATCAAATACATAATGGATGACCTGGCTATTGGAATCTGTATAGACATTTCTTTCCCTACTGAATAGTAGTAGTAGTAGTAGTAGTAGTAGTAGTTGTAGTAGTAGTTGTAGTAGTAGTAGTAGTAATAGTAATAATAATGTAGTTCATTATTATTCAACTTCTACAGTATTTCATCCTCAAATGAATGCAGGCTTCGGCTCTTCTACCTTTACGACAGCCCTGAAACATATCATGTGTAAGATTCTGAAATTTCTCAAAAGACAAAGGTGAGAAATTTCTCCAGTAAAATGATCATGCAAGAAAAATCACTGAGAAATGAAGAGTGACTTTCTACCTGGTGGGCTACAGGCTGTATGAAGAGTTGTGTAGCTAATGACATCCTACAAATGCACAGTCATAATTATTGTAGAATTTCAGATGGGAAGGGGGATGGTGGCAATTTCCATTTGTTGTCATTACAGAGGGTCCTGAGGGATCTCCACGGCAGCAGATTCAGTCTCTTCTTATTACCCTGTTATGAACAGCTGGATGAGACTGCTGCTCCCTGGGCATCTCTTTTAACTCCCAACTTACCACCCCACCCCCATCCCGCTTTAAATGACAACAGTATTATGTTAGTGGGAGCTATTGCTTTGGCTACTGCCTTTCTTTAGCACCCATTCTGTGCAAAGCACCGTGCCAGTGCATTACATAGTTAGCTTTTTGGTTCTCTCTACCACCCTGTGTGATTGGGATTATTATTGTCCTCATTTTCCAAAAAAGGAACAGGCTTAGTGCTTGTATGAGTTTCCTGGTGCTGCTGTAACAATTATCTCAAACTTAGTGACTTAAAACAACACAACATCATTACCTTATAGTTTTGAAGGTCAGACATCTGAAATGGGATGCACTGGGCTACAACCAAGTCTTGGCAGAGCTGTGTGCCCTCTGGAGGTTCCAGAGGAGACTATGCTTCTTTATCTTTCCAGGGTTCTAGAGGGTGTCCATGTTCTTTGGTTCCTAACCCACTTCCATTTTCAAAGTCAGAAATAGTGAGATGAGCCCTTCTTACATTACATCACTCTGGTCACTCTTCTGCTTTCTCACTTTTAAGGACACTTATGATAACATTGGGTCCACCCAGATAATCCAGGATACTCTCCCTTTCTTAAGATCATCTGAATAGCAATCTTAATTTCTCTCTGTCCTGCAGGCAACATATCTACAGGTTCTCAGGATGACAATATGGACCTCCTTGGAGGGGCCATTATTCTGCCTGCCACAGAAATATTACATAATTTGATACAGGCCATGGAGGTAATAAATGGTATTTTCTTGATTCAAATCTTAGTCTCTTGATTCCAAAGCCTCTGCTAGTAAGCCTAATCCACATTGCTTCCCAGTAGCATTCTATCAACAATGTCATTTGCTAAGACCCTCTTCTGTGGCAGGCACTATCCCGGATACTAGTGGTCCACACATGAATAAGAGTTCACCTCACAAGCTTGGGGGTGGTGGGGAGAATGCTTTGCAAATGTTAATAAATAACCATAATGGTAAATGGGAAGTATATGTAGGAGATTGTGGCTACACAGGATTCTACAGGAGTAGAAGGCAGTGTGAGATGGGGTTGGAGAGGATATGCAATGCAATCTGAAGGATAATTAATTCAGTAGGCAGAGAAAGAGGTGAAGAGCTCTTCATGCACAGCAAATGATGGGATAAAGGCTGAGCAATGGGAGTCACTGTGGGGAAAATCATTCATTTTGATTTCCCAAAATCATTTGATTTTGGGAAAATCAGGCTGAATATCTGAGGTGAAAGTAGAAACTGAGATTGGAGTGGCTTCTGACAGAGAAGGACTTTCGGGCCATGCTGAGAGGTCAGGGTTCATGGTGAAGAAAATGGAGCTCCATCAAAGGATTTCAAGGAAGGGAGAATCATGATCAAACTTGCACACTGGGAGCTCTACTCTGATATCCTCTCATAAGATGAATTTTTTGGCAAGCTAGGGAGATGCAGTAGGGGGTGAGGTCAACATCCAGGTGAGAGATGGCAAGAGGCAAAGGATGACCAATGGCCATGGGAATGGAGGGCAAAAAGCATATCCAAGACCCTTCTGAGATAGACATTAGTAGGTGTGTAATGGTGAAGGATTATGGGTCAGGGGGCAATAAGGGAAGTAGTGTCAAGAATTACCCATTAACTTAACTTAGGATCTCTAAGTTAAGCATACATGGAGCATCATAAACAGAGGTAGAATTTCGTATAAACCCATCCTATCATTCATTGCCAAGCATATTTGTAAACTCAACATCACAGAGTTCTGGAGAATAGAAGTTTCTATCTGGAGCTTGAATTTATTTATAAAATCATGTAAAAGGAGTTGCTAGTGGTGACTGTGGTGTGGAGATGCTGAGGGTGTGTGTGTGAGAGAGAGAAAGGGAGAGAGAGAGAATCTTTGAAGGGATGTGTGCCCTTTCTAAAGCAGCTGTTCATATCATTGAAGAATAAGGCTCCCCTTTCCCTTCTCCACACAGGATCACTATGAGTGGAGAATTATCAGCCTTCTGCCTCCCTCCCAAGACATTTTGATATCTCCCCAGCTCTTTAAGAAAGCTAGGACAGGTAATCTCATGAGCAATTTGGCAGTGGCAGTATATTAGGAGGAACAGAATCTTGGGGTATATGTGTCTGTGTGTGTACTTATGTGGTTTTGTATGTGTTTCTGCACATATACCTATGTGTGTGTGTTTGTGGTAGAATGGCCAGATTTAGCAAATAAAAATACAGGGCACATAGTTAAATTTGAATTTCAAGCAAATGGTCAGATAACTCTCCTAAGATAAGTATGTCCCATGCCTGTGTTTGCATATACAATATTTAAAACTTTTTTATCCTAAAATATTACTCATTCTTTGCCTGAAATTCAAATGTAAAACCCATGTGTTTATATGTATATTTGCATGTATGCAACACACGTATGCCATATACATGTATGCAAATACATGCATGTATGCATGTATACATACATGTATGCATGTATGTATATTTGCATGTATGTTGTATGGGTCTCTGTGTTTATGTGTTTTGCATTCGCTTACGTATCTTTGTGTTTGTATGTATGTACATGCATGTGTGGTTTTTTGTGTGTCTGTGTGTATATGTGCATCTGGGTTATAGAATGCATAATAAGAGGTTTGTATTAGCCATTCATGCCCTGGAAAAAATGGAACTATTCCCATAGAACAAAAAAGCAATCAGATTTTTTCTATTATTAATTTTGACTTTGAACAAGTCACTGCAAAGTAAAGAGGTTGAACAGTTTCATCCACTTAAATATTTATTGACCATCCTAGGAGCAGAAGGTACAAAGGCAAATAATTCATAGAGGGCTCGCAATGTAGAGAAAGGACGTCTATGCAACTGATGAGGTCACGGCGTAGTGAATGCCCCAATAAACGTGCCAGTCGCGATCCCGGTGACTTAGCAGTACTATCCAGTTCTTTGTGTCTGTGTAGCCAGGCCAGCATGAAGACAACAGATATTTCAATGTGATGCTTTTATTACTTGGAATCTTTAAGTTATGATTATTGGAAGCATCGTGCTGCTCTGCTAAGCACAGATGATCACCCCGTCATTCAGCTGAGGGAAGCATCGCTCTATTTGTCAAGTTTGTTTGTTTTTAATACTAGCACTATTCTTTCTTTTTTTTTTTAAGATTTTATTTATTTATTTGACAGACAGAGATCACAAGTAGGCAGAGAGGCAGACAGAGACAGAGAGAGAGGGGGAAGCAGACTCCCCGCAGAGCAGAGAGCCCGATGTGGGGCTCGATCCCAGGACCCTGGGATCATGACCTGAGCCGAAGGCAGAGGCTTTAACCCACTGAGCCACCCAGGCACCCCAATACTAGCACTATTCTTGAAATCCAAGAAATGTCACTGACTTCTGCATTGAGGGCATTTTTTATCAGCCCTCCTGTCATCTTGGACAGTACATCTTGTGGTATGAAAGGGCTACCTGCTTCCCCTGCTTGGTATCTGAGCTCCCTTGGTGTTGGTTCCAGATGCTTCTCTGCCTCTCCCCAGTTTTGCATTTCTGTTGTTCACCCACCACTTTCAGGATCTGTCTTTCAAATAGAGTTAGCTGGCTAAGTGAAATATTGGCCATTCTGGCTTGAAATCTGTCTCAAGTGAGCATTCACACCCTTACAGAAAGCTGCCTTCATGTAATAATTGAAGAATTATGTAGGAGTGTCTGCATTCAGTGGTGTATAGTTAGAAGACAGGCCAAGCTGCTACATCAAGGAAGGCTCAGTGGTGGCAACAAGACAGAAGTTTATTTCTCACTCACATAGTAGTCTGAGCCCAAGCTGTCTTGGCTGACATGCAGTCCCAGAGGGACAAGGAGCCCTGTTCCTTCTGGGTTATTGCTCTGCTGCCTTTGATCCATGACTGTGAGCCCACTGTTGGCTCTCATCAACATGGTGGCATCCTAGCCTGCAGAAAGAGGGAGAGGAAGACAGTGTAGATCCAGTTCCTTTCAAAGGCCAGACCTGGAAGATCCACCAGCACCTCCCCCTCACAGGTGCCGGTGAGAATATGGTCACACTTGATTTCAAAAGAGGCCAGAAATAGGATCTTCATCTGAGCCATCATGGGATTTCTATCCCTATGGAAGAAAGGAAGAGTGGCTATTGGGGCAACCAGTAATCTCTTCCCAAAGAACATTTGCCTTAAACTATGTAAGAGCACTTAGGACAAATAGGCTTCAGCATACACGTGTCTGTATAAAGCTGAGAGAGGCAAGAACCAACACTAATTGAGCATTCAGTGTGTTCCAGACTGGGAGAATCATTCAGGACATTATTTTCTTTAATCCTGATAGGCAAAGAGGCTGAGAGGTGAAATGAATTACTGACTGGTAACTATAGGTGCCAAAGGGAAAATTTGGACCCACAATCCTTCCCACATATCACCCTGCCTTGTATAATCTGCTGGTGACTGGATGAATCCCTTGGCTATGTGCTGGATTCTTGGTTGTTGGCTTAGAATCACTACCATCCCCTTCTAGGTCTCTGCTGCATTGCAGAAGCAGAGCAGGAACTACATTCCCCAGAATTCCATTCCCTGCAGGATCCAGGTGAGAGCATCAGTAAGCTATCTGGAAGGCAGAGGAGAAGCAGAGGAGTTTATCCTGTAGGGGTGATTGTATCTAGATGCTTGGGCAGATGCAGCTTCCAGCAGCTTTTCCTGAGAACCTCTCTGGTTTAGTGTTTCAGGCTGAGATCATGGCAGGTGGCTTCTCTGACTTTCACACCTGGGCCCTTCAAATGTTTACACACATTCCTGATGACTCTATAAAATTCTCCATACCTGGTATACATAGACTAATCTCTCACAGACACAGACACAGGCAGAATTCTTGGTGTATGGCAGAAAGAATGCCAACATTGAAACTGGATGAACTGGATAGGAATCCAGCTTTCTGGACTCACCAAGCATGTGCTTGAACCTACCACTTAAATTATGGGAGCTGCCATGTTTTTCAAATGGGAATACCAATACCTATAAAATCATTCAGAAGGTCATGTGATAAAATATTTGATAACAAGTAACACAACAAGAAAATAGAATATTACTGTCATTATTACTTACAATAATAATAGCCAAGCATATTATTGGCATTATTTCATTTAATTCTTAAACAACTCTGGTTACTATTATCATCTCTATTTTATAAGTGAGAAAACTAGGAAACAGAGAATCGATTAACTTGCAAATGACCCACAACTAGTTCGTGACAAAACCAGAAACTGAGTCTGTCTCTAGTCCTAGAGCTCAAACTCTTAAACACGGTGTATTGAGCTTCCTGTGAATATACACTTCAACTAGTTTGTTTAGTTCTGCCTTCCTGCTCAACAAACAGTTTGCCAGAGTTACCAGGAAGTACAAAGACTAGAGAAGAGAATTTTGGACATCCATATATATGGAATAACCTCTTAATAATTTCAAGAATCTGATACAGAATTAGTCCGTCTGGTAAGGTGTTTGCTTCCTGGGTACTGTTGAGGAAAAGCTCAAGGACAACTTACTTTTCAATCTGGGATGACTGTAACTTCCAGACCACAATGTGCAATGTCTGAAGACATTGTCACAACTAGGGATCAAGTACTAATGGCATCATGTGGGGAGAGGCCAGGGGTGTTGCTGAACACCCTCCAGAGCACAGGACAAGCTCCCCGCAAAGAATTATCTGGCCCCACTCAACTGATAGTGCTGCTGTTGAGTAATCCTACTTGATAAGAGGTGCTGTGAGATTTTTAGCTCTTGGTATGGGTTACATGGGGCATTCTCTAAGGTTGTGTTATCCAATATGGTAGTCACTCACCATGTGTGACTATTAAAATTAAATTTAAAATGAAACAAGATGAGACTGGGGAGGAAGAAAAACCGTAAGAGCCTCTTAATCTCAGGAAACAAACTGAGGGTTGCTGGGGGTGGGGGAGGGATAGGGTGGCTGGGTGATGGACACTGGGGAGGGTATGTGCTATGGTGAGTGCGGTGAACTATGTAAGACTGATGATTCACAGATCTGTACCCCTGAAACAAATAATATATTATATGTTAATTTAAAAAAATTTTAAAAATTAAATCAAAAGTTTAATTCTTTATTCCCATTAGCCATATTTCAAGTGCTCAATGGCCAGATATGACTAGTAGCCACTGTATCAGACAGTGCACATTTATAGAACATTCCATTTTCTCAGAAAGTTCTTTGGATAGCACTGCTGTAAGATCTTTTACTGTGAAATTCTATTAAATATCTCAAGCTCCAGTTCCTTGCATGTTATGAGAAATCAAATATTAAAATGGTGATTTTAAAAACAGATAAAATAGGGCATATTTATTTATATTAGAGAAATGATCTTTTAAATGTGAATGTTTCTAATATATTTGATGGCTTATCTCCTTGTTTAAAGTCTGATTTACTTGGTTACAGATCATTAAAACTGGAAGGAGAGTAGAAACTTAAATTGGCAGAGCCACTATCAACTGAAACGCAAGAAAATGACCTGACAGCTCGGAAATTGCCATCTAACTCAAAGATTTTTGTGAAGTTGTAGAATTTCTTAGTTTAAAATAGGGTGCGCCTAATATTGTTGGCTTAGATTTGTATAATTGTTTTTAGAGAACACAAAGTTCTTGGAGAATCTGGTGAATGGTACTTATCCCCTATTCTCCAGCAGGAACATGCACACACAGATACGTACAGATACAACTGTCCTTACAACGCATGCATTTAATGACTTCTTACAGCGCAGGTAAACCCTCTGTTTTCCACTTGATCTCTGCAGATGAGGAAATTGAGACCCTGTGAAATCAAGTGACTTGTCCGAGTTTACACAGTGACAGAACCTGAATCAGAAAGTGGATAGTCTGAATTTCAAAACCTATACCAGAAATACTAGTCTATATAAAGTAGCAAAGAAATAATCTACTGTGTGAAATAAGATACACTTGTACTATCCAAATTCTCCTGCTTGGCCTCTATGAAAGGAGAGGAAGGGGTAGTGCTTAAAAAGCAATGAACCAAGTACGCCTGGGTGGCTCAGTTGGTTAAGTGGCTGCCTTTCAGCTCAGGTCATGATCCCAGCATCCTGGGATCGAGTCCCACATCGGGCTCCTTGCTTGGCAGGGAGCCTGCTTCTCTCTCTGCCTCTGCCTGCCACTCTGTCTGCCTGTGCTCACTCTCTCTGACAAATAAATGAATAAAATCTTTAAAAAAAAAAAAAAAAAGGCAATGAACCAGGACTCTGAACTTGCCAGAGGGTAGAAGAGAGAAATGAAAGCCCATTCAGTATTCCACAGCCAGGATTCTGTCGCTCCGAATGAAGAGGCATGTTCTATAATTTTTGACTTTTATTAGAAGCTTTTTTTTTTTTTTGAGAATCCATTACCTTTCTCTATACAACACGTTTCCAGTAATAATAACATGAGGCCCTCACCCAAATGCCTCCATCTTTCTCATTAAGGCTCAGGAAGCACAGTTTGTGAATTCTCCTTTGAATAGCTCATTAAGTTATTTGCTTTTGTTCCTGCCTCCTATCTCCTGTGTTCTGTGTCCTTATTTATCCTTTTTCTTAAAAGCCAACAAAGAGCCTGGAAACATCCCTTATGTAAAATTCCAAAATTCAATTGTGTATTTTACTCCTGAGCTTAATTATGAGAAGTCGTGCCTGTTCTGTACTTAACGGCTTTTCAAATGGCCCATTATGTAGAACAGCAAGCAGAAGCAAAAGGTAGCAAAGCTCATTGGGAGTCTAATCCATGATGTGCTATCCTTCTTGAAATGCTATAAATAGAAATAATATCCAAGAAAACAGAGATTTCCTTCAAAATTGTGCCAAACTAATCAACTTACAAATCCCAAATTAAGTTTAAGGAATCAAATACACTTAGCCCAATGTCTGGAACATAGCCACCAGTTTAAAAAGAAAAAAAAGTTGTTGCGTGAATCTACTATTTTTCTTTTCCCTTTTGCCATTCATTCTCCTGTTCTCCACCCTCTTCTCCTGGTTTCTGTCCTGACCCTTGTGGACAATATCACCCAGGCATTCTTGCCAGGTGACTGTCCATTGGCTACAGGAAACAGGATGGGAGAAGGTGGAAAGAGAGACCCAGCAAGTGCCTCTTCCCTGCCCCTCTCCAGCACTCTGCTTCTGGGTGGCTGTGTCCGCAACCACAGGTCCCACGGGGTGGCCTCTCTTCCATGGTGCCAACCCTTCCTGGGCTCCAGAAACACTGCTTTCTCCTCTTGCCCCTTTAGGTCTGAGGCCGATAACACCTTCCTACACTGCTAGTTCCTGGATGTCTCCACACCGTTGTTGGTTCCTTCAACCCTGCCCACATCTCAGCACACCATTTGTCTTAGTAAGCTCAGGCTGCTCTAACAAAATGCCATAAATTGGGTGGCTTAACTAACAGAAATTTGTTTCTCACAGTTCTGGAGACTGAGACATCTAAGGTGAAGGCATAGGCTGATTCTGTGGTGTGAACCCACCACAAGGTTGTTGGGTTTTTGCTTTAAACTTATCTGATGGAAGGGATGAGAGCTCTCTCTTAGTGGTAAGCTCACTAATTCCATGCAGGAGGGCTTTGCCACCATGATCTAATCACATCCAAAACCTGCCTCCTGGTACCCCTGTCCTGAGGGTCAAGGTTCTGACTTATGAATTTGAGGGGAACCCATTCAGCCCATAGCACCATCCCTTCATTAAACTCTTCAGTTGAACCAGATGAGTTAAATTTTGTACTTCATTACCCTATTATGGTGAGTAAATGAAATAGATAAATGAAAAGATTTAGAAAATCAGCTTTAAAGTAATTTTGAATGTATAATTTTTAACATTAAGGAATAAAGCTATAAATATTAAATTCACTTCCCAACATAGTAACATTTCAATTGTTGAAATTTTACCTAAAAATGAGTTTTAATATACAGAATTTGCACTCATGTTTATATAATATATGCCAGGGATCAGGGGCAGGTAATAAAATTGAGAAAATTGAAATGGGTGTCAAGAAAAAAAGTGCTAAGAGCTTTAATAAATGACAGTTGGCAATTAATTTACCTCTGCTGTAGACTGGAAGTTTACTACATGTATGTTTGTGTATGTGTTACAGATAGTCCCAACCAAACATAAAATTGACATAGCCTGGTATATCATCTATGGCCCAGCTTCTGAGTTAGAGCAAAATCTTGTTACACTGTAACTACATACATAGATTTAAGGAGGTAGGGTCCTAATGGGGTTCAAATGTAGACTTGAGTTAGTTTCAGGCTATAGGCATGAGCCATAGGGAGACATCTCAGAGTCAAAAGGACTAGTTATCCATCAGAAAATAGGGCTTGAATTACTTTATGTAGAAGGCAGGTTGAAAGCCAGAATCAAGAGTTTAGGGCCTGGAAACACCAGTCTGTCCCTGAATGAATGTTCTCTTTCTTCTCCCATAGACACGCTCCCTAGCACACCCTGCTTCTCTCTTGTGCTCTGACTCTCTCATTATAGTACATATCATTTATTTTGCTTATTCTAAAAAGCAAGAAACAGTCAACATAGGAAAAATACCACAGAAATAAAGATAAGCAAAAAGAAAAATAAAACATAAAATGATCAGTAATCTTTCTATACTGAGATAACTGGTGTTCTCAGTTTGCTGCATAGACTTCAGTAGGTGGGTGATTGATGGCAAGCTAGGTGAATAAATGATAGGCAGTATTTCCTAGCAAAAAATAATCTAGGGTACATGTTTTATAACTTGTTTTCACTTAACAATGCATTTTAATATCTTTCCCAGTTATTACTTATCCTTCTAGAGCATCAATTTAACAGCTGAAAAATATTCTCTTGCATATATCTCTTGTATGAATTTGTCACCACTCCTTTACCCAACTGTTGGAAATTTAAATTTGTTCCTATGTTCCTCACTTTTAACTGTGCTATAAAAGATAACGCTTATGATTGTTTGCTATTTCAATAGCAGGGTTATTGTTATTTTCTGCATATTTTAGAGTAACAGCAAAGGGCTTTGCTTACTGTCTTACTTCTGGAGTATGGCTGTGATTACAGAAAATTACAATAATCAGAGAATCAGCTTGGTTTTAAAGAGATCTTCAACCCGTTGTTGCCATTGTTGCAAGTGCTCTCTGCTACCAATCAATAGCCCTTCCCCCCACCACACACGCACTGGTAATCTTGGGGAATTAGTTAACATTTTATTCAGTATTTCTTTTTTTCTAATGAATATAAGGGGGCAAAATGGAAGGAAACACACATTCTTCTCTAGTGCTTTCACATACCCGCATCTGCACACTAAATGTAATGCATTTCACAAATTTGTGTGAGGGTGGGTCTGTGTATGGTGGAGTATTTCTACTGATGGCTTCTGCTGTCATCACTATTTCTGTGCAAGAAATTCTTGGGCATCATTCATTTTGGACCACTTATCCCACTGTTCTGCTTACAACCGAGCAAATCATAGATGTATTCTAGGTGGTACCAAATTTCCATACACAGATAGCCAGAAGCTCACAGAGTGGCTTGACTAAAACCTATTGACAGGGGTGCTGTCTTTTGCAGAGTTATTGTCAAATTAGTATAAAGGTCTTTGCTGGGTTCAGTCATGAACACATCTTACTCTCTCAAGGCTAAGTCCTTGGAAGAGCTCCCACTGTGGGAAGGGTAGGCAGAGTGCACAATCCAAGGACAAGATTGGGAGGAAGGAGCCTCTGATTACCTGGGTCCAACTCTCGAGTCAAGGGGGCAGTCACATCTTCTTGACTATCTCCTCCAACATGGTGACAATTTACTGAGCACTTACTATGTGCCAAGGGACTTTCTGTGGTTATCTTATTTAATCCTAACAACTTTATTAGAATGAGGCTATTAAGGGAGAAAGATTTCATAACTTACCAGATTCACAAGGCTAGTGGGTAGTGACTATCATATCCCAAAGCATGTTTCTCAAATGCTACAACAGGTTTGCCACCAGAAACCCTGGGGAATGAAATCCAGACTGTCTACATCAATAAATAAACAAAACAAAAGAAAAGAAAATTGGCATTTTCTGTGTAATTTAATAGCCTAGATTTGGTGATCTCATGAACCAAAATAACTTTAACCCAGGTGCCTCCTGTGACTCAAAAAAATTTTAGTAAAAGTGATTTATCAAAATCTAAATGTGGTTGTTAACAAGGTCTCAGAGAATACTGCAGGTGGACTTGTTTCTACTTATTTTTCTTTATGTGATATGTGCTTTTTCATGACTCTGTTCCTTCACGTATGGACTCTTAGCTCTCTATAGTTCCTTTCCCCCTCCCTTTTCCTTTTTCTTTTAAGAAAGAGAGAATGCACACACACACACACACACACACACGTGGTCTGGGAGGGGCAGAAGGAGAGGGAGAGAGAATCCCAAGCAGGCTCCAAACGCAATGGAGCCTGATGCAGGTTTCATCTCATGACCCCGAGATGATGACCGGAGCAGAAATCGCAAGTCACATCTGATGCTTTATCCACCCACCAAACCACCCAGGTGCCCCTGCCTTCCCGCCCTTTTATAAATATGTACTTACACCATAGTTATGCCTCCTCCATTTGAAAGTGTCCTCTGCGAGAGAGTGAAGGGAGAAGGAAAATCAGTGTTTGAATACCTGCAGTGAACCCCACTGGGAAATTCACATACATCATCTGGGTGGGCAGAAACCAAGTCCAATTTCTCTTTATAGGTTCAGGGCTCATTACGCTGCACAGTTTTGCAGCCTGTAGGCCAACACAGAGTGCTTCTTTGTTCTCTCGACTCCGGTGCACTTTGCTGTATGTATGCATATTTACATGTTCAAAATTGCATATTAATTGACTTGGTACCCAAAGGCAAAGTCTGAAACTAACAGACTGTGGATGTAATGCAAAAGACATCGTGAAGATACTAAAATGAAAGTGGGATTTCTATGCCTAAAAGATCCTCAGGGAAATGCTGAGATAACAAAGTGGAATTCGTTGAGTTAGGAAGGCAGAAAAAGATGCCACAGGCAGGAGGACAAACCAAGTTAAGGAGGGCCCATCATTTAAATGAGTTAGTGCAGAATCTATGGATGGGGGGGAAACACTTGGGGGTATGGGGAGAAGAAGAGGAGTGGAAGGAAGAGAATTGACACTCCAATGCATCTCTTCATGACTGTTAAGATAATTCTGGTTGGGGGCACCTGGGTGGCTCAGTGGGTTAAAGCCTCTGCCTTCAGCTCGGGTCATGATCTCAGGGTCCTAGGATCGAGCCCCACATCGGGCTCTCTGCTAGGTGGGGAGTCTGCTTCCCCTTCTCTCTCTGCCTGCCTCTCTGCCTACTTGTGATCTCCATCTGTCAAACAAATAAAAAAAAATCTTAAAAAAAAAAAAAGATAATTCTGGTTGTACCTGAAAGGACTTCATTACATCCCATAGTAATACTTACACTCAACTCCTATTGTAATCTTTGCCTTGTGGTCAAATTTACTAATTGCTGAAAATTGTCCTGCATCTAGCCCTAACTTTCTGAAGCAGAGCTAAACCCGTAGACCACAGATGGACCTTACTGCCCTTGGCTTGCTGTCTTCCATCTTTATGCTGATCGTTGGCAGCCTCTCTGGCATTTTCTCTAAAAGTCTCAGTAGAAGGGGAAAATGGGCTTTTTAATGGCTCTGGGTCTATCTTCTATCCCTGAATTTATTTCCTCCCTGGGGCCCTGTATCCTGTTCTTTCCCTCTTTCTAACCACATTTGTTCATTAATTACCTTGTGCTCACATTTATCTTCAGCCTTTTCATCTCCAGGCTCTTCTATATTAAAAAAAAAAATGCTGCTTCCATATATGCTATGTCATCGCCAAACATCTTGGACAATTTTCTCTATTCCTTATTTCCAATTCTCCACCCCCTTCTGTGTCACTGCTATGCTGGAAGTCCTCTCAGCATCCTGACCAATGACCCCCTGATGCCAAACCCAGTCCTTATTTTGCTTGACATCTTTGTAGCATTTAACAATTGATTACATTCTCACTTTTATTTATTTTTTTAAAGATTGTATTTATTTATTTGACAGGCAGAGAGGCAGGCAGAGAGAGAGAGAGAGAGAGAAGGGAAAGCAGCCTTCCTGCTGAGCAGACAGCCCTATGAGGGCCTCGATCCCAGGACCTGAGATCATGACCTGAGCTGAAGGCAGAGGCTTAACCCACTGAGCCAACCAGGTGCTCCACATTCTCACTTTTAAAACTCACCTGTATCTGCTTCTGCAAACTCCATTCCATCTACTCTTTTCTTATCCCCTCTCCCCTGGGTTCCTGATAAATGCATCTTAAATGGACTTCCTACTTCTTAGACATGCTTTGGTCCACTCTACTATCCTTCCTTAGTGCTAGAGTTTGCATTTTTGAAATGAAATCTTTCAGCCCTTAACCATGTCCTATTGTTTTCAGGATAAAGTTGAAATGTTGTCTCATGGTCGATAGCATCCTCCTAACCAGCTCTGCCTTATTTGCTTAAGAGGAAATTGATTAGCCCAGACGTCTTCACTTTCTACTCCCTGAAGCTGGAACCAGACACCACAGAGACTTGTCCTTGACTATACAGAAGTAGAGGAACAACGTGGCTCTGGAACATACTCATCTAGCAAAGCTATTCACCAGCCTAGGCCAGCAAGATAGTTCTGTGAGAGGGAAATGAAAATCTATTTTATTTGGGGTATTGTTCTTTGGGGTTTTTTATTACTCTACTCTAGTCTTTACCTGAACTCGTTAAATGGCCTTCTTATACCATTGTGGTCCTTATCTTGAGTTGGCTATTATGTTCCATCTAAACCAGGCTAATTGCATTTCCAAATGGTCCATTTCTCTTATTCTCCAGGTTTATGCCCACGCAGTTCCCTCTGTCTAGAGTCTGCCCCTTTATTTCTCTGCCCGAGTATTCCTGTTCATGACTTAGGACTTCAGTCAGGTGTCAGCTCCCATTTGAATCTTTCCCTAATATGCTCCCCACACCCCTCCTCTGCCCCACAACACTCTGCTCATTCTACCACAAGGTCTTGTGGTCCCTGGTTTACCTGTGTGTCTTCTTTCTGATTATAAGCATCTTGCTGGCAGAAGCTGTCTTGTATCTCCGGCATATAGTTGGGGCTCAGCAAATGTGTACTAAGTGAGGATCCAGAGAAGTTCCGTATGCTCCAAGTTTCCCTAGAGGAAGTCTGTGTGTATCTGTGACTACGTATACATGTGTCTGGGGCTGAGCCATCTTAACAGAAGTACCAGGAGCCTAACAGCCAGAGGCTGGGAGTATAGCCAGCATCTTTAGAGACTGCTGAAGGAGCAAGCTGGGGCTAAGGGTTCAAATGCCAAGTCTAAGGATCAGAAGCAAGGGAGATCAGGAGTGGAGTAACTAGGACAGTATTGTAGATAGCAGGATAATGGCCCTTAGAGATTCCATGTCCCAAGTCCCTGGACCTGTGAATATGTTTGGCTACATGGAAAAGGGAAACTTGTGATTCAGATGGCCTTAGGTTGCTAATCAATTGATCTTAAAGTAAGATTATCTTGGATTATTCTAGTGGGCCCAATGTAATCATGAGTGTCCTTGAAAGTGGTAGACTGGGGCAAAAGATGGCGAAGCAGAGAGACAGCTGTGTAAGAAGGACTCAGTCTAATCTTGTTGGCTTGGGTGGTGAAGAGAGGCCATGAACCAAAGAATGAGAGCAGCTTCTAGATCCTAAAAGAGGCAAGAATGTGGGTTCTGCCCTAGAGCCTCCAGAAAAGAAGACAGGCTTGCTAACACCATGATTTTAGCCCAGTGAAGAGCCATTTCAGGCTTCTGACCTCCAGAACTATAAGACAATAAACATATATTGTTTTAAGATGATGAATTTGTGGTGATTTGTTGCAATAGAAATAGGAAACTAATAGAAGTATTATCAACTGAATGGACTTGGACAAGACATTTAATCTCCCTAAACCTCCTGTCACATCTTGTTAATAGGGATCATACTCACTGTGTGCTTGTGGTGATTAAATGAGATATTATATCTAAAAATCTTGGTAAAGTGCTTGGCACAGAGTAAGTGCTCCATAAATAGTAGTAGTTTAATATCATCATTGTTGTTGTTCACTAATTGGCCTAATACATCTGGGGTGGAGAAGAAGGAAGAGACAGAGGAAAAAAGATGGGAAATAACACAATAAAAGTCTATTTTGGAAATCTGCAGGCATATTTCGTTTTAGCTCTTTTCTAATGTGTCTTCTTAACTCACAGAATGTGCTTCATTTCCTTCTTTTTTCTCTCTCTTGCTTTAGGTATTAAAATCTATTTTAAATTTAGTCATTTCAAAGTCTCCTTGGCATCGTGTAAATGTCGCACCATTAAATATATATTCAATGAGTGCTCGAGCAGGCTGGCTTCCCTGCCAAGAAATGGAGTCCCGTAGGTGGGCAGGTGGAGGAAAGACAGACACAAAAACTGCACCCGTCCCCCGCTCCCCCCGCCAGCCCATAAACTCTGCTCTCCTTACTTAGCAAAACCACCTTTTATGAGCTCCAAATCAGGATGTGTGGTCTGACAAGCACGTTTGCTCCTGAGTTTTAATTTAGCGTTATGAAAAGGTTTTCACAGGTATTAAATTAAATCACGTGAAATTTAGTGGATAATCTTTACTGCGAAGAATCGAATCTCAAGCAAAACTTGAGGGAAAACATAGGTCGGTTTTTATAATATTTGAAATTTGAATTTTTCGTGATAATCTAGAATGTATGGTTTGGTAGCCATCGGGACGGTTTTGTTTCTGTTTTGTTCTGTTTTCCTCTGCTCTCAGATGTCCCCTTCCCATATTCTTTCCCTCTGAGTCCGGCTGCCTCTCTTCTAATCAGGTGACCCTGGTGAACTGCCAGACCAAGAACCCCAACTTCCAGGTGATGGAATGGACACATGACACTGGCCCAGCCAATCACAGAAGCCCTTCACCTGGCCATTGATTGGTCACATGAGTAGGCACACGATCCAAATGGAGCCAATTTCAGACGGAGAGATGAAGAACATGATTTTCTTTCCACTAGAATAACAAGCGGTGGAGGTGTATGTCAGAGCTATCGCCCATCATATATGCTACCACAGCAAGGAAACACATCAGCAGGAAGTGAATGAGGCCAAAAACCAGAAAGAGGCAGGACTGAGAAATGGAGAGAAGGAAAAAACCCTAATGACATCTCTGAGCCCTCAGACCCAGCAGTGCCTGACATCACTTACTCCCCATCCTTCTCTGTACATGAGCCAATAAATCTTTTTTAAGTGGGATTTCTAGGACTTGAAATTGAAAGAGCCCTGGCTAATACACAGGGTCATTGCAAAAACGCTGTCAAGACCTCAGAAAAAACCAACCCAGGGGTGGGCGAGACAGAGACAGGAAGAAAAAAGACTGGTTGTAGCAGCCAATAAGACAGAGAAGAGCAAGACTTAGAGTCAGAACACTAGGGTTTATAATCCAGCTCTGCCATTTACCAATGACCTTGGTAAGGTGCAACCTTGGGTAACAGCATAACATTTCCACTTAATGGTCTTACAGAGTAGATGACTATCATATCACTGCCATATATAACAGGGCACGCTGGGAGAGGCTCACCTGAGATGATAAACGGGAGCACTCTTTGTAAATGTTAAGTGCTTTAAAATGGCACTTATTACATAGAAAGCAGCACAGTAAAAGAAGACTTTGGACTGAAACAGAGACCGAAAAGGAAAAGTTGGACTTTAAGTAGCTGAACTCTTAAGAGAGGAATAGAGAAACCAACTAGTTAATGATTGGATCTTCTATAAGGCATCTAAAGGACAGACAATACTGAATGTCACTGGCCTGAGTAAAAACATATGCAAACTCTATGCAAAAGTTAGAAAACAGTTCTAAGGTCATGTATGGGATAGGAGTGGGAAGCAAGAGAAGAAAGGAGAACCAGCGTTTGTGAGGTGTCCACAGTATCTCGCTGTGGACCACACGGGCTCTGATGTAACCCATGAAGCAATACTGCAGGTGTCAGGCTTAGTGTCCCCAGTTTATATTTGAGGAAAATGAGGCTCAAAGCCCAGGTGTTAAGGTTCTACAAATGGATCACTAGACTATTTCACTGTCCAGAAAATACATTTGAAGCCAGACTTTGGGACTTTGATGAGAATAAGCTTAGTTTTCTTTCCTGATTATAAGGACCATCAACCAGTATTTTAAAGAAGTCTGGAATTTATTTAAATTTTGGTTGTGAATGGTTTTTGCTAGATTTAAAGTCTAGTGCTTTCAGAAGTTATTAGAAATTTGTGTCTCCTCATCTGTGTGTCAAGAATTATGAAGGGTCTGGGATTTTACCCTGCTTAGACATGAATTAACTAGCCTGTTACTATTTTGTGGATCCTGGCAGAAGGCATAAGACTCTTGGTCAGAGACAAAGGGGTTTATTGTTCACAGCAAAAGTAGAGCTTTATGTTGGTTTATGTTGGTCCGTTCCCAATCCTCATGAGCCACTAACATCCATGAGGGTGACAAAGAGAGCCTGTGAGTGCCCACATGTGGTATGGGTTGCATTACAGGAGAGGAACACTAAAATTGGGGATTTATTGCTTTTATAGCAAGGGATGGCAAGCATATTCATTGTCTGGGGGAGATGTTACCTCATCCCGCAAGATTGCCTACTTGCAAACACAACTCTGAGAAATGGCCTAGGTAAGTAGCAGACTGTGCCTTGCGTTTTGGGTGTACCCAGCAAGAATGCATAGGAAGATAAGGGCCCATGGTGAATTGCCCCTTCCAGAACTGAGTCCTTCTCCAGACAACAATAAGGTCTTGTTTCTAGTTATTCTCTCTAACTGCAATTTCATTCTTTTGCTCTCTTTTGGAATCATCCCTTGCCCATATCTCTTCTAGCTCCTTCTCTTTCTTTTTTTTTTTAAGCTTTTTTATATTTAAACATATAATGTAACCCCACCACCCTCTCCCAACCCCTCTCCTCCCCACCCCCCTCAGTTTGTTTTATGACATTAAGAGTCTCTTTTGGTTTGTCTCCCTCCCGATCCCATTCTCTTTCTTGTTGCAGATGTCTCCCTCTTAATTCCTAAAGTTCTTAGAAACACCGTCGTGGGCACATAGATGGCTCACTCAGTTAAGCATCTGCCTTCAGCTCAGGTCATGATCTCAGGGTCCTGGGATTGAGCCCTCACATCTGGCTCCCTGCTCAGCACAGAGTCTACTTCTTCTTCTTCCTCTGCCCCTCCTCTGGCTGGTGTTCTCTCTCTTTCTCTCTCTCTCAAAACTCTCTCTCAAAAAGATAAATAAAATATTTTTTAAAAAAGAAAGAAACACTGTCTTTGTGCCTCCACCGTTTAGCCCCTGTGTTTTGCCTTTGTGATATGTCAACTTGGCTAGCCTGAGTTACCAGAGAATTCTTTCTAGTATTTCTAGTTAGGGCGGGCTTCAAGGAATATTCCCTTGTGTGAGTTGAAGGACAGAAGGGCAGAAGCAACTATTTTCTAATGTTCTCCTAGTTAAACAAATATCATTCTAGATGCTACAGTGAAGGGATTTTACAGATGTAAACCATAAACTGTAAATTGCCTAATCAGTTGACTTTAAGTTCATCAAAAAGTAGATTATTCTGGATGGGCCTTATTTAATTAACTGGAAACCTTTTAAAAGAGAGCTTAGGCCTTTTCTGAGCTAGAGACTACAGACAGCAGCTAGCTTTTGGTTCTCCATTTGCATTGGATCTTCCTGCCTGCCTGCCTGTGGACAGTAAGTTTCAGCTTGGGTCTATGGGGTTCTAGCCTGTACATGATCTTTTCCTCCCATCTGCCTGCCCTATGGACTTTAGGGTAGCTAAGCCAGTCTCCATTATCATGTAACTCAACTTCTTGTGATAAATACCATTGTATATTAATAAGAATGAGTGTATTATATTTATCATTAATGTGCATTATTAACCAATAATTGATATATCTATATTAATATTTATAATTTATATGATTGATAATAAGTATTATTATAATTTATAATATTTATATTTAATATATATATCCTACAGCTTTTGCCTAATTGAACCCTGACTGATTCACGTGCCACTTCATAGAAACTGCTCATTTGATGAGATTGAGACCTCCTTCCTGCCAAATTCAATGGCATTCTTAGTCCTCATCTTGCATAATGCCTTTAGTAACATCCCCGCTTTAGATCGCTTCTCCTCTGGTTTTAGAAATACCACTGAGGCTCTCTTCCCAGTCTCTCTCTCTCTCTCCTTTTCTGGTTCCTCTTGTTCCTTTAACTTTGGTCATTTTCTTAAGACTATTCTTGCCATATGGGATGCCTGGGTGGCTCAGTTGGTTAAGCGGCTGCCTTCGGCTCAGGTCATGATCCCAGCGTCTTGGGATCGAGTCCCACATCGGGCTCCTTGCTCAGCAGGGAGCCTGCTTCTGCCTCTGCCTGCCACTCTGTCTGCCTGTGCTTGTGCTCTCTCTCTCTCTCTAACAAATAAATAAAACCTTAAAAAAAAAAAAGAGTGTTCTTGCCATATATTATGCCTCTTCTTTCTCTCATATAGGTGGACTTCAATCCTCATGGTTGTGACTATACTTAGTACCAATGACTCAAATATATTCTTCTCATTCTTGCCATCTCAGAATCTTTATTAGTGTAACTCTTGCCCAGTACAGTTCATGAAAGATGCATCAAAAAGAAGACCAGTTCCAAGGTTGCTTGAATCTCCTTCCCCCCTGGACTCTGGAGAAACTGCCTTCATGGTGAGGATAACGCTTATAAACACCTTTACCATTTATTGGACCTTGATATGCACGAGACACTATTGAAGGTGCATTACAAACATGATCTCATCTAATCCTTACAACATCCTTATGAAGTCAATATTATGATGCCTTTTTTTTCTTACACATTTTAGTTTTATTTGTTTTAGTTCTGTGAAATATGATTCCCATTTTTCTTATGAGAAACCTGAGAATTTGGGAAATGTTATGTAACTAGCCTTGGGACCCTCACCAGTAGATGTTACAGTCAGGATTTACACCCTTAACCCAAGTTCCAAACAACTGGCAATAAGATATAGGTAGAAGACATGGACATTGAGGGCATAATCAAAGGCCATTTAAATTTATAGGATCTGACCAAGCAAGGCAGAGCTGAGCAGGTAGCTTCATCTTAATACTTGGTCGTAGCCCTCACACAAGTACTGAAACCATTATAGCCATGAGTCTCATCTAACTGGTATAATCAGAACTGTTCTTTGCCCATGGTTCCTAATGCAGCTTTGCAGATTCCCTGAATGCTATTGTATACCCTCAGACAAAGGACAGCCAGATCTTTGCTTTACCAAGCTGTTTAAACCCAATGGTGGACAACAACCCAGGTGTCAGACCATACTATTGTCTCACTGATACTGCTTTACCACTCCTGATCCATGACCTTGACACCACTGACTCTCAATCAAACTATATCTGGCAGACCAACACCCAATAGGCCAGGGGATTTAGTGATCATTCCCTTTGATGTCAAATCAGTACAGAGTTTTTGCAGAATCATTGTTCTTAAAGCTTCCTGCAATAGAGAGCAGTAAAACATTGATGCCAATAAGAAAAAACTTGCCTTTTTCCCAAACAAGAATTTTCGGCAATTATTTTAGTCTTGGCTAAAGCCTGTACATTTTTGGCTCAGTATTTATTTTACAGGCCAATCTTCAAATCCTGATGTGGCTATGAATAAAAATTATGTAGAATATGAAGAACAAATTACAAAGATGGCCATGGAAGCCTTGCAGAATCCAAAGGCATAAGTGCCAGAATGGTAGAACATCTTGGCAGATACTTCCCTTGGAAGAGAGGGAATAGGGTAATTACTACTGACTCATGGGACATTATTTTCTACTTCTCGAAAGAAGTCCTTGATGAATATTTTACATTTATCTACTTCCTTTGGTGGTACGGTTTGTTTAAACATTTATTTCAGTGAGTTGTGAATTTATTCCAGTATTTTCAGAAGTTAGTTTGATAAGTTCACGGTATCAATTACCCTAGTCGCTACAGTGATCACTCCCCACCTTCTTTGTTAGTTCAGTATCATGAAGAGCCCAAAAATGACTTTGGAATAACCCTAGCTCCCAATTAACTTCAACTATGACACTGTTTTCTGTTAAGACATTCCTCCTTAGAGTATAGACCTTAAGATTCTGCAGATAATATCAAACATTACTCCAGCTACTCTCATCTCTCTTGGTTCGTAGGCCCATGCATTCTGCCTACAGAGAAGATGGCACCAGATATTGGCCACTGGTTTAAGGCCTGCTTATAAAGGATTTTCTTCATCAGGCCATTCCAATAATATATCAAGCCATCTGCTTCTAAGTTACAGGAGAATAGTAAATACCAAAGAGCCGATTGCCTTACCTCTTTGTTGCCAAATAGTTGTGGCATTTTGTGAGATATCATGTCAATGGATAAAGCATTTGTAGGTCCACAAATAGGAATGCCAGTAGAAAAATTCTGATAAAGGAAAGCAAATGTGTGTCTGAGATATGTATCTATTCCTGTGAAGACAAATAATTGCTCTCTCTATGCTTTATCAGGGACTCAAGAGTTGACTATGGCTACTGAAAAGTTGGGCAATCAGCAGTGGCTCTGGTCAAATTAGCTGTGGGGATAAGAAATCCATTGTAAGCCTCCATCTTTGTCTCTGTTGCCACTTTCTACATAGGCTCATTGAATAAGCACCAATGTGGCCAAGGAAGGAGAGGGACTGACAGCCACTTTTCACACATGTTTCTTGAGAGCATTTGGATGCCAATAGCTGGAAACCAGGTGCCAGAAGTAGTTACTGATTTTTTTTCTAATAAAGGTACCATATCCAGAACCTCAGCTGTGATTGCCATAACCACCTTATTAAGGCTGGAAAAATCTACCATTATTCTCTAAGACCCATCTGGCTTTTGCACCTGCCAAACAAGACTAGTTAGGTAGGAATAATCACCCCTGTGTCTCCCAAGTCTCTGATGGTGCCATTAATCTTTGCAGTTCCTCCAAGGAATGCCATGTTGCCTTGAGCTTATTATTTTGGGGCTTCCACTTAGCTTTTCCTATCAATATAATCTTCATTCCACATAGTAGAGAACTAATGTGAGTATCCTGCCAGTTGAGTATATCGGTTCTCACTATACTTTTTGGAAGTGGGGAAATAACCAGAGAAGACACTTCTGCTTGCCAAGGATTACTAGTATCTTATCCCTTTCTCTCTCCTCCCATAAAGGAGGTTATCTAACAATCCAATCATAGAATCTTGGTTTTGGTTTTTGTTGTTGTTGTTGTTGTTGTTGTTGTTGTTGTTGTTTTTGAGAGACCGTGTCTTGGGCCCACTTCTTCCAGTACTAATTATTCTGTAACTCAAGATTCTGACAGGAAACAAGTAGTACATCTAAATTAGTGTAATTAAAGAGTGTAATAAAGGGACATTTTACAAAGGTATAGGTAGATTTAATAGAAACCAATAAGGGACAGAGAAGCACCAAGGGGTTAGCAACATCAGGGAGTAATAATTAGAACTCAAAAAGAATAGTTATGGAGACCCAAAAAGAACCTAGCCTCTAATAAAGATTACAGCCACTACCAAACTCTGGCTTAGCAAGGAGGGAGCCAGAAGAATTAATACTCTGACCTCAGTGTGCTACTTCCCTCAGTGTCCTGTCAGTGTCATTGATAGGCCTAATCCTAAGTGAAGCCAAAGAACAAGAGAGCCTATTGGTGCATCCCATATAGGTCATCCACCTCAGCAGAGAACAGGATGAAGGGCAAAGAGTAGACCGGGAGGGGCTAAGAGGGACTATCAGCGTGTCATCTGCACCAAGAAACCCACTGTGAGCTCTCTAATGTATCAGTATGTCCCCAGGTCCTGGAATCTTCCTTACCATGCCCCTGCTTTTTCTTTTTCCCTGGTGCCATTATCATCTACCATATGTAATTTACCTATTTATTATATTTATGGCACTTTATCTCTCTAGTGGAAAGTAAGCCCTTCTGGCCCAGGCATCTTTATCTGTTTTGTTCCCTGATGCTTCCAAATTACCCAGAACAATGGTATATATAAAGTAGGCATATATATATTCATCTCTCTATATATTCTTTTACTCACCTATATATAGAGAGATGAATAAAAACAATGAATTGTAAATAATAAGAAGGAGCTAGACAGAGAACAAGGCAAACCTAAGAGCTGATATACCAGTGATGAACCTCTAATCTTCCAGATATCTTAAAGAGAGGAGATGGAAAAAAAGATAAGGTATAGAAAGAAGAGAGAAAGAGTGAGAGAGCAGGAGAGATTTAATTTATGTTAGAAAAGGAGAGAAAGCCTAGGAGGAATGTGTTTGATTGTTGTTTCTAGTTCATCTCATAGAAGTATCACTATATTATTTAACTTGAGGATTTTTAAGAGAAAGTCATCAGCATTTGAAATGGGTCCATCTAGTCCAGTTAATTATCCTGAGTACCCCCCCAAGATTCCCTTTGTTCCCCCACCCTCAGTGTATCCCCTTCCTTCTCTCTGCCTGCAGTATTATAGCAATGGAGGGGATAAAAGGAGCTGTGGTTAACCGAGAAATTTCACTCTTCTAGGCTCCTAAATCTCCTCCCTTGAACTTCAATATATTTATACCATTAAAAATACAGAATTGCACCAGTTAAAAAATATATAGATCAGACAAGCTTGTTTGTATGATGAGGGTCCAGAGGAGCAAGGTTGAGGCCATCTGCTGTTCTTGCCTGCCCAGCAGCACTTCCCCTTTCATTTGGTGACAGTGTTACTTGTTACCTTGAGCAGTGTTACAGATTAAACTCTGACCTCCAAGAATGCCTGTTGGGAAGCCCTATTGCCCAGTGTCTTACAATGTGACTGTGTTTGGAGATAAGGCCTTCAAAGAGGAAATTAAAATTAAATAAGTTCATAAGGGTGGGACCCCAATCCTATAGGATGAGTGTCCTTAAAAGAAGAGGAAGAGACACTAGAGAGACACACACAGAGAGAAAAGGCCATGTAGGAGCACAGTGAGAAGGTGGTTCTCTACAAGTCAAGGAGAGATGACTTAGGAGCAACCAAACTTGCCAGCACCTTGATGTCGGACTTACAGCCTCTAGAACTCTGAGAAGATAAATTTCCTTTTTTAAGCCTCCCAGTCTCTGATGTCTTTTTATAGCCATCCTAGCAGACTAAAAATAAGGGACTGCTCTTCCCCCTTTTTCATGGCATGACAAAGTCAATACATGCCACTCCCAAGCCATGATCCCCAAAGCCTACAGGCTTCCTATCCCAAGTAGACCAGTTCTCTCTCTCTCTTCAGGAAAACTTAATTCTAGAAAGAGAGATGGTGTAGCAGACTGTGCAATGGCACTGTCCAAAACTGACCATGCTTGAGTTCTCCTACTTTCCAAACTCAGAGTGTTCAGCCTTTTCTTCAATTCATTTGAATTCATCACCAGGAGAACAGTCTGGTCTGTCCCAGACTATATGTCTCCTGCTCTGATCCTTTCTTTCTTTTTCTTTTGCTTAAATTCACCAGAGCCATTTCTAAGACCAACAATAATTTACATGTAATTCTCAAGTGGCCAAAAAATGGAAAATATTTCTCCCAAAATCTACTTTATGTTCCTATTCTACTCAATTCTACTTTATGTTCCTATTCAAACTCAATTTCTGTAGACAGGGTATGTTTCAAGCGATGGATCCTGGAAGATGAGCCAATATGCCAAAAGAAAAGACAAGGGAAACAAAATGATCTGAACTTTACCTCCCAATGATTTATAAAATAATTCATGAAGGTTATAAGTCAAGTCTACTCACATCAACAATAGAGTGAGCAGAAAGAGGTTGGACTGTTGAAAGAAAGACACCAGAAGATTCTGAGCATGGCCCTCTCCAGCTTGTGCTTGTGCAAAGATTTTTAAATAGAGGTGAGACAAGCAGAACTATTTTTAGAAGGATTACTTTGGCTACAGGATGAAGGAGAGGTAGACTGGAGGAGGGACCAGACTGGAGTTTGCTGCAGGGTCCAAGTAGGAGAAGGCACCCAAGTAGGGCAAGGCCAGAGAGGGGCTCCAAGTATGCACCGGGTGGGGGACTGAAGTGTTTGCCATCAGGTCATGTGGTGACTGGGAAGAGTAATAAGACATTATGGTCCATCTATTAAGACAAACAAGGAGATAGTTCATTCCTTCTTCTTCTTCTTTTTTTTTTTTTAATGATTTTACTTGAGAGAGAGAGAGAGCATGACTAGGGAGGAGAGGGAAAAGCAGGCTCCCCATTGAGTAGGGAGCCTGACACGGGGCTTGATCTAAGGACCCTGGAATCATGACCTGAGTCTAAGGCAGACGCTTAATGGACTAAGCCACCCAGATGACCCTCATTCCTTCTTTTTATACCCCTGAACATGTTTATTTCACTTTGTGGACATAACAAAACAACAACAACAAACTTTAAACAACCTAAATATCTAGCAATATAGTTGGATAAAGAAACAGCATTACAATTACGCATTAATGGGAAAATCTGTAGATCTATGGGAAAATGATCACAATATTGAAATGAAAAGCAGAAGCTGCTGATGGTACCTCGAGAATGCTACCATTTTGGAAAAACAACAAACAAAAATGTGTGTGTGTGTGTGTGTGTGTGTGTGTTTCAGAATTATAGGAGTGCGTGTGTGTGTAAATAGAAAAAATGAGGAAAGAACTTAACAAAAATGTTAATGGTGGTTATGTTTGCAGATTACTAGATGGGAAATTTCTAACTCCTTCTCTATACCTTCTGTGTCATTTTAATTTTTAACCACAAATATGTTTTATTTTTATAACTGAAAAAAAAAAACAGAAAAAATATGTTCATTCTGGGATAACAAGACCACTTAAATAAGGACATTGCACATGTTTATAGGCAGAATCTGGGGATAAAGCTCTCTGTGGACATTACAGCAAGGATTTCTGTGGAACAAGAATGCAATAAGTCTTTAGACACCAAACTACAGTCTGGGACAGACCATAGGTTCTCCTGGTGATACCAGGCTAAGGCTTTTTACCAGTCTTTTGGTGAAATTAATATGAGAACTCCACTAATGCTCGTTAGGGATTGTTGATTGTAAAGACATCTAAGTTAACACTATTATAACTCTGTAGGATTTTTAATTGTCATATTTTATTGTATCTGCAAGATCCAAGAATTTTTGAAATCTATGCATGTAAAGTAGTATGTAAATGTCCATGCCTTCCTTGACTATTGTTGTCAGTATTCTGGTAGGGAAATTAAGCAGAACTGGCCATTAACCTATAGCTTGGCTTTGTTGGGCTGTGCTTTATCATGAGGGCTAGTTGTACAGAGGGGTGACCTATGCAGCAACACAGGGTCAAGTTCAGAAGAGCCCAAGCCTGGTTTAATGTTCTGCTGTAGTCTTTCTGAAATTCTTCTTCTTTTTTTTTTAAAGATAGATTGAGAGAGAATAGGAGGAAGGGCAGAGGGAGAGAGAGAATCTCAAGCAGACTCAGGGCTGAGCATGGAGCCCCACGTGGGGCTTGATCTCACGACTCTGAGATCACGACCTGAGCCAAAATCAAGAGTCAGACCCTTAACCAAATGAGCCACCCAGACACCCCCATTCTGAAATTCTAATTTTATCTTTGACTTGCATTTCATAAGTGAAGTCCGCTGGGCCAAGGCAATGTGTAGAGGTGACAGGTGCTTTATGCAGGGCTTCTGGCTCCTGCTGCCCCATTTACATTTAGCCTTTGAGATGCACAGGAGCAGAGAATCCCAGAGGATCCGTAATGCATGGAGTTCAGCAAGACTCAAAGCAAATCTGAGGAAGCCTGCTGTGTCCAGGATGCAGTGAGTGGAGGTACTGACAGCCCTGAGAGCCCAGGCTCTCTGTTCAAACCAGAAGTTGCTTTGAACACAAAAAGAAGGCAATAGCCTTCTAAAAAACATGAGCGATCAAGGAATCCTGTCATATTCTTTCTTACCCTTCTTCCTTCCCTGCAGCAGCCAACCATGTACTAAAAATGATCATATATTACAAAAGGAAAAGATATGGCACCCTATAGTTTCTTTCTTTTCACTCCTTTCTCCCAAACCAGGCAGCCAAATCTTATTGGTAGAATCGCACATATGAAATGACATAAAATAGGGAAGGGTTTCTTGTGTAGCATTTCCAGTGTTTCGCAAAAATGAAATATATATGCATGTATGAGATATGCAATAAGAATTGTGTAATTTTGGTGATTTCCATAAGAGTTAAATGCTCTTATATTTGCATTTAACCTTGGTATTGCACAATATGAATACAAACAGTAAATTCAAACTAATAATGTAAAATTTAATTTTTCTTCACTTCTACTAATACTAACCAAAAAAATTAAAAACACCATGACAAGGTAAGAAAGAAACTGTGGAGGAAAAAACAAGGGCTGTATTTTTGGACCTTTAATGCTATGTTTTACCTGCTTTTTGAACAAGAGGTCCCACATTTTCATTTTGTATTGAGCCCTGCAAATTACGTAGCCAGCCTTGCCTGTGATTGCATGGGCCATCAATTCAAGTGGCTTCAGGATGTTTTGGTTGTAACTTGATGGAGGCAGGGGTGAGGCCGAGAAGCTGCACAAACATCACTGAGAGGACACAGAGAGAAAGGGGTTTGGAAGGGAGGTGGTGGCATCAACTATCTTCCTTTAGCACTGCCCCTTGTGCAACTTTCCAGGAATGACAGGGACATCACTAAGGAGAGATGCTTAGTGTAAAGAGGCAGGTTCATCCCTTTAAACTGCACAGATTTCTTGCATTTAGTGCTGAGAAGTGATGTTAGAGAAAGGCTCTTTTCTCATATGATCGCTGATAACCTTCTGTCTATTACTCCAGCTCAATACCGGGATGTATTTGTGCAGCAAAGCTAAGCCCTTGTACTCGGGAAACCCAGCGAGCAGCAATGATAGATCAATTGATTTGTCAAGCCCCTGCAGACAGAAACAATTTCCTTGGCTGGACTTAGTTAATGCAGATGGCTGCCTCCTTCACCTTTTAATACACCTCACCCTGGCCATGGGTAATGTTCCAGGAGGATGTCACAGTCTCTTGGGAAGGCTCTGGGCTCTTCCTCTCAGCATTTGGAGGAGAAGGTTGCACAGCACAGCTCTAGCCTGAGAGAAGCATTTGCATAAAGTAGGTGTGCCTGGGAGAACTCACAGGTTAGTGTTAGGCTGCCAGTAGCTCTGTGGAAATCTGATCCTGCCCCGGTTCCCATGTCCAGTCATCTACCAGGGCATCTGAGGCTCACGGGGGAGAGAAGACAAAGAACACACCAACAAAACATGGGTTCTTTATACTTGGAGCGTTGACTTCCAGTCTCTGTTGGATGGGCTGGGTTGGTGTGTTGTCAAGACGCACATGATCTTGGGACCTTAGCAGGCTCCCTTATTACTGATTGTACTACTTGGAAGGCAGGGAAGAGAAGAGGAGAGAGCTTCCCAGCCATCCTCTACAAATACTCATATTCTTCACATTAAAACTCCAGCCATCTCTAGTCCTCGGCAAGTGGGGGTGGTGTGGGGAAGGGCTGAGCTACACTACAGGCATTCTGACAACCACCATGGCTCAGAGTTCCCTGCCTCACCATAGCATTTCACCCTCTGTGCCTTTATTTACCAGAATGCCTTTCCTACGTCTTCATTGACCAGTGTCCATCTATTTCCTCTTCTTCTTGGCTACATAGAGAAGACTGCATTTCCCAGCCTCTTTTGCTGTTAACTATAGCCATAAGACTGGATTCTAGCCAACAGAATGAGAATGCAAGTTATCTGTGTCACTTGCTGGCCTGATCCAAAGGACCTCTTTTCTCCGTACAGACTAATGAAGGGACCACAGCACCAGGAGACCTTCGTGATAAAAGTAGTGGGGCCAGAAGAAAGAAAGGATCTGTCCCTTAATCTCCACTTAGAGGACAGCCCTCGGGGCATCAGACCTCCTGATCACTGGGAATACCTATTTTGGAAAAGGAGAAATGAGATTTTATTATATTTAGGTGTGGTTTCAGCAGCTGGGGTTACCATAACCAATAACAACTGATTTCCAATAATAGTCTTCCTCTTCCTGGGGATTTAGCCACACTGGTAGCTTAGATGTTAACTGCTCAGACTTCCTCCAGCTGGCTGGGAACTCCTTAGTCTTTGATATTTAAAGGCTGAAATTCCTTCAAGGGGGTGGAGGGGATCATGGCTCTCCTCCTCCCACTCCCATCCCTACCAACATCTATCTCCTGGGTTTCCCGAAAGACTTACTTTCTCCTGATCACATCTTGCTCTGATATCACACGAGTAAGAAAGGACATGATGTTTCATTTATTCCTTTCCTACCCCCCAAGCCCCCCACGTTGCCCCTCAACTTCCTCTTATCAGGGAGATCATATGATAATTGTCTTTCTCTGATTGACTTATTTCACTTAGCATAATACCCTCTAGTTCCATCCACATCGTGGCAAAGGAATAAATGAAACAAGATGGGATCGGGAGGGAGACAAACCATAAGAGACTCTTAATGTCACAAAACAAACTGAGGGTTGCTGGGT
>ML106231.1:429065-452743 GCA_003697995.1 Taxidea taxus jeffersonii | reverse complement strand
TGACTTATTTCACTTAGCATAATACCCTCTAGTTCCATCCACATCGTGGCAAAGGAATAAATGAAACAAGATGGGATCGGGAGGGAGACAAACCATAAGAGACTCTTAATGTCACAAAACAAACTGAGGGTTGCTGGGGGGACGGGGGTAGGGAGAGGGTGGTGGGGTTGTGGACATTGGGGAGGGTATGTGCTATGGTGAGTGCCGTGAAGTGTGTAAACCTGGCGATTCACAGACCTGTATCCCTGGGGCTAATAATACATTATATGTTAATTAAAAATTTAAAAATTAAAAAAAAAAAAGAAAGGACATGATGAGGTTCTTTGGTCTTTCATGTTTCTTAGAGGACTGTTGTCTTCCTTCTGGGTTCCAAGTGCATTCAGGTTTGAGTGGAAGGCGTGAGAATTGTTGGCTTGTTTTCTCTTTGAGTCCTGCTGAAGTCCCACGCACCAGGGTCCCCCAAAATTCTGTGTTGAGGGGGTATTGTGGATACTGATTGTGAATGGGGCAGTGGTGGATGTATGCCTTACACCTCCCTCCTGGGCTTAGACACAGGCTCTGTTGTCTTATGCAACTACTACAAAACAGAAGTTCACAGATAAAATAGTAACTATTTTAAAGGGATGGAAGCAGACATTAAATCTCGTATGGGCCTCTTTGCTCTTGGGCACAGGGCACGGACTTATGAATCTAGCCTCAGAACAGGGCACCTCTTCTGTCCTTCCTCTCACTGGCCGGCAGAGCAGGTGAGTGAGGTCTGAGGAAGAAGGGACAGATCAGAGGGGACCTGCTGCAGACTGCATGATATAAAACCCTCTTCTGACTCTTCTCCCAAAACCAGGGGTGATGGTATCTGTGAAGTGGTTTTTCCTCTAGGGAATGTAATTGAGTGCTGCGTCAGGGTTCAGACCTCTCATGGAATAAAAGTCTAGCCAAAAAGTTGGGCATTGGACATAGGCTACATCTGCAGTTTGGGGCCTGGGGATAAGCCCATGACAGACAACTTTAATTGAATATTTGATCCCTATTCTGTAACATCCTTTGCCTGACCTGCTCCTGGGAGTTTTTCTCTGGCATGGAGTCTTCCAAATCCCACCTTCTGGCCTCTCTGGGTCCTCGGGGTCCTCACTCTCTCCCCACTCTTTTCATCCACGCCCAACCCCACCATTGACTTTGAAAATGCAAAAGTTTTCGGGGCGCCTGGGTGTCTCAGTGGGTTAAAGCCTCTGCCTTCAGCTCAGGTCATGATCCCAGGGCCCTGGGATCGAGCCCCACATCGGGCTCTCTGCTCGGCGGGGAGCCTGCTTGTGATCTCTCTCTCTCTCTGTGTCCAATAAATAAATAAAATCTTTAAAAAGAAAAAGAAAATGCAAAAGTTTCCTACTTTATTTGCAAAGCAATGATTTCCACTTCTGACTGATTCTGACCTGATAAGCCAAATTATCCTACCAAGTTAATTGTCTAAGGAAACAGAAACAAAACAATAAGCAAAAACGTGGCTTGTTTCCTTTAAGAATTTGGCTGTCAGTATTTACATAATTATTTTTCTCCTAGATACTCTAGTAACAGACCTTCTTTTTTTAAAAAAGATTGTATTTATTTATTTGATAGACAGGGATCACAAGTAGGCAGAGAGGCAGGAAGAGAGAGAGGAGGAAGCAGGCTCCCCGATGATGCAGGGCTCAATCCCAGGACTCTGGGATCATGACCTGAGCCAAAGGCAGAGGCTTTAACCCACTGAGCCACCCAGGTGCCCCTAGTAACAGACCTCCTTGACATGGTTTTAAAATCCTCAGAAGTGCCCCCCCCCTGCCTCCCTGGGTAGGTGCAGAGGGTCTTCCTTTGGTTGCCTATAAAATCTGTGCATATCTCATGTATACACATGCATATACATTTACATTACTTACTACACACACATAGAGACAAACATCAACAAAGCCAGGCATTAAAATGTTAAGACAGATTTTATTCAGTAACTATTGATAGCTGGGGGAAAGCTGAGCTCCCTTCCAATTTGTGCAGAGGTGACTGAAATTTAAAAGGGAAATGAGGGAGTAGGGAGAGGGGTGAGCAGAGACTTGGTAGTCAGGGAAGTGAAAAATTACAAAGGGTTGGTCAGTTACATGCGACCAGGTCAGCTGTGTCTGCTAGTTGGTTATTGCCCAAGTCAGGATTCTGTCCTCCCATCAAAACTGAGGGACAGAGACCCTACCCTTCCTGATGATTGCATTTCATAGGAATAGCCTTCAGGCCCTTAAGAAAGATGCCTCTGAGTTGTTGGAGATACGTATTTTCAACTGTAAGAACCTCATAGTAAATTGCTAAGGAAGGCATTTCCTGTGCACAGTCTTCCTTACCAGGAGCTAAGGAGCCCATACAGTCTGGGCTTATCGCCTTGTGTGGGAATGTTCTCCCCTGTTCAGGGCCTGCTGTGCTCCTTTGTTCCACCTAAGCAAGGGTGTCATCTGAAGACACACCTTCAGCTATCAGTATTTCTGACTCCCTGGGAGAGAGCAGAGGTCCTTTTGCTGTGGCACCAGAGGGGTGAGCACAGGCCAATGGCTTTGCCTAGACTGCCAGCCACCACTGCTAGTCATGGGGTCCAACACACATTCTTGGAGCCAGTCCATCTCTGTCTCTCCTCTTTCCACATGAATAAAGCATTGTTCCGTCCAGTGCTTGAATGCATTAGCGGCACTGAACTTTCTCAAAAAGTTATTGAAGGGAGAACTGGGATCATCCTAGGGACATGGCATTAACGTTGCTAGGAGCCTTGCTGGAGTTTGGCCATCTCTTAGTGAAGGAAGAGCTTTGGATGGAGTCGTGATGTGTCAGAGGAGTTTGGCAGCTCTTTACAAATATTCATACACATACACACACACATGCACACACATACACATGCACACACATACATACACACATATACACGTATGCACACATAAGCACACATGTGTACATGTGTGCATGTATATGTGCACTGCACGCATGCATATGCACACATGTGCGTGTGCGCACATACACGCGAACGTGCACACATATACATATGCGTGTGCATGTATACACATACATGTATACATACGCACAAAACACACATGCATAATCTTTCTCCATGAACTCCCAAATAGCTCATACCCCAGGCATGAGGCAACTCAATTCCTAGAGGAATTCCAATTTTATAGGCCGTGCTATAACCCCAAAGGACAATAGGGATAAAATGCAGATCCAGTACAAAACATTGTCTCCTTGGAAGAGCTACTGTGGCCCACCTATCCCCCAGCTGTGAGCCATTTAATTAATCATGTTCCTCCCTCTTCACCGAGCTGCCAGGACCTTCTGGTAGTTTTTTCCTTGGTGGTTGTTTTTGTTCTTGTTTTGTTTTTTAAGATGTATTTATTTATTTATTTGAGTGAAAGGGAGAGAGAGCAAGCACACACACGCAAGAGAGGGGGACAGAAGAGAGAAAATCTCGAGCAGACTCTGTGCTGAGCTCGGCGCCTGATGTGGGGTTCGATCCCACAGCCCTGAGATCGTGACCTGAGCCGAAATCCAGAGTCCCGCGCTTAACTGACTGAGCCGCCCAGACGCCCCAGGACTCTCAGGCTGAAGGGAGATGGTTGATCATAGTAACTGTACTAGCCCTGGTGTTCCTTTTTTTCTCTAGTGATTTCATTTCCTACACTTATTTCTGTAACTATATAGTTTATGTCTATGAGGACGAGGAGGGGGAGGCAGGAAAAGAAACAAATAGCTGGCACGAGCTGAGGTTTCTGCCTCAAACATTACCTTGATTGTACCTTCCAAGTGTGTGGCGTGCTAGAGGCTAATTTGTGAAGAATTCATGGTGTGGGTCTTCAGTGAGCATGCACACTGTGCAAGGCACAGCTGTCAGGGCAGTCCAGTGGGGGAGGGAGGTGTCTTACATTTCTATTGCTATACAACAAATTGCCACAGATTTGACCGCTTAAAATGACATATATGCTTTATTTCACAGTTTCTGAGTAGAATCTGAGCACATCTTAGCCAGGTCCTCTGCTTGTGGTCTCCCAGGGCTACCATCAAAGTGTCAGTGGGTTGCAGTCCTTTCTAGAGGCTCTGGGGGAGATCCTCCTCCAAGTTCACTAGATTGTTGGCGGAGGTCATTACCTTGTAGATGTAGGATTGGGGGCACTGGCTTTCTCCCAGGTGTCAGTTGGAGGCCACCTACAGTCTTTGCCACCTAGACCCCCCCCCCCCCAACAAACACTACTTCAACAAGCCAGAAGGAACATCTCTAGGGTGAGTCTACTAGCATGACAACATCTTAGGTGGTGGTGGTGGTGGTGGTGGTGGTGATGATGATGATGATGATAATTATGGAATCACGATATCCCATCACCTTTGCTATATTCTGTTGGTTGGAAGCAAGTCACAGCATGAGTCTACACTTGAACGGAGGGATCACACACAAGGGTGTGCATCAGGAGTCAAGGATTATGGGAGAACACATTGGAATCTATTTCCAGAGGAGCTCATAATATAAAGATGATAAATTATAGTTTCTGGCTTTAAGGAGCTTTCCATTGAATTGAGCAAACAAGATGGGTAAATACATAATAATACAAATAGGAATGTTATGATCTCTAGGCTACAGCAATCACATCAGCTTACGAGATCATGAACATTTTCTGAAGGGGTGCACCTGGACTGGCGTATGTAAGCAGGAGAGATTTTGTGGGAAGAGAGTCCGCAAAGATAGCCTGGGACCAGATTTTGCTGGGTGTTAAGTGCCACGATTTTGAAATCTACCACATAAGCCTACGCTTCCAACCATGGAGTAACCCGGAGTTGATATTCAAACCAAGTAAGCAAGGCCCTTCATGGAGCATTGGTTTTACTAGAATACTTTCCTGGGAGGGAAACACATTATTTTTTAGATTAGAGGAAGTATCATGGAGTAGAATGCAAAATTGAAATTTATTTTTCTCAAGATCTGAGACTCCACATCATTTTTCCTCCTGCTCTCGTGGAAATTTTCGAGAAGGGGCAGTCCTGAGTGACTGCTGATCAGAACAGCCATCACAGAGGGAGGTGTGGGGAAAGAGGAGCCAGAGACACATGCCCATGCTGGATGGGGACAGAAGAAGGGCCCTCAAACAGCTCTGGGACCAAAGAAGCTTCCAGGGGCGCCTGGGTGGCTCAGGGGGGTAATTAAGCCTCTGCCTTCAGCTCAGGTCATGATCTCAGGGTCTTGGGATCGAGTCCCACATCTGGCTCTCTGCTCAGCAGGGACCCTGCTTCCCCCTGTCTCTCTGCCTACTTGGATCTTTCTCTCTGTCAAAGAAATAAATAAAATCTTAAAAAAAAAAAAGAAAAAGAAGAAGAAGCTTCCAAAGTCTCCCTAGGCTAACCCGCAGTTTCTTACCTGTGTGAGAGAAAGAAACAAGTTTACAACTGACAGTGGAAATCCTTAGGGCACGAACAAGTTAGGCATGGGGGGACTTTCTTCTCCTGCGGTTAGGGCTACTTCAGCAGAGAGGAAGGAAACATTCTACCTGTCTTGGACTCCCCCTTGTCATTGCAGAGAGGCAAGTACCAAAGATTTAGACCAGTGGTTGGCAGACCAAACCCACTGGGAGCTATGCAGTGGTATTTACATTTTTAAATGGTTGGGGAAAAACAGAAAAAGAAGACTAAAATGTCTTGACACAGGAAAATCATATGAAATTCAAATTTCAGGGGCACCTAGGTGGCTCAGTCAGTTAAGTGTCTGCCTTCAGCTCAGGTCATGATCCCAGGGTCCTGGGATCAAGCCCCACATCGGGCTCCCTGCTTGGTGGGAAGCCTGTTTCTCCCTTTGTCCCTGCTCCTGGTCTCTCTTTCACTATCTCTCTCCCCGCCCCCTCTCAAACAAACAAACAAACAAAAATCTTAAAAAAAAAAAAAGAAAGAAATTCAAATTTCAGTGGTTATAAATACAGTTGAATTGAACCTCAGCCTAGGCACTCTCCTATGTATTGTGTATGGCTGCTTTCATGGTACAAGGGCAGAGCTGAGAAGTTACAACAAAGAACAGGGGCCAGCAAAGCCTAAAATCTTTCTGACCCTTTACAGGAAAATGTTCTCCTGCCTTAGAACCTTCACGAGCGGGTGGCTCTAGCGGACACTAACCCTGCCCCATGTGACTGTGCACCCTTTGCTCTGTCATCCGCTGTGTTGCCTGGCTACACGTATGTGTCCCAAACTGCTCTGTGAGGTGGTGGTAGGTGTTGCATGGAACAGAAAAGGGTCTGTAATAAATCAAACCCTGGGTTTGTTTCTATTTTTTAAGGATAAAATGATTTTGCTACTGGAAATGTTCTCTGATCTTTAAATATGATTTGTGACCTTCCAGATTGGGGAGATAAATTTTAGTACTTCCCAAACTGGTTCTACCACTCAGCAATTCCTTTTAAGGAATTCTATGTTTATTTCCTAGTGTTTCACACAATGCAGGTTCATCAGTGCTACTCTACATCTTTACCAGGTATCGAGCAGTTAATTCCCTTCTAATCTATTAGGAGCAAGTAAGTCCCCCTTCCTGTTGCAGCGCCCTTGATCATCCATTCCCCTCTTGGGACACATGAATTTACTGGGACGATGGTGCATGTCACCCCTTCCCTCACCAGGGACGTGCTCCCTCTTTCACCCACCCCCTTCCAGTCTGATCTCATTCTCTTCCCTTCACACGCATCCCCCCCTCACGAAATGGGAAGATAGCCTTTTTTAAGCTGCAAGTTATAATCCAGCAATGGGTCATGAAATTGATTTAGAGGGTCAGTGACCAGCATTTAATAAATAGTAAAATCAAATAGTAAAATAGGGTATAAAATATCAGAGCACATTGCAATAGTACTTGGTGAAATTTTTGTACGGGTTCCTGGGTCACAACGTAAAATGTATTTCTTCCTTTGGGCCATGGTTTAAAATGTTTGCAAGCCACTGTGCTGGGACGCTTACAAAATCAAGGAACATAGCAAAGTCTTCTAGCTAACATTTGAGTAGCAAAAATGTTGTATCTGTCCCACGATTAATTCATCTCAGGCATTTCCACCCCAGGGTACCCATTTTAAATTGCAAACATAAGGACGCAAGGACTGCATCTTTTGATTAACCTCTGTATCTTCTACCCCTCACTGTCTGTGGGACTCATTTCCCTACAGAGGCTGCATAAATATTTGATGTTGATAATGAAATGAGATGAAAAACGAATAGGACAAGCTCTCCAGTTTCTACTACCACTGTCTGTTGAAGGACTGGGAGTAGCCCTCCATGCCATGTCCACTTCGCACCATCTTCCAGAGCCCTCTGTACGCACACCATCTAGGATGACCAAAGGGCAGGTCTCCCTTCATCAGCAGAACAGGCACACCCATGTTCCCAGCCTCTTCCCCAGCCAGCCATAGCCTTCCCACATTTCCACTCTGGGCTCTGTTCCCTCTACCAGCCTCTACTCGGGCCACTGTCCAGGAACCCTCATGCCTCTGCATATGCTGTTGCTCCCCGTGCTTCCCGGCTTCTTCCTCCGCGCTTTCCTCCTGCCGAAACCCCTCTTACCTGTCAAAGTCCATGTTGCATAAACATTTCTGAATCCCGAACACAGGGAGCTACTTGCATTATTTTTCATGGCCCCCTGGGACTCTGTTCGTGCAGTGTGCAGAAAGAGGGACCCCGAATTCTAAATTTCCATATGTCTATCACCTCCCCCTGCCCATTGGCTTCTCCAGGACAAAGGGTGTGTTTTATTTCTCTCTGAATTTTCCATCCCCGGCATGGTGTGGCTCAAAGTAGGGGCTGACAGTTTCTTAAAGTATAAAAGAAAAAGAAGAGGTGGGATGAAATACCAGAGGGAAGCACAGTTTTCTTACAGGATAGTCCATATTCCTTTCTCCCCCTGCCTCCAGTCCCTCTCTAGCCCCCAGGACAAAGCCTGCCCGGTAGGCTGCAGAATCTTCCAGTCTGTTTGTGGAATGGAGGTCAGCTCCACCCATGCATTCCGAGTTATCATGGGCACAGAGCTGATGCAGCTGCCTCTTCTGTGTGGACTAACCCTCCTCAGATTTACCGCTGGGCCGGATGCACGCAAGGGAGAAGTCTTAACTGCTCACAGAACTCTAACGTGACCACGGGCCTCGTACCCCTAGGAGCAGATGATTAGTGACTTATAGAATGAGCCCAAGTACGAGCTTTATAATAGCTGTGAATATTGAGAACCGCTGAACTGAGAGGTTTTGTTCTGCGTCTCCTGTGATCTTTTCTGTTCAGATCTCTTCCACACCCTCCTTCCGTCCCGCACTATACATTTAATGACCGCCTTTGCTTTGCCCCAGTACAGGGACTCCACTTCTCTCATCCCCAGCCCACCGGGACGACCTGCAGCTCCCCAGATTTGTCTGTGTGGCAACAGCATTTCATGCCACTGTCGCTCAGGGCCATGCCTTCTCTAGGGACAGAGCTGCCAGAGGCTGAACAAGAGTCCATGGGATCCACCCAGCATCCAAGCTTGGTGAAGATGGGAAATGGGCAAAGCACATGTTGGCTTACACCAGGAAATCCATGCAGAACTCTAGAAACAGGTACCTTAACCACATAAACTCCAGAGTAGAGAAGGAAAATAATTAAGGCCCCTAGGAAGGTGCTGGCCCTCAGCTGAATGTGAAGGGAAAGTCACCTGTGACCTTTATTCTCTTTGGGATCTGTGGGTTTCAAAGAAGCAGAACTGAGATTATTAAATTTAGCTGTGAGTTTGCTGGCACCAGGCACAGAGCTCAAGAGGCTCCAAAGAGGAGTGGATCATACTTGATGGAGGCTGACAATTAATTCCTCTTAATTAAACTTGACCCAGGGGCCCCTGAGTGGCTCAGTCAGTTAAGCGTCTGTCTGCCTTTGGCTCAGATGATGATTCCAGGGTCCTGGGATCGAGCCCTGTGTCAGGCTCTCTGCTCAGTGGGGAGTTTGCTTCTTCCTCTGTCCCCTCCTCCTTCACTCATGCCTGCTCTCTCTCTCTCTCTCTCAAATAAATAAAATCTAAAAAATAAATAAATAAACTTGACCCAGTGGGCAATCACCATGTGCAGGGACTGTACTTAGCTATGGGGCCCAGAAGGCTACTAATATCTGAGTGTTGCAGACACCGCAGGGCAGTAACTCCAATGCTCATCTCCTTCCTTCCAGGCACTCTTGCACCTGCTGACCCTCAGCCACTTGAAGGCACCGCTTTCCCTCTCACTGCCCAGCCCAGAAGTCAGAGTATTGTCACTGTCACCTCTGTCCCTCTCACTTCCCTCAAAACCTCAAGACTTCACTCCCTAGATATTCTTAAATCCTTCCTTCTTTGGTTGAAACTTCTAGTTCCGTTGTGTGACCAGCCAGCCCTGGACGACCTGGCTTGTGCCTAGTTCTCCGGCCTCAGCCCTCTCACACCCCCACCTGACTTGGTCTCTTGTGCTCAGGGCCCTGCCGGCGGGCCTGCGGGGCTCTAGGAGAACTGTAGCAGGGAATGTAAGCACAGGCAAGTGGCAAATGGGACAGTACCTGTAACATATATGAAAATGCGACAGTTCCCATGCATGTGATATATATAAACAGTTATCACAGATCAGGAAGCAGAGCAAGAGCTGTCCAAAAAGAAAATATATTTTTATAAACAGGCATTCTAAAGAAGAAAAATATAATATATGTAGGGAGGATAAACATAAGGGGGAAAAGCCCAACCTCAATAGTAACAGAAGAAATACAAATTAAAACAACAATGACATATTTTCTGCCTTTGTAGGTTAAGGAAGGAGAGAATGAAGATCTTTCCTATGCAGCTGAAGAAGTACAAATTGGCAAAGATGTCCCATGGGAAACTTTGCTGTGTGAAAAAAAGTCTTTTTTTTTAGACATTTATTTTATTTTATTTTTTATTTTTTTTAAGACTTTATTTATTTGACAGAGAGATCACAAGTAGGCAGAGAGAGAGGGGGAAGCAGGCTCCCCACTAAGCAGAGAGCCCGATGATGCCGGGTTTGATCCCAGGACCCTGAGATCATGACCTGAGCTAAAGGCAGTGGCTTAATCCACTGAGCCACCCAGGTGCCCCTGAAAAAAAGTCTTTTAAAAAATGTGTGTAACAGTGACAAAGCAATTCTACCGGTACAAATTTATCCTAAGGAAATACTTAGTAGACTGAGGATTTTTCTCACTTTGGGAATGTGTAACAGTGTGGTTTTTTAATGGGGAATATATGGAAATTATCCAAAGTTCCAACAATTGGGTATTTCTAAAGTAAATTTCATATAATACACCATATGCGTCTATTTAAAAGGGAAGTATTGAAGCATAATTGTTAAAAAGAGACAGATGTTTATCGGTAAATTTTTAAGAGAAAGGAGTTTATAAAAATATGACAGGATTTTTTATTTAAAAAATGTACATGCATAGAATGTCAGGGAGATCTCTCTCTCTCATGCTCTCTCTCTCAAATAAATTAAAAATCTTTAAAAAGATAAAATGCCAGGGAGAATACATACCAAACTATAAATACTGGTTATATCTAGAATAAACTTGCTGGTGAGGAAATTTGGGGGAAACCGTTCTACATTTTTCCATCTTTGAACAGTAAAAATGATTTATCTTTATAACAAGAAGTTGTTTAAAAATAACTCAAACAAATTTGCCAAACTTAGAGCTATTTATTGTTGAAGGCAAAGACTGGAGCAACTTAATTTTTAAAATAAAGTCAGCAATTTACTTCAATCCAGAAGACATTTACTCATTTAAAAGGCCAGCATGGCTGTATGCGGGTGTGGGGAGCACTGCATTAAAATGGTCATTCACACAGTTGCTTAAATAAACCTTGATAAATTCCAAATTATAAAAATGTGTTTGATTTATGAATGTTGACCATCATGCCAAAGCTTCTTTCAGTGTTGACGACGTTAGGTGCTATAAAGAAAATGCTTTTAAAGCTTAAATGGCAAAGTTACCCGAGTCCACACGTGTCAAGACCAACGGAACCATGCATTTAAGATTGGCACATTTTGGGGGTGCCTGGGTGGCTCAGTGGGTTAGGGCCTCTGCCTTCGGCTCGGGTCATAGTCCCGGGGTTCTGGGATAGAGCCCCGCATTGGGCTCTCTGCTCAGTGGGGGGCCTACTTCCTCCTCTCTCTCTGCCTGCCTCTCTGCCTGCTTGTGCTCTCTCTCTCTCTGTGTCAAATAAATAAATAAAATTTTAAAAAAAAGATTGGCACATTTTGCTGTTTGCAAGCATTCCTCTAAAACGTGAAGGCAGAAGAATAAAGACATTTATAGAAATGACATAAAATATTTCACGTTTTTTGTCTTGAGCTTTTAATGGGTCTCTGATATTGAATCATTTAGAAGCTGAACAAGGAGGACTTCCTCTTCTGACTGATGGAGTCATCGGTGTCAGACAAACCTCCCACTGAGAGCAACTACAGAAGCTGGATGCAACAACAACCACCATTTGAAGGCATCAGGGAAGAACCAAGGCAACCACGTTTCCTTAACAAAGCCTAGTTCTCACAAACTGAAAATCCCATAGAGAAGGGAATGCATTGACATGAGCCAGACATTCTGTGCATAAACACCTCTTGAGGCACTTCCTGTCCCCTGTGTTGTGTTTGCATGGGGCTAGATACTGAGAAACAAAGAACAAAGAAACTCTGGAGTGGGAAAAACTAAGCAGATATTTTGATTCTGCAAACGCTAGAGAGAGAGAAAGAGAGAGAGAGAAAAGGGTTGAGAACACATAAAGAAGAAGGAGCCCTGATAAACCTCTAAGCTTTTGTTGAAACTCCTGAAGGACACAACTTATAAGTAGAGAAAACCAAAAGGAGACTTGACTCCACTGGACCCAGATGATATGCCAATACTCTGTCTGCCTTCTAGAAGTAAACAACATCTTCTGGGAGAAAATAATATCATCTGGAGCTTCTATTCTTTTTCATACATTTTGGTATTCAATAAAAAATTGATAGGCATAACAGGAAATAGAAAGAAATCATTGAAAAATAAAAGACAAAAATCCCAGAAAATTAAATGACACCCAGAATCCTGTAAATATGTGAGTTATCAAATACTAACTTTAAGATAATTACAATACATACAAAAAGAAAACTAATGGAAAATGAACAATTTTACCAGATAATTGGAATCTATGAAAAAAGTCAAATGGAAATCCTAGAACTGGAAAATGTAGTAATTGATACTAAGTATTCAACAGATGGTTTTAGCAGCATGTTAGATATCAAAGAACAATGAACTAGTTTAACAGAAAGTTGGCCGACAAAAAAATATCTGGATTGAACCACAAACAGAAAACACCTGAGAGGGGTGCCTGGGTGGCTCAGTGGGTTAAAGCCCACTGCCTTCGGCTCAGGTCATGATCCCAGGGCCCTGGGATCGAGCCAGCTTCGGGCTCTCTGCTCAGCAGGGAGCCTGCTTCCCCCTCTCTCCCTCTGCCTGCCTCTCTGCCTGCTTATGATCTCTGTCAAATAAATAAATAAAATCTTAAAAAAAGAAAACACCTGAGAGAAAAAAAAAAGATGGAAAATAAGAATACAGAAAAGAGCAAAAGAGACTCAGGGAATATATAACTGATGTTCAGAAATGGGGAAAAGGGAATGAGAATAGGGCACCTGGGTGGCTCAGTCACTTAAGCATCTGCCTTCGGCTCAGGTCATGATCCCAGGGTCTGGGATGGAGCCCTGCATCAGGCTCCCTGCTCAGCAGGGAATCTGCTTCTCCCTCTGTTGCTCCCCCTGATCCCTCCACTTATGCTCGCTCTCTCTCTCTCTCTCTCTCTCTCACTGTCTCTCAAATAAATAAAATATTCAAAAAAAGAAAAGAATAAGAAAAAGTAAGACATAATATTTGAGGAAACTGGCAAAGAAATTTCCAAAACTGATTTAAAAAAAAAAAGTGGCAGCAGCTAGGTTCAAGAAACTCAGTGAGCCCTAAGTAGGATAAATACAAAGGAAATCACGCCTAGGCACAGATAATTAAGTTGCTGAAAACCAAAGACAAGTCAAAAATCCTCAAAGCTGTCAGAGAAAAAAGATAACATTACCTACAAAAAGTCTCAAGTCTATTTTTTTAAACAGAAATGATGGAATCCAGAAAATAAAACAAACAAAAAGCCAAACACAGAGTAAACATAACATCTGCCAGGGAAATACTGAAAACTTTCCCCTGAGACTGGGAGTAAGAAAAGAATATATCTGCTTTCACCACTTATTTTTATCATTGAACTAAAAGGCCTAGCCAAATGCAAAAAAAAAAAAGGAAAAAGGAAAGGTTAGAAACAGGAAGACTTGGAAGAAAGATGTAAAAGTGTCACTATTCAAGATGACGTAACTGTAGACCTTATTCCCGGAGGATCTAGAGAAGCAGAGAGAGAGATGGACACAAATCCAGGACTGAGGCACAGGGCAGACAGGCTAGAAGTCCATTTACCACCAGTGATTTATAACATGGCTTAGACACCAGTCTGAGGATGCTGGGTCCTTTTTGAACAATTAAACACTGTCAGCTGTGAAATTGGCTCAGGAGCATCTGAAGACACTTCCTAGGGGAAGGACACTATTAGCAATTTTTAAAAAGCCATGAGGCAACTCAATGTGTGTAACCAACACAGAGCCCTTAGGCATTCAGAGTCCAGGCCACGGTCACCCCAGCCAATCTAAGAGGAAATCGACGAGCCATTAATACCACGGAGCCTGGGCCCATGTGAGGCAAGTATTTTAAGCCCTTTCAGGAGCTGATGCTCCTGAAGGTCTGATTTGCACTCAGCCTATACTGAGAGTATTGGTCACTGAAAGGAGTAAGTCGGCTTGTGATCCTTATCTGAACATCCATACCTCCTCTGATTATACACCACATAGGAAGAAAAGCGAAAAGCAGTTTCTTTACCGCCCAAATAAAGACAAATTGAATTCATTCTGTTGTTGAGTCTTATTTTGTTCCCATGGTTAGCAAATGTGTGTCCTTTGAGATACATGTGTCGTCTCCTAAAGATCAGACTGGGTAGTCTTTGCATCCAGGAAGTTCTACTTCCTAATATAGTACCTGTGTATGTGGGTATGGTGGATATGTTCCAAGCATACACCTGGCTTAAAAGATTGGCCCACAGCTATTGCTAGTAGAGAATTTTATTAATAATATTGGTCATTCCCATTTCAGGTATATACCATGTGCTTCCCTCAGAAGGCTTAGGATGAGCATCAAAATACCAATGCTTGAGCTGAAACCTAGACTGACTCTGAACTTGGGACAATGACCTCAATGACAGGTGGGTAAACAGAGGGCAGAGACAAGTGCCCAACATCTCATTCACATTCATCTCACTCATGATCAAGAGGGACCTAGTGCATCTGAAAACCACACATAAGCCAAGTATAGACAGCATCTGAAAACCACACATAAGACAAGTATAGACAGTGTTGGTGCATGGCTTGGAGTGTGGGCAGTAGGTGCTCCCTAGAAAAGTCTGTGTTTATTTCACTTTTTTTTTTGAAGCTTAATGTGTAATATGCATATCATGAAGTCCATAAGTCTTGACCTGAATTTTTAAAACGTGAATGTATTCATGTATTTACCACCCCAGATTAAGAACATTTGCATTCCAGAAACCTCCCTTGTGGCCCAAACTCTGTATTCATTGTATAACTCCTCGTTTTATGAATTTGACTACTCTAGGTACCTCTATAAGTGGAGTCATACAGTATTTGTCCCTTTGTGACTGACCTCTTTCACTTAGAATAATGTCTTCAAGGTTCATCCACACTGTAGCACATATCAGAATTTCCTTCCTTTTTAAAGCTAATATTCCAGTATGTGTATATTCTATTTCGTTTATCCATTCCTCTGTCAATGTACAATTGGGGTTGTTTCTACCTTTTGGCTGCCATAGATCATGCCGTTATGAACATGGGTATGCAAATAACTCTTTGAGACCCTGCTTGAAATCCCTTTGGGTAGTATATACTGAGAAGTCAAATTGCTGGATCATATGGTAGTTGTATTTTTAACTTTTCAAGGTGCTGCCATGCTGTTTTTCCATAGGAGCTGTACCATTTTTCATTCCTACCAACAGTGTACGAATGTTCCAATTCCTCCACTTTCTTGCCAACACTTGTTTTTTTCTTCCTTTTTTTTAATAATAATGATCCTAGTGGGTGTGAGGTGGTATTTCATTGTGGTTCTGCTGGACTTCTTTTTTTTTTTTTTTAAGATTTTGTTTATTTATTTGACAGACAGAGATCACAAGTAGGCAGAGAGGCAGGCAGAGAGAGAGGAAGGGAAGCAGGCTCCCCACTGAGCAGAGATCCCAATGAGGGGCTCGATCCCAGGACCCTGAGATCATGACCTAAGCCGAAGGCAGAGGCTTAACCCACTGAGCCACCCAGGTGCCCCTCTGCTGGACTTCTTGACCTGCGTACCCACCATAAGACCCAGCCCCAGGAAATGGCCTGCCATGCTAGCATGTCAGCCAGGCCTCCTAAGGAAGAGTCTGAACAGAGAGGGAGAGAGGACACTTCCTAGAACTCATAGTTCCCAATATGGTCATTCTTGAGCTGAATTGTTTGTCAACTCTACATACTACGTCTGTCATGCACAGTGAAGGTGTAGACCTGTGGGGAGGGGGGAGAAGTAATCAAACAAGATGATTTGTTGAGTACTCGATTCTGGGAGGTGAGGACTGTTGCTGTTTCTCTGGTACAGATGACAGGAGACATCTGGCAGGAGGTTATGCAGCTGGCAAGCTCTTTTCCTCTCATATGTGTATGGGCAGGGGAACAATTGTGGCTTTGGCACAGAACAATAGGGCGGAAATGAAACCAGACCCAGCCAACACCCAGACTAGAGCGGAGGGGGGAGGCTCGAGAAGGGAAACAGAAACGATACGTGTGAAACATAAACCTTCCTCATAAAATAGATCAGTCATGCCAGGCTGTCTCGTGTGTGCAGCACAGACCATCTGAGCTCAAAGTCTTGAAACACCGGCTCCTTCAGACCTGTGTGCACCAAGTCCATATAGAGAGACCAATCTAACGGTAACTCCACAGACTGATGTGTCCCAAAGAGAGAACCATTCGCTGGCTTTTCTAGGAACTCCTGAGTTTACAAAATGCCATCCAATCCTGCCAAGACCTTCCTATGACTAACTTTAGTCCCTAAAACCTTGTTAAGTACCCTTCCCTCCCTCCCAATCCTCCCTTTTGAGAGGCTCCTAAGCTCCCCAGGATATGTATTCTCCCTTGCTGCAGAATTAATAAGCCTAATTTTGTTGACTACCTGGGTACTCCAGTGGTCTTGGGCTGCAAGGGCATTTCTGAAAGACTGTAGACAACGCCTAAGGCCAGTTCTCTGTGATGTCATGATTCTGGAAATGAGCAAAACCAGTATTTCTGGCTACCTCTCACTTTCTTCCCATACTTATCTCTACCTCTTTCTCCAAACTCCTGGACACCCCAGCCCTTATACTTTTATTTATACAAACTTCTTATAAAAATGAATAATTTAGCATCATGAGAAACTTATCAGGTTGACTTAAGAATAAAGCAATCGAAATCACATTAAAGTTATATCATGATTTTTCCCTAAGACTCGTTAAGGAGCCATGAGAAAATCAGTACACTAACCTCCTGTGAAATTCAGTATAATGTTTAACAGATTTTCTGCCTTCAGATAACTTCCTCATCATTAATTTTCTTTCCCTTTACTGAAGGTTTCATTTAATTTCTTTAAGGGGACATCATGAAAAAGTGAAATAAAATGTGTCAGTGGTCCTATACCCACCCCCTTACACCTTTGCTTCCCAATTTCTGGCCAGGAGAGAGCTGACTCTGCTTTCCCAAGCAGGGAGGAAGTTGGAAAGGGCTCTCCTCTGCCCACTCCCAATCCCCTCCCTCAAGTCATTCTCCCTGTGCTCTAGAATTTGCTTAACTCAGTGGAGGTCCTCAGAGAGGACCAGACCCTCCCTGGTGGCCTGGAGGGAGGAGCCTAGACCCCTTATTCATACCTGGCCCCTCCCTTCCCATACACAATGTGGCTTTGGGAGCAGTTTTGCACACCTGACCTCCCTCTTTCCTAGCCAGAGTAGATGGATCTAAAGGAGGTAAATGAAGAGTTTTACCTGAGAGAGAGAAGCTTGGCCTTACTACATGCAAATTGAGGAGGTATTGGTGGCCGTTCCAGGCTGGAAACAGGGGAAAAGAACCCCAAGCCAAAGGGAGTAATGAGGTGGAGGCTCAGAGAAAAACAGTGAAGATACCCATTCAGATTCCTAATGGAGTTCCAGGGTCCTGTGCCTCCTGAGTCCTCATGGCTTTTCTTTCTTTCTTTTTTAAAAATATTTTAAAAAGATTTTTATGTATTTATTTGACACACAGAGAGAGATAGTGAGAGAGAGAGCACAAGCAGGGGGAGCGGCAGGCAGAGGCAGAGGAAGAAGCAGCCTCCCTGCTTAGCAAGGAGGCGGAACTCGATTCCAGATCATGACCTGCCTGAGCCAAAAATAGATACTTAATGGCTAAACCACCCAGGCACCCCCACCCATGGCTTTCCTTTTCTTGGTATCCAGGAGCTTCTGCAGTATCCTTCTATTGAAATTAAGGTTTTGCTCAAGCTGATTCCTATGGATTCCTATAACTTACAACCAAAAGAGCCTGAAGAAGGTGTCAGTTTCCTGGTGTGTGGGGGGCCTCTTTTTTTGGAAGAAGGAAACACATTCATCTCCCCTCCCCCGCCCAGTAACTGTACCAGTTCCCTTGGTGTGGTCTTTCAGCCTCTTAATCTGAGTTAGCCACCCTTGGCTCCGTGATCCTCAAGTCTCTGGACATGATTCTGTCATGGCCTTGAGTTCTTCATTCTGTGGCCACTCATAAGCCTGTACAAAGACATCTTATTCAAGGGCAAGGGCTGGGTCACCCGTTACAGACACCTCCTTCCTCATTATCATTGTCATGTCGACTGGGGTCCAAAATTGTACACACTGCCAGTTTATGTGAAGAAGATACAGCTTCCTTCCTTTCTGCTAATGATGGAATCATCCTTTCATCCTGTGAATAATGCACATAAAGCTTACCCTTTATTTTTTTTAATGTTTGCATCTATATTTTAGTGTAGCTGACACACAATGTTGCATTAGTTTCAGGTGTATCACTGAGTGATTTGGCAAGTTTCTACATTAGGCTATGTTTACAAGTGTGGCTCCCACCTGTCCCCATATATGGCTAGTACAATATCATTGATTATGTACCCTACACTGTGTCTTTTATTCTTGTGACTTAGTCATTCTAAAACTAGAAGCCTGTCTCTCCCACTCCCCTTCACCTATCTTGGCCAACCCCACTGCCCTCCCTTCTGACAACCACCCATTTGCTCTCTGTATTTATAGGTCTAATAGGCTCATTTATTTGCTTTGTTTTAAATCCCACTTACAAATGAAATCATCTGGTATTTGTCTTAGTCTGACTTTTTTCACTTAGCATAAGACCTTTTAGGTTCCTTCATGTTGTCACAAATGACACAATCTCATCTTTTTATGACTGTGTAATATTCCATTATGTATATATAAAATATACCTCTAGATAGATAGACAGATAGATATAGACATACCCCACATCTTCCTTATCTGTTCTTCTATGATGGGCACTTAAGTTGCTCTTATACTGTGGCTATTATAAATAATGCTACAATAAGCATATGAACAGTGCTACATGTATCTTCCTTCTTGAATTAATGTTTACATTTTCTTTTTTTTTTTTTAAGATTTTATTTATTTACTAGTTAGAGAGAGAGAGAGAGAGAGCACAGGCAGACAGAGAGGCAGACAGAGGCAGAGGGAGGAGCAGGCTCCCTGCTGAGCAAGGAGCCCGATGTGGGACTCGATCCCAGGACGCTGGGATCATGACCTGAGCTGAAGGCAGCCGCTTAACCAACTGAGCCACCCAGGCGTCCCAATGTTTACATTTTCTTTGGGTAAATACCAAGTAGTGGAATTACTGGATCATATGGTATTTCTGCTTTTCATTCTTTTTTTTTTTTAAAGATTTTATTTATTTATTTCACAGTCAGAGATCACAAGTAGGCAGAGAGGCAGGCAGAGAGAGAGGGATGAGGGAGGAAGCAAGCTCCCTGCTGAGCAGAGAGCCTGATGTGGGGTTTGATCCCAGGACCCTGGGATCATGACCTGAGCCGAAGGGGCTTTAACCCACTGAGCCACCCAGGCGCCCCCTCTGCTTTTCATTCTTTTGCAGAATCTCCACACTCTTTTCCACAGTGGCTGGACCAATTTATGTTCCCACCAACAGTGCACGAGGGTTCCTTTTTCTCCACATCTTCACCAACACTTGTTATTCCTTTGTCCTTTTGATTTTAGCCATTCTGACAGGTGTGAAGGCATCTAGAGTCAGTGAGGAGAATCAATCACAAACACCTGAATGAACTCTAGAGCATCTTATGTTACAGACGTTCTAGGGGACAGAACACAAGTAGGCTCCTGAGGAAGGTAGCTCTTGCCTCTACTTTGACCCTTTGTTTGTTTTTAATAAAATAGTTAATAACTCTATCAGTTCCCTATTGGTGCTATAATAAATTGCAAACAAACTTAGTAGCTTAAACCACACAAACTATCATCTTGCAATCCTGGAGATCAGAAACCCAAACTGGATCTTACAGATTAACTCAAAGTGTTGGCAAAACTGCATTCCTTCTGGACACTCTAAGGAAGAATCCATTTCCTTGATTTCCCAGCTTCTAGAGGCTGCCTCTTTTTCTTGGCTCATGGTCCTCTCTTTGTATTCCAACCTCTCCTTCCATTGTCATATCTCCAGATCCTATTTCTGATATTTTGATTTTTTAAAATATTTTTGCCTCTCTCTTTTAGAGAGAGAGAGAGAGAGGGAGAGAGCATATGAGCAGGGACAAGGGGTTAGGGGGAGAGGGAGAAGACAAGAGAGAATCTTTCTCAAGCTCCTGGAGCTTGATCTCACCACCCTGAGATCATGACCTGAGGCAGAATCATGAGTCAGATGCTTAGCCAACTGAGCCCACCCAGGCGCCCCTCTTTTGCCTCTTTTATGACCCCTCGTGATTATGTTGGGTCCATCTAGATAGTCGAGGGTAATTTCTCTCATTCAAGACCTCTAAGCATTTCTGAAAAACCTTTTTCACAGATTCCAGGATTAAGACATGAACATCTTTGGAGGACCACGCTACCACACTGTCAAATGAATCTCATAACCAGTTCAAGATTCATGTCAGCATTCTATCCTCTGAAAGCATTCTCTCATGGCAGCAGAGAGGAAGACAGCCCGTGCTGGCAGGTGTCCGCCTGTTCTTTCTCTGGTTGCCTAAAGTAGGGTGCTCAGCAGAATTTTGCAAAATGCAAAAAGGGGAATACAAACTGAAACAAAAGAGCTCGCTCAAATATGTGAAGTAAATATACAAAGGAACTTTGTGTTTTTTGCCATAAACTGGAAAGAAGAAATGAAAGCTGTTGTATGGTGTCTGGCTTGGGGAAAGGAGACCAGGGCCTTGGGCTGGAGCTCCCCACACTTTGCTTCATGAAAACAGCTTCCATCCCAGAGGACTACGAGTATCTGCTCTGGTGCCTTGCTCAGTAGGAAGTTTACATCACAGTGCTAATATAGAAATAGGTTTGCCCAAACTTTGTACAATTTCTCAACCCAAGTGGCTAAATTTAAAGAGGAAAACTCCAGTTTGTGGAAATTTCACGTATGTGGGAAACAGAGTAAGACAGAAAAGTAAGACTTTCCAGACCAGAGATTCTTGACTTCAGATCCAGGAACCCCTAAAAAATAAATGGGCTTCAGGGGGTCCATAGAATTCTAAGTTCAGGTATAAAATTGAGTATGTTTTCCTGGAAAGATGATCCATAGCATTCTTCAGATTATCAAAGGGGTCTGTGATTCTATAAAATATAAGGTATTTCTATAAGGTGATCAAGAGAAAAAGATAGAAAGTGCTTGTGTCATTAATTTCCTGGTATAAGAAGTTGTTTTCTTTTATCTGTGAAATATGCCCACAGCAAACATGGGGACCAATCTACATGGAGGTGCTAGAGCCCATTCTCAGTGCCCACTCAAAGTCCAAAGTCAAATGAAGAAAGCTGCCTTTCTGCTCTGGAGAAATTGTGGGGTTTTGAGTGTCCCAAGGAACATTTATGCTCTGATCATGTGGCTGAACAATGACAAAAAGCAAAAGCAATTGAACCATACTTGAATACATTTATTTGCCAGAGGGCACAACAAGTCAACTGTGAGTCCAAACAATGTGAACTCAATGAGAGCAGAAGTCTTGTAAGTTCTCCTCATTCTCACGCCTACAACAATGTCTGACTAGAAGGTGATCAATAACACGAACTGAATGAATCCATCAACGAAGAGTTTCTAAAAACCTACAAAGACTGTGGGTCCAATTAAATTAAGCTGGCTTTTTAATGTACTCTGCCACTAATAAGAGATTTATTTGATTTTATTTAAAAGCCACAAATTGGCCTTGAATAGAAAATTTTAATACTTCATTTGTGATTGTTTTCATGCTGAAAGTCTGAAAGCTGTTCCCTGGAACATTTTGATTTTCATCAATGCAGTATTTTCTTATATTTATATTAAAAATTCACATATGAAAGAAAATGAGGAGACAAGACCACTAACTGATGCTTTCCATTTGGAATCATGTAATTTAGGACCTCTGATCCCATGGAGATAAAAGATCAAAGTTTCAGAGCTAACAGTGACAGGACGAAAGCTTTCTGTTTTTGTTGGTTGAAAATGAACTCTTCCCCTGCGTGGTGGAACTCAAGGGCATTATAGCTGGATTGTCTTTGGCAGAGCTGGTAGGAGCCAGGCATGGATTACTTCCACATGGGTGTCTTATGTCAGACCCACCAAACAGCAGCCTTCTAAACCTGAAGGTCTGTGTTGAAATCTGGTCACTTTCTCACATCAGAAATTAAGTAGATTTCTTATATTGTGGCATGCAGCCAAGACGTGTTTGGACCCTCCAGGATAGATGTCTTACCAGAGCTTTTGAAGCAAGGTGTTGGCTGGGTGTTTTCCCTGAACTTGTCAGTCTGCAGGACATGACTGCACACGAGCCCAATCACACAGAATACTTGGTTAGATGGTCTCGTTCTCTCTTGGCTTAAATTCTGGAAAAGGAGAGATGTTGATGTCACAGAGCAGTGAGGACAGAGTAGCTTTGGAGGAACTAAATCACTCCTGAAACATATTCCAGCAAAGCAGAGAATTCCAGGGAGAGTGGCTGGTCTAATAAATGGCTGTCAAGAGTCTAGTTCCAGGAGATTGAGGGATGAGGGTCTGAAGATCTCTCTGGGCTGGTCAGGGCAAAGTGGCAAATGCACTCTGCGTAAGGGCGATGAGTCATATCTGAGATGTTGGCCGACCACCATCATGAGCATTGGCAACTTTTCTGAGGAAGGGTGAGGGAGGAGGTGTTGGAATGGCTCAAAATTCTGGTTCTACCCTGGAGTGGCTTCACGCCCGAGACTCAGTTATCTCAGATGGCCTTGGGTGCAAAACCAGCTGGACTTTAGCCTTGCAGACCAGTGAGAATGGAAAAACTTGCAAGACCAACACAGACAAATTGGAGGTAGCCCCACCGCTGCTGAGGAAGCTGGCTCTTATCAAGGCTGATATTGGGGCCAGAGTTCAGGGTCTAATGCTTAAAGAAAGCTTGAGCTTATTTTAGACAGACACCAAGAACCCAGAAGAGGTACAGTCCAGGAGGCAAGGCAAAACTGAAATGCAGGCAACAGATAACACAGATAGTCATGTGAGCAAAGGGGATGTGGTTTGAGAGGTCAGGCCACGTGCAGTAAGACTCCAGCAACTATCTGTAAAGTGGGGAAACGAGGCCTTCTAGCCCCATTAGGAGGGGCAAGAGCTCAACTGGTGTCAGAAGCCTCACGGAAATGCAGGTCATCTTGGCACCTGGAGAGCTTAGTGGGAATGGAAGCAATGTCAAGTTCAGACACCGAGTCAGCAGGCAGCCTGGAGAACCAGTGGCACAAGGGCTCACCCCAAAACACAAAGCCTTGACATATACTAGTCCTTAATTTCAGACCTCTCCAGCTGCAACTAGCTGCCTTCCTGCTCTGGGATAAATTAGTGAGGATCTGGGAGGACTGCCCTCTCAGGGAGAAGCCGGGGAAAGCAAATTTGACACACTTGGAGGGAACGCACATCCTCATCAACCTGGAGCAACTCACTTGGGTCTGTGTGTCCCTCACGGTCTCAGACAGATCCGGACTGTCTAAGGGAAGGGACGAGGTGGCTGAAGCAAACTACACCTGCACCTGAAACTTTGCTCAGTGGCAATGTCCTTGTCTGGGACTCGCTGCCTAAACACATGGAGTAAAAGAGAGGAGATGACGTTTTAGCAAAATGTTCCACATCAATTATTTCTTTTAGTGTTGAATTTTAAAAATTATGTAGTTATACTAGAATAAATCTATTGTATCCTGGTTATATTATGACATTCAGTTCCTATTTAACAATCTTATATATGTGTGTGTGTGTGTGTGTGTGTATTTAATATATATTAAATATTTGATATTTAAATATATATTAAATACACATACCTTAAACTTTTATGTCATCTGTAAA
>ML106231.1:376903-429055 GCA_003697995.1 Taxidea taxus jeffersonii | reverse complement strand
AATATATATTAAATACACATACCTTAAACTTTTATGTCATCTGTAAAACATTTACTAAAATAAAATAGGAGCACCTGGGTAGCGCAGTTGGACTAAGAGTGCAGCTCTTAGTTTCAGCTCAGGTCATATTCTCAGGGTCCTGGGGTCGAGCCCCACATCGGACTCTGTGCTTGGCATGGAGTCTGCTTAAGACTCTCTCTCCCTCTGCCCCAACCCCCTGTGCATTCTCTCTCTCTCTCTTAAATAAATAAATAGAATAAAATAATAAAATAAAAATGATGGCCCCTGAAAGTTGAACAGAAGAAACAAGTCTTTGATAGGATATGGAAGGAAGAAGTAGAAAGGATTCTGGATTCAAAATCAGTATTGGGGTTTCCATTCTGGGCTTTGATTCCAGAAAAGTCATCTTGACCTCCCTGGGGTTCAGTTCGGGTAATGTTCTGCATGTATTACCTGCTCCTAACCTGATTCAGGAGACATGGCCTCCCTTGAGCTCCGGGGAGAATGGAATCAAGGCACAGTTCCTCCTTGTTTGCTGGTTCTGAGATTTATATCAACCTCCTGGTGCTTGAGAACAGGTCATGTGTTATCTCAACCTAGTCCAAAGGTAGCCAATGTTAACAAAGGATTCTACAACCTAAGCCCTTACTCCAGTTGCAACATATTAACAAGCTCCAGGCAGATAACCTCTCTTCCTTCACCTCACCCTCTTCTCCTTACCTTCCCTGCAATAAAAACCGGCAAACAAGCCGGTAAGTAAGTATTCTTGGGGGACTTAAAAAGTGTGAGCCGGAAAATGTGATTTTTGCTCTCAAGGTGAAGATACACGCCCTTGAAAGTCTTACATGGTCCTTTCATCTTCTGAGTCTTGGTTACTGTCCCTTTGGGACTTGCAGCAACCATCTCTGATCACTAGAAAAGTCCAGTGCTTTGGGGCTGATTTGATCTCAAATGAAGGACCTTAGTGTTCTGAAAAGCACAGCACCAAAGAAATGGGGCAGATATGCCCAAACACTTAACACCTGGCTGATGCCGACTGGCCAACCATACCTCATTCTCCAATCTCACACACTGTTCTGATTATCCACTGTTACATAACAAATGATAGTCTAACGTAAGGGCTTAAAACAACAACTATTTTATTACCTCTTTTCCTGGCAGGGTTCCACTGATGGGTTTTTTTTTGCTTCAAGTAATATCAGCTGGGGGTGAGGGAGGAGCTTTGTTGGCCTTGAGCTGGAAGTTGGGCTGGTCTGGAGGGTTCAGGATAGCTTCACTCTTGTTTGGAAGGTCAAAGTTGGTCTCACTCTCATGGCTGGTGCGTTTGGAGTGACAGCTGGAAGGCTGAGTCAGAAGGGGACTTCTCCCTCTCCACACGGTCTTAGGGTCTGCATGATCTCTGTAGCAGAGCCATCAGACTTCTTACCTGGAAGCTCGGAGCTCCGAGAAACCAGTGCTCCTGGCACTAGCTCAAAAACATGGTCAGCAGTCACGAATCAGCCCAGATTCAGGAGAAGGGCCAATGGACCCATCTCTCAGTAGTGAGAGTGTCAAGGAATTTGGGACCATCTTCAATCCAACAGACGTATGGACACACGCACATACACTAAAACTCTGCAAAACTAAAAAAAAAAAATTTATGAGAGAGTGACTTTTAAAAGCATTATTTAGGGGCGCCTGGGTGGCTCAGTGGGTTAAAGCCTCTGCCTTCAGCTCAGGTCATGATCCCAGGGTCCTTGGATCGAGCCCAGCATGGGGCTCTCTGCTCAGCACAGAGCCTGCTTCCTCTTCTCTCTCTGACTGCCTCTCTGCCTACTTGTGATCTCTGCCTGTCAAATAAATAAAATCTCTAAAAAAATAAAAATAAAAGCATTATTTAGGATGTGGGATGAGGAGAAAACTGCAGATCAATTCAGACCGACTCTCTAGGTGTCGGTCCCTGTGGCAGAGCATCCAGGCCCACCGCCCTCGCTTCACTTTGCTCCTCTGTGATCTCTGTTTAAGTTGGCTGTCTTCCTCCCACCCCAAATCTTTGCAAGAAGTAATTTGCAAAGATGGTTCAGGCATCTCCAAGAGGCAAAGAGGATCTGTTGTTGCAGGTGTGAAGACAAAGACCCTTCTATCTTCCTTCTCTTGGGGGGGGTGGGTGGGTCAGTGTGGTCAGTGAGGTCACCCTCCTCACGGCTCCTCAGAGCAGCTCATTCCGGCCCTCAGCAAGATGACACCCTTCCCTCCCTGTGCTTCCCTTCTCCACTCCCCTTGGCTAGCTCAGATCCACAGTCACGCAGGAAATCAGCTTTACCACCTTATTACAAAAACTGTGAAAAACCAGGAGGAAATTGCATGACTCTTGATTTTACCCCCCGATAGCATGACTCTCTCACTTCTTGTTTTCTCTGTAGCTGGGGACTGGCTCTCAAATCCGACTTAGATTCAGCCCTCCCTGATCTGACTCAGAAGTATTTGCACTAGGGTTGAGTTCTGAACCCCAAATATACTGCCTGCCTTTAATGTTTCTTCCTTTCACATAACACTCCTGATGACATTTTTGAAAAATATCCTCATGGGCTCCACTTCTCTGCTGTAATAGCTAACATATTTTCTCTTCTGGCTCACTCCTCTTTCCCCCCATGAACATTGACTGAGTACCTGCCATGAGTCCAGTGCATGTTCTATGGGGACAGCACTAAATAAGCTGCCCTCTAGGAACCACCCGCTGGTGGGGAAGTCAGATGCCTACCCTCGTGGCCATGCCGCAGAAGCAAGGGCTAGGGAGGCTTGCTCATAGTGTCCTGGGAGCACTGAGAACAGAGCCAACTTGTACTTGGCAGAGGACCAGGAAGTCTTCAGTGAGGTGGCCTTGATGGAAAAGGAGGAGTTGTCCTGGAAGATAAGAAGAACACTCTAGGCAGAGTGAAAGCTCATGCAAAGGCACTGAGGCATGAACACCTGGGAATGTCTGGGGACATCGCTGGTAATTTGGTGTCACCAGAACATAGAGCACATAGCAAAGTGTCTAGAAACTTGACTGGGGAGATAACAGTCTTCAGATGATGAACATCCCTGTGAACCTTCTGAGGAATTCACCCTTTCATTTGGTGGCCCTGAGGAGTTTGGAGCAGTTGTAAGCAACAGGATAACATGATCTATTGTGTTTTGACTAAGATTACTACTTTTCTTTAACACCGATTTTGTATTTGAGCTCCCCATTATCTTTCTCTTTTTCCTGAAGGCCCATATTATCTTAACATAAGGTCATTCAGGGATATATTGATTCTGCTTATTTTTCCCCCAACTCTGTGTTCAATGCCACCCCATCTTCCTCCCTCCATTCTCCCAATGGAAACACTGTCAGGGGTTTGGGGACAACGCTTGACGCACTGCTCTGTGCAAGGCACTAGCAAAGCAATCCCCCCCACCCCACTCTGTCTTTCACTGACTCCTGATGCAACAACTCAGCGAGTCAGCGAGAGACTTTCAGTCTTGATGCAGGAGCTCTGGAGAAGCCTGAAGAGACAGAGTGGTCTGAGCTTGCTGTGCGCAGCTGGGGCCCGTGCCATGGAAGAGTGTCCCCTCCGGTGGAGGCAAGTTCACAGGGTTGCCATTTCTGTAGCCACCTGATCACCCAGAACATTGACCATGAGCTCTCTGGTCGACCCCATAATCTAAGGGCCCTCTGCAACTGCAGCGTCCTGTATGTGCTATACCACGAATCTTGAAGCTGCTTTTAGCATTTTGTTTACATTTCTTTTGCACCTTATTGCATTTTCCTTGGGGTCCCTTCAAGAAAGTATTTCCAGAAGAGATTTAGTCATGTTTTTGTTTTTGCTTTTTTATGTAGTGGCCAACTCCCCAGTACAGCGGGAACCTGACTTACTCATGATGGTCCCCCGACTGCAGGTTGGCCCAACTCGCCTTGGCCTCAGCTGTGATTTTCATGAGGATTTTTGCCAGCTCATTTTTCCATAGTCTCTAGGACAAGAGTTGGTGGGGATAGTGCCTTTGGGGAGCTTCAGTCTGCCCAGCATTCAAAGAAAACCCCACTGAGAAGAATAGGACAGGTCAGTATACCTGCTCACTTTATCTTCCAAAAACTCACACGACCTAATCAAACATATTCAATTCAGAAAGAAAAATGTTAATATGCATTTATGTGTAATATACATGGTACGCAAGTGCCTCCAATTCAATTTTTCCTTTCTTTTCAGAACCCTGGTTTTTAGCTGGACACGTTGCCACCAGAATAAAGACCATCTGCTCCAGCTTCCCTTGCAATTGGGAATATGAATCTATTTCCCAGCATCCCTTGCAGCCAGGTCTGGGTTTTGCTTATCTGAGATGGAAGCAAAGGTGTTGGGGAAGGTTTGGGAAGAAACACCTTTATAGGGGTAGGTTTGGGTTCCACTAGCCTTGTGCTTTATTCTACTGCTGGCCTGCAATGTAGATACAAGAGCTGGAGCACTAGCAGCCATTTTAGACTTTTGCTGAACTTGAAGATGAAAATCAGTTCTAGGATAGTGGGACAGAAAATGAGGAAGTGTGCCTGGGTGTCTTGGTTGGTTGAGCATCTGCCTTCAGCTTGGGTCATGATCCCAGGGTCTTGGGATGGAGCCCTACATCAGGCTTCCTGGTCAGTGGGGATCCTGCTTCTCCCTCTCGCATTTCCCCTGCTTGTGCTCTCTCTCTGTTAAATAACTAAATAAAAATCTAAATAAAAATAAAAAACTAAATAAAAATTTAAAAAGGGGACTGCCAGACTCTCTCTGAACTGCCTAGCCTTGGACTTCTTTTATCTAAAAATGAATGAAAAAATGAATAGATGAGCTTCAAGCTTATTTCGATGATGTTTATTTGATTTTATTCTCTGTGCATTCAAACTTTACACTTTGGAGATGTTGCTCAAAGTGATTAAAGACTACCCCCTCCCCAATCTATAGCACTTGAGAGTCCAAAGCCCTTCCCAAGACACCTGTGAATTCCTGAGCTTGTATTCTCTTGGTCCTTCTGCCTCTGCACTTCCTTCTGCCTCTGCCTCTTCTTGCTCTGATCCAAACAGGAAAGTGGTTCTCATTGATTCCCACAAAAATCCATTCAGGATCTGGGCCAAGGACCATTTCACACATGGCATAGCAAACAACTTGCAAATCTACATTAGACCTTTCTATTAGCTCAGTCTTTTGCCACCCCACTTCCCTGCACTTCTCTCTTGATTTCTAGCCAGAGAGATCCTAGTGTCTCGTCCTGCTTCTCCCTTCACTCTTATTTCTCTGCTCATAACTCTACCTTCTAGATTATGTCCAAATTCTTCTGTCCTGCTTATGAAAAAGTGGTTCACTCACCAGAACTCCTTTTTCCAAACTTTGATCAGGTTCCCAGCAGACAAAAGCAGTGGTATCTAATAGAATGCACCCTCCTTAGAAGGCTGTGGTTATAAATCGCATACCCCTGCCAGATACATAGCTCTAAAAATCTCAGAACCTAGAAGCGTGTGAGTGAGGATGTGGGGTTTGTGGGAAGTATTGGAGCACACAGCCTGTTGTGTGTCTAGGTTACTTTGCACCGCTGCTTGGCCACCCATCACTAGAGGATTATTGGCTTATCTCTTGGTGCATGGCTCTTCCTGCTGGAAGCCACCAGCATACCTCTGGGAGAGACGTTCCTGGTCTCCACACACTCACCCACTGCCCAATGCATGCTTACTACTCACATTACATCACAAGTCCCCCCACTGACCAGGGGTAGGAACTGTGGCTAGCCACTCTCCTGGGGCTTTCTGAATTCCATCTTTGCATCCACTTACATGCATTACTAAAATGGAAATCTCTTTAAATGTCCTCAGAAATTGTACAAAGCAAAGCATGATAAAATTCCAATATTATTTGCGAAGGACAATGTTAATTGATGGTTAGCTTTAAATTTATCTAACATTTGCTATTAGGATTTTTTCACTCACATCATCTCTTTAATCCTAGGAATTTTCTATAATATTGGCATCAAATGACTCATTTTACAGTGACATCAACTAGTCCCAGAGAGGTGGATCTGCTCGCTCAAAGGCACACAGCTAAGAAACGGTGAAGCCACAATGAAAATGTAGGTCTCCCCTCCTAAATTCCTCTCTTTTAATTAACAGATGTGCAGCCTTGTTGTGAATTAATTTACTATTTCCCTAGCACAGAACGGAAGGAGGATTGGCTAAAGCTGGAATAAATAAGCTCTGACTGGGGAGGAGAATGTCAGCAAAGCGTCTGGGGTTGGTGGGTCTGAACAGAGCACTACTACAGAGACTCCTGGGAAGCCAGAAGCAAAGAGAGGGACCCTTGGTGTCAGGAAAGGAGAAAGTCAAAGGGAAGATATGTTTTTGTGACAGCATCAGCTTCTACAGTATGCCCTGCCATCTAGGTCTTTTTTGTTTGTTTGTTTGTTTGTTTGTTTTCCTAATCAAGGGACTTGCTATGAATGAAATGGCTGAGGCCAAAGCAGGTCAAAAAATAATCAGGAAGCATATTCAGACAGAACAAACCAGAACCACGGGTGAAGCATTTGGGAATCAGAAACACTCAGCCTTCTGCTACAGGGACTATGGTTTGAAACTCCCCGAGTAAAGTAACAAAATGCTGCAAGGAAGCAGATATCGAGAAAATCTGAATTGGAGCATCTGACAGCAGGGGTCCCCTAGGGACATCGTCCAGGGTCCAGCTAGTTATTATAAGCCACAGGCAGATCCAGGGCCTTTCAGCAAGTTGTGCAGATATCCTAGGTCTTGTGCACTCAATGCTCAATGAACAAAGGCAGCCCCGTGGGGGGAAATGAGAGCAACCAGTCTGAGGGACACCTTGAGGAACCCCCAACTTGGTGACAGAAAGGTTTTGTTTGGGGGAATGCAGGCACATACATTTGCTTTAACATTAGTTAGCAGAAATCACCTCCTGATTTCTATGTTCCTCTTTTGACCCTGCCCATAAGAACTTGACCTTCAAGCATGAAAATCACTCTGTGGAAAACCTACCATGTGTCAAGTATAACTATGACATACCGGCACAGCTGAGAAATCTCACCCCTGGAAACGGTCAAGGACTTGGTCAGCGCTGTACATCTAAGCCAGGAATTCCCAGTTTGGCCAGCCTGGAAGCCCAAGCACCCCAGGTTGCCTCAGGGCTCACTGTTCCTGCCTGGGGTAGGTGGGAGGTGGTTGTAGGCAGAACGGCAGGCATCACACACACACACACACTGACCAAGGCTGAAAACTTTCATATAGCATTACGCTGAGAAATTCCTCTCACCCCGAGAGGCCTGCTTACAGCCTGCTCACAGCTATAAATCTAGACCAAAAGAACCCCTGGAGGCCCAGAGTTGATGCCAAGTGCTCTTCTGGAAGCTGCCGGAAGATTCCTCACCTACCTATGGGTTAGCAGACAAACTGTGCATTCCTGGAGTGCTGCCCAGTACACAGAAGGCATTCAATAGATGCTGCCTTCTCCAACCCATGCCGTTTCCCCACACCTTGGCCTGCACCTTGTGCGGGTATCTTATCCTTCTCCCTAAGGCTGGCCTGGGGTGCAGATTTCATCACACTCCTGCTGGAATCATAACCAAAGCTTTGATTTACTAAGCACTGTCTTCTTGCCAGCTACACTGCTTTATAGTTGGGTTACATCATCTATGTTAGTCCTTCCAGCAACCCTGGAGGACAAATATTATTACTATTCCAATATAAATGAGGAAACTGAAACATTTAAAAGTTATATTTGGACATAGGTCTTTTTGTCTTTGCAGTATAAGCTCTTAATCATTCCATTATTTGGCCTCTCCAGGAAGTCTCTAGAACTTCTCTAGGCCCTGCCTTCTGAGGTGACCAATGACCTGGTAACCTCCAGAGCTTTCCTTGGTCACAGGGTCAGGGAATTTGAGGACCAGCCTCAAAGGAAATCACAGGCCCATGGTGACGAAGGTCATCCATAGCATCTGTTGGTCCAACCTGTCCTGGGACATAAGCAGGAGAACATTCTGGCATATGATGTCTCTGCTGCAGATTCAGAGATTTGACCAATTGGCATTTATGAAACTAATGCTTACAAAGAAATCTTCAAACTATAAAAATTAGTATTTCCTACCTCCTGGAAAGAATACAACTCTAAAATTCTGCCTGCTATTTTAATTGCTATTTCTTAAGTAAAAGCAGGAGGAGGAGAAGGAAAGCTCTCTACCAAGTCTGATAGCTTTCATAATATTTCACACAGTTTATAATAAGCTTTCCTCAGAGCCTAAACAAAGGGGAATAAAAACTGCAGGATCTCCCAGGCTTATCTAGATGGTGGGACTTTGTCCCAATCCCCTTATCTTGCTTGAGAATGGCAATGACTTTGCTGTATCCTATTTCAAAGCAAAGCACTTAGATGGTATGTCTCTATCTATGATCTGGTTCCATTCCCCCACAACCCAGAGAAACAGTATTTGTTTTTCATCTTCAAAACAGAAAATTGGTCTCATAAAAGTGAACAAATCATCTACAGGTGGGGAATATAAACATGTTTTGAAATTCTGGAGAAAAGAGATGCATCACACACAGTCAAGTAAATATGAAGAGGTTAAGTCCAGCATGTCCTTTTTCCCACTAGATTTAAAATCCAGCCGTGCCGACTGCCCATTCCTGTCAATATTGCTTTTTCCCTGCATACTGGACCGAAGGCCCTGAGAAAGCTTGAGGAAAAGAACGACTTGACCAGAATATTCTTTAGAAACAGAATAAGGAGCTCGATATCACCATACAAAATTATTTAGAGCAAAACTAGATAACTTCTGAGTAGAGCAAATAATAATCTCTAGAATGTGTAGATGCTGCTGGTCACATTGCTAAAGGGTGTGTGTTTGTAGGTTTGTTTTTTTTTTTCAAACCTTCAGTTTTAGTTTTGTTTCATTTTGCACAAGCAAAAGGGGAAGGGCCTCCTAACCACCCCACAGGATGATTCCGGTAAGCCTTGAGGTTCCCCGTGCTTCTGACTGACTTCAGCTGGTGAGCACAGAAGGGCAAGTTGTTGCTGCTGCGGCTACTTGGGTCTGTCCTTTGGCTGCAGCTTTTAACTCAGAAAACCTGCCTCCCAGAGACTCTTCGCAGCTCTTACCAGGGGCAGGCCTCTGGCTCTTGCTAAGGGTTCCGCAAGAGGAACGAGGAGGTCTGTGAGCATTTGTATGTTTTTCTAGTCCCTTCACGCTTATGAAAAGTGTGTCTATGTGAGAGTGTGGGGAGTGTGTGTGTGTGTTGGGGGGGTGTTTCCAAGAGAGGACTCGAGAGAAGGGGAGCTTGAGCAAGAGCTTCTCTGGCCCCAGCTTCGGCGTGCCTCAGAGGGCAGCCTCTCTACACAGGCTGATCTCTCCCGGTGCACGGCCCTGAGATGAAGTCCTTCTGGAATATCCTTTTGGCGACGACTCTGTCCTTACTCCTGCCTCTTCACACATTGGCCTCCACAGCCTCTGATAACCAGCCCAGCACTGGACACTCCAAGGGCCATACTTGTGTAGGTAAGTAAGGGTTTTGTCTATTTTTCAAGTGGACATAACAATGGGGTCAAATACTCTGTTTGGGTAGTAAATCACCTATCTAATAATGTCACTAGCTATGAGTTCCAGGCTGGGAGCCAGCAGCCTCACCAACAGAGAAAACCTTTGAGCCTGAGACTGAGCTTTCACATGACCGCACCTAAGTATCCTACCAGTTGCTAGTTTGAATTAGTTGCAAAAGTCCTCCACCTTGCTGGTGACTGGCACTTCTTTTTCTCTTGGGTGGGCAACCCTTAGAAGAGCCTGAAATTCTTACCTCTTTCAGAAGGATAGTGGGCAGCATCGCACAGTAGAAGGAAAATGGCCTGTGACCTCGGCATCATCTTCTATTGCTGAAGGTGGTCCTGATCCCTCCCCTCACACTCAAGGGTAGAGGACATAGTTCCCTCCTTTACATGGGGAGTGTTGAGGAATTTGTGACCCTCCTCTTTAGCCATGGGGGTTCATTTGGTTTCCTATGCAAATATGGCCCCCAGAGCTCAGGGAGTCTGTTGCTGGCTAGGATTGATGATGCTTTAACACCCCTTTTCTCAGTTCACAACATCTGGCTAACTCTGCCTGGAGTTATTGACTTGTCCTCATGGTAAGAAGAAAGGTAAGGGCGAGAGGAGTCAGTCATGCAATCAGCATTGACTCGTCACTGACTGTGCTGAGCCAGGGCCTGCTGGCCATCCCAGCTGGGGTCTCGCTGTCTGGATGGCTCCTTGGAGAAACGGACTCAGACATTTGTATACGGGGGAGTTTATCGAGGTGTGTTCTTTTTTTTTTTTTTAAGATTTTATTTATTTATTTGACAGACAGAGATCACAAGTAGACAGAGAGGCAGGCAGAGAGAGAGGAAGAAGCAGGCTCCCCGCCGAGCAGAGAGCCCAATGCGGGGCTCCATCCAAGAACCCTGAGATCATGACCTGAGCCGAAGGCAGAGGCCTTAACCCACGGAGCCACCTAGGTGCCCTATCAAGGTGTGTTCTTGGGGAAATCACCACGAGGAAGGGTGAAGCAGCAGGAGTAGTTAGGAGGAAAATATGGGCTGTGCTGAGAGAAAACACACACACACACATACCCCTCTGTCAATCCCACAGAGAACTCTGGAGCCAAAATGGCTCTTCAGAGTGGTCTGAGGTAGGTCTAGACTCTGGAACTGCCACACTGAGCAGTCACTGGATATGAAACAACCCCTGTGGGGAGCTCCCTTGGGTGGAGGCAATGCCTTCAGAGGCACTTGGTGTGAGCCCTTAACACCAACAGTCCCAGCAACCAGGGGAGGGCGGATCTCCTTAAAGAGAATCTGGGGGTGCTCTGGTTTACAGGGCCAAATGTGGGGCATGTCTTAGGAAGCAGTGAGGGAAGCTGGTGGGAAGAGGAAGAGCATCGTGGAGAAGGCGGGAGAAGAGAAGGGACACTGGCTAGTCTTCCGCTCCTTTCTGATGAAAAACAGGACGATATGACTTCAAGTCCACTGGCACAAAGGCACCTTCCTCGTGTCCACTCCCCACATGGTCATTGAATGGCCACCACGTGCCAGGCCCTGTGCTCTGAGTTACAGACACAAAGGTGAATACTGATAATTTTTAAAATGTCTCTGTCCTCAGGAAGTCACTACCCAATTTAGAAAAAAAAAATGAGAATCTGGACTGTAAAGATTACAGTTTTTAAGATGAAAGACAAACTGTGCACTTAGTGCACATGGTGGTACCCACCTTCACAGGAACCCTATAAACCACAGTGTCCATGGGAGGGGCCAGCAGAAAGCCAAGAAGCACAGAGCAAAGGCAAACCCCCTCAAAGCCGGTAACTGCTGATTGCAAGAACCTCATCATATTCATACGGTCGCCAGAGGAAGGTGAAAATATAAGCTGGGTGAAAAGGAAGAGGAGTAGGTTAAAGTGTTAGAATTCGAGATGTGTTTCCACCCGAGTGTTGCCAGTCAAAGAAGGAAGCCACAGGGGTGTCAAAGATTCCATGTCATTACCTCTCTCTTTAAAGGTGCGGGCAGCAAAAACCTCCTTGAGAAAAGTTGGTCAGCCAGTAGGATTTCTGATCACCCAACTGAGTGGTAGGGAATCATCTTTGTTAGCTGCTGGCGATATCCTAATCACCATTCCAAAATAAAATTTTCCCTTGTTCATAAAAGTATACACTGGCCTTGATTTATAAGCTCCTAATAAAATAAAATATTTAGAGTCACCTTCTCAATGCATGGAAGTAGTTCTGCTTCCCCATTTTTCATGGAGTTCAATTGAATTAATTGGGTTCCATCCATTTTGATGAAGATGCACTTTTAGTGATCGTAATTGTTTCTTACTCATGAAATTTTTTTGCTGCTGGTCTGCAGCCATTCTTGCTGCTTCCCGTCATTTCTCGATGCTGCCCTCTATCTTTTCTCTGAGTTGCATCTGGGCTAATTGGAGTGGTGCGTGGGGAAAGAAAGGGCTCTTCAGCCGTAGCAATTACATATGTAAGTTAATAACTATGAGACTGCTAACATTTATTGAGCACATACTGTGTAATTAACATTCTTCCAAGAGATTTATATGAACGATCTCATTTAATCATTAGAATGACCTTATGGTTTATAAATCATCATTATTTCCACTGGGCAGGAGAAACTATTGAGATTCAGAGAAACAAGCAACTTGGCCAAGTTTACACAGCCATTTAAAAACTTGCCTTAGATGTCACTGCAAGTATGATTATGCTGTTTGTTTGTTTGTTTGTTTGTTTTAAGTGATTAGGTTGGGACAAAGTATTTCTTCCCCCACATTTTTTTAAATAAAATTTTATTTTCTAGTTTTGTCGAGATATAATTCACATATGATAGTTTACCCTTTTAAAGTATGTTTATTTAGTATATTCATAAACTGTGTCTTGATGATCAATATTTAATTCAAGCCCTTTTATCAAGCTAAAAAGAAACCCAGTATTTATTAGCAGTCACTCCCCATCTCCTTGTCCCTTCAGCCCTTGAAAATCACTAGTCTCTCTTATGTCTCTAATGAACACTTCCTATAAATGGAATGGTAGGATGCATGGCCTTTTGTTGTCGGCTTCTTTGACTTAGCATAAGGTTTTCAAGGTTCATCTGTGCTGTAGCATGCAACAACTTCCTTTCTTCTTATGAATGAATAATAGTGTATTATCTGGATATGCCCCACATTGTTCATCTAGTCATTGTTGATGGACATACGTGCTGTTCCCAGTTCTTAGTTATTCTGAGTGATTCTGCTACAGATATCCATGTAAAAGGGTTTTGTGTGGACATCGGTTTTCTCTCCTTTTGGGTATATACCCAGAAGTGGAATTTCTGGATCATATGGTAACTCAATGTCTAACGTTTTGAGGATCTGCTAGACTGTTTTCTAGAGCTGCGGCACTGTTTTACATCTCTACACTCATGAGCAAGAGGGTACGAATTCCCCATAATCTCCCCAATCCCTTGTTATTACCCATCTCTCTTATTATAGTCATCCTAGAGGATATGGAGGGATACCTCATTCTAGTTTTGATGTGAATTTCCCAAAATAATGACGATGTTGAACATCTTTCTGCGTGCTTATTTGCATATCTCCTTCAACAAAATGTCTATTCAAGCCACTTGCCTTTCTATTTTTAAGATTTTATTTATTTATTTATTTATTTATTTAGAGAGCACGAGTACAGGGAGGGGCAGAGGGACAGGGAGAGAGAATCTCTGGCAGACTCGATGCTGAGCACAGAGCTGGAGCCCAACACAGGGCTCGATCCCAAGACCCTGAGATCATACCCTGAGCTGAAATTGAAAGTCAGATGCTTAACTGAATGAGCCACCCAGGCGCCCCTTATCTGCCCATTTTTAAATTGGGTTACTGTCTTTTTGTTGTTGAATTGTAAAAGTTATTTATATCATCTAGATATGTATCCCTTATCAAATATATGATTTGTAAATATTTCCCCCCATTTTGTAGGGGTTTCTTCACTTTCTTGATGGTATCCTTGGAGGTGCAAAACTTTTATATTTTGATGAAGTCCAGTTTATCTATTTTTTTTTCTTTTGCCTGTTGTGCTTTTTGTGTCCTATCTAATCCCATTTTAAAAAAAATTATTGTTTTAACTATTGTTTTCCTATTGTCATGTGCCCATCCCCTTATCTTGTTTCCTAGACATTGGGTTTTGGCAACACTAAGCCATCACTCCTGGGGTTGTAAGTAGCAGGAGTTAATTTGGGTTAAGCTAGGGTAAGCAAAAGAGAAAAAGGAAGGAGTTTTCTTATGAGAATTCCAAGCATGAATTTTGGAACCAAAAGTCAGAAAAACAGAGCTCACTCCGTTTTTCTAAAAACAATGAGCCAGGATCCCAAAAATGGTGGCCAGGGTCCCAGGGAGTTTTCCCTGGCCTTTTGGTACTGTTTTCATCTCTGACCCCACAGACCAGCTGATTTTATTGCTCTAGGCCCTTTGGCTGATTATGTGCTCCCACAGTCCAGCATTTGCCTGCCATCTTTCAGTACACACAGAGATGGACTCTCCTTCTTGCTGTTAAACCAAGAATCTGGGCCAAGTTTTAGGCCACTAAGTAAGGGGCAGGTGGCAATGAGGAGAGCCTACTGCACAGATGTGTTTGTCGGAGCCGTGGGGTGAGAAGACCGCTCTCACAGAAGTGGGGAGTGCTGTGACTGGAGAGATAACTCTAAAAGAAACCACCACAGATGTGACTGAGCGATTAAGCCAATATCCCTATGTAAACAGAAACCTCAGCATCAGTCCCAGAAGTAGCCTTTGCAGTAGGGACCCACGGGCAGAAGTAGAGGGCATGGGCTTAAACATATTCCAGATTCAAGCTGTGCAAAGCCCCAGTGGCCCCCTCCCAATTTACCATGATTTGTTGGCACGGAACTGTACCTCTCATTTGATCACTAAGCAAACGCTCTTTCTAACGCGCTTGAATAAGCAGTGCTCCTTCCTGCCACTTTCCAAATGTTATAGAATCAATAATAAGCCATGTTCATTTCTGCAAAACATCATTTCTCTACATGGGTGATTTAGGAGCAAAGTAATCTTTATGTTCCTAAATAATTGACATTTTAAATTAATTCATTTTTTGAGGGTTTTTAAAATTTTTATTTTATAAAGCACCATGTGGTGCTTAGGAAACCTTCTAAAAGGTTAAAAGAAAAAAAAAGATACCACCTTTCTTCCCCCTCATCCATGTTTGGTTAAATATACAAAACGCCTTCAGAGTCCCTTAACCCCTGTCCCCCCACACCCCCACCCCGGCATCCCACACAGAGTGGTCAGAGATGACTTTTTAGTTTGAATGATGAAGGGAAAGTGGTCAGTGGTAAGATGATAGGGTCACTGACAAAAATAGGAAAGATTTAGAGCTGGCAAAAAGTTTGAGAATTTACGATCACAATCTTATATCCAGAAATTTCGTTTTCTCTTTTTCTCTGTAACAGAACACTTTTTCCTAAGTCACCACTGCTGCTGATAGCAGAAAACTTCATGTCACCCCTTCTGTGTTTACATTTAGTGCCCCCCACACCAGGGTTCTCTTCTTCTTTCCTCTCTGAGGGTTGGTCTCAGTTCTGAGGGAGGGTTTATGTACCCTGGAGGCATGCCTCTGTCTCCAGTCCTGACAGCTCCCATGTGGAGTCTCCCGGGTGGTGTAGCTCCGGGGCTCATCTCAGTGACACAGTAAAGTCACTGTCAGAGGGCCTGCAGCTCACATCCACCTTCCCAGGTCCTGCAGACCCAGCTGCTCTAACAGGTCCCCCCCTGGTTCCCTGCTGAAGCCCCCGGTACCTTGTCCCCCACTTTTCATACCTTCTCCTCTCTTTAATTCCCCTACTTTTATTTTCAAATTATATAACTTAATCCAACCTTAGCACAAATGTTAGGTTTCTGATCATCTCAAATTTCACTCCATCCACGTTTTTTTTTTTTTCCTGGATTGTTCTGGGCTCACAACTCTGAAGAGGAAGACCACAAAGACAGTCTAGAGAGAGAGAGTGAGCTGCAACTTTGGGGAAAGTTTACAAAGTGAGCAAAACTGAAAGAACTCAAGTTAACAGTATGCTTTTCTTCAGGAAGACTATGAATAAATTTGAGGGATGAGGGTGAAACTAGATCATAGATCAAATGTACTACAGGAAAGAGGAAAGAAAAGAATGTTACAAAGCATTAAGTGGAGTAAAATCCCTGTAAAGTTATGATGTGTCCATCTGTCTATTTGCACAGCTGTTTATTAGCTTCCATATATGTAGATGACCCACCTTTGCCAATCAAAACACAAGATGGTCAAAGAGATAAGCAAGATAAGATCCAACTATATTCTGTCTCCTAGAGACTCACTTTAGATTCAAAGACAAATAGGTTGAAAGTAAGATAGTTGGAGTAAATAAAACAGTATCAGACAAAATATACTTTAAGATATGAAACAATCCTGCGGTACCTGGGTGGCTCAGTCAATGGGCTGTCCAACTCTTGATTTCGACTCAGGTCATGATCTCAGTGTCATGGGATCAAGCCCTACATCGGGCTCTGTACTAAGTGGAGCCTGCTTGGGATTCTCTCTCTCCCTCTCCCTCTGTCCCTCCCCTGCTCACGCTCTTTCTCTCTAAAAAAAAAAAAAAAAAAAAGGAAATAATCCTAAGACAAAGAGGTATCTTCCTTAATGATAAACAAGTTAATACATCAAGAAAGAAGTAACAATTGTAAATGTGCATATGCTTAATAACAGAGCCCCAAAAAACAAAAATTTTTAAATTTAATTAAAGAATTCAAAAGAGGGGTGCCTGGCTGGCTCAGTGGGTTAAAGCCTCTGCCTTTGGCTCAGGTCATGATCCCAGGGTCCTGGGATCGAGTCCCGCATCAGGCTCTCTGCTCAGCAGGGAGCCTGCTTCCCGCCTCTCTCTCTCTCTCCCTGCCTCTCTGCCTACTTGTGATCTCTGTCAAATAAGTAAAATCTTTAAAAAATAAAAATAAAAAAATAATTCAAAAGAAAAGCAGATCGTTCAACAATACAGTTGAAAATGTCAATGTTTCTTTCTCTGTAACTGATAGAACAAGGGGACAAGAAGTAAGTAAGGATATAGAAGACCTGGACAACACTTTACTAACTTGACCCAACTAACACCTATAGAACATTCCATTCAACTACAGAAAAGTACACATTATTTTTTAACTATACATGGCACATTGTCCTCGATAGACCATATACTAGACAATAAGACTAGTATCAACCCATTTTTAAAAATCTGAAATCATACAAATGTTTTTCCAGTTAAATTAGGAATCAACAACAGGAAGATATCTGGAAAAAAAAAACAATGTGTGCAAGTAAAAAAAAAAAACAAATAGAAGAGGAAATCAGAGAAATTAGAAAATAGTTTGGCTTAAAAGAAAATATAATGTATCAAATTTTATGGAATGTAGCTAAACCATTGCTGAGAGGAAATTTTAAAACTTTAAAATCTAATGCTATAAGAAAAATCCAAAATTGACAAAAATCCTTGACAAAATATTGACAAACTAAATCCAGCAACATATAAAATGAATTATACACCATAACCAACTGGTATTTATCCTAGATATGTACAATTGTATTAACATCTGAAAATCAATTAATGGAATATACTGAATTAGTAGAGGCTATAACTACATTGGCATCCCAAAAAGAAAAAGAAACATGATTTGATAAAATCTATCATCTATCCATGTCAAAACACTCAATAAATTATAAAAAGGAACTTTCTTAACCTGATAAAGGGCATCTTTGGAAACCCTACTGCCAGCTTCATACTTAATGATAAAAGACTGAATGCTTTCAGCCTAAAATCAGGAACATAGGAAGGATGTCCACTCTCACCACTTTCAATTTTTATTGAAAATTCTAATCAGTTTAATAAATAAATAAACATAATAGAAGTCTGCAAATTGGAAAGGAATAAGTAAGACTGTCTTTATTTTCAGACAGCATGATCCTGAATAGAAAATCCTGAGGTATCTAAATAAAATGACTATATTGAGTAGGAAAGTTTAATAAGATTGCAGGATTCAAGAGTAATATAAAAACCAATTATATTTGTTTATATTAACAACAAATTTTCAAGAATTGAAACTAAGGAAAAAGTTCCATTCACAATATACCAAAAATACGTAGGAATAAATTTAAGAAAAGGAATGTAACACTGAAAATTAGATATCATTGCTGAGAGAAATGAAAGCATGCTTTTCAGAAATGGAGAGAAGCATCACAGTAATGGATTGGAAGACAGTGGTGTTAAGATAGCAGTACTCCCCAAACTGACCTATACATTAAAAACACTTCCAATCAAAATCCTAACATCTTTTTTTGGTAAAGATTGGCAAACTGATCCTAAAATTTAATGGAAACACCAAGAAACCAGAATAGCCAAAAATTTAGAAAACCACTGTTGGAGAAGTGATATATCTGATTTCCTGAGAAGTGATATATCTGGTTTCAAAATCACACACAATTTTAACTCAAAATAGATCTTAGATCTCAAGAGCAAAGACTATGAAACTTCTAGAAAATGTAGAAGAAAATCTTTGTGACTTTGGCTTCAAAGATTCTTAAATATGACATCAAAAGGGTTATATAAAAATTATATATATAATAAATACATAAGTTATGTATAAATATACATAAGTTATACATAATATAAATAACAAACTTATACATTTATTAAAATTAAACATTTTTGCTCTCCAGGAAATTGTCATTAGAAAGTGAAAGGAATGCTGTGGGAAAATATGCACAAATCATATAGACTACAATATAGCAATGATTATTTTAATAAATGTTATTGACAATGTTCACTTTCAATATCCCATATTTTAATATATTCAGTGTGACCCTTAGAAACATATAGATTTCAAGGTTCAACTGGTCTAGATTAGAATGACTTATCCAGTTAACAGTGCAATTCTTGCTTGTGTAAAAAGCCTTAGATATGTCCTTTAACTTTTCTGAGCCTCATATTTCTCATCAGTAAAATGTAACAATCCGTAAAAAATAATAATCCTATGAGGAAGAGGAGTAACTGAGACACAGTGTACAAAAACACCCAGCAGAGAGCGGAAACAATGAAGGTATTCTAGAAAATGTCATTTCACGTTTTCCAAGAACTTACTAGGGTAAAGGACAACTATTAAAAACTTATTCAATGAGAAATTATTTGATAAAATACAATTTATTGTTTTTTCTAAATGTAGAGGAGTATGTGGCTTTCATAGATATTTTAGAAAATAGTGAAGATTTTAAATAATAAAATCAGCTGTGGGGTGCATGGATGGCTCAGTTGGTTCAACATCTGACTTCAGCTCAGGTGATGATCTTAGTGACCTGGGATCCAGCCCTACGTCAAGCCCTGTGTCCAGCTCTGTGCTCAGCAGGGAGTCTATTGTCCCTCTCTCCCTCCCCCTTCTCATGCTCTCTCTCTCTCAAATAAATAAATAAAATCATTTTAAAAAAAAAGAATAAAATCAACTGAAAGCCCCAAATCCAGATGAACACTATTGATATTTTGCTATATTTCCTTTCAAAATTGTCTAGGTATGTATTTGTGGGGTTTGGCTCTTGTTTTATTGTTTTGTTTGATTTCTAAATCTGGATGGCTAAGAAGACAATCTAAAAATCAAACGCTTTTATTTTTCAACAAAACATTTGTAAGAACTTTTGTAGTTATAAGTCTTTGTTAGCAGGTGGAAATTTTTCAAGTTAATAAGTAGGTTTGTACATAAAAACTGTTGGGCATGGTCAAAGATTATCCATTATTTCTATCTATCCAAACACCATCTATCTTCCTATCTATCCCTCCACCCATCATCAGTCTATCCTTCTTTCCACTCATCCCTCCATCTATTCACCTACCCACCCACTCACCCTTTCATCGCTCTATGTTTCTATTCATCTATCTTCTATCTCTAAGTATCTATTTTAGAATTCAAACACAGAAGTGAAAGGAAAAATGAAGCCATATGTTTTCTGAAAGATAATCTGATTAGTTGGTAGCATTAATGATAAGGTCTGACTTTGCCATTTTGGATTACCCAGAGGACACGTCTCATAACACGATGAACTAAATCTGCAGCTCCAACTTCAACAAAGATATATACAAAGTATGCATTAAGGTAAAAGATTATACTTAAAATATTATGTAGGCAAAAGTATATTATAAAGAACAATATTTCAACTTCCCAATTCTTTCTGAGTATATTAAGTTCTAACAAGGTCTCTCTAGGTGAATTGTAATGGGTATAATTAAAAGAAGAGTCTTACTAAAACTTTCTTCTTATTTTAATATACTTCCCAGAAATTGAGAAAAAGAAAGACTCCATTGATTAGATAACAAATGTTTTTTCAGGTCAGGTGGTTTCTAGTTCTTTGCTTTCAACACAGTTGAAGGGGTAGTTAATGGAGTTGCTAGGTGATGAATCATTTGGAATAATTTCCAATGATAGATCACTTTAAGATTTTTGACATTTAACTCAGAAGAAGTAACAGAATTGAGGGACATCACTCTATCAAAAGTCCTTCCATTTCCATTCCTTAAGTAAACATGTTTTCTCAGCACCTACCACTTAAATAATAAAAAATAGGAACAGACATGGTACGGAGTCTTGCCTGTTTACATGAATAAGTATCATCCTTCAACAGATAAAAGTACTAATCAAAAAGACCAATCATCTCATTAAGAAGTACAATTCCAATAAAATTTTACTTTTATTGCTTAGAAATTATTTATCAAATTGGCAATACATATTGCTTAGAAAAGTTAATTTTACTAATAATGAAAATCCTATCCAGAAGAATTTTTTTTAATACTTAGAGTTATATTCACAGGGAGCTAAAATTTTCATTTAAATTTTATTCATATTTTTAGTATTAAGTATAACAGTGTGATCAATAAAATACTTTCAACCATAAAAATATATTACATTGGGATAAAATTCTATAGTGGAAGAAAAATTCAAGGAAGTGGACTTTTTATTGAAATATGAATTCAAGGAGAGGGATTATCAACATAAATTTCTCACTGTAAAAGAAGAGTTTGAGCTTATATTTTTTTCAGTGGTTGTGAGTAGGTATAAATCACTATAGTATTTAGATTCCTTTGGATACATAGAGATTAATGTATGATTTCTACTATAATATTTATAGTCTGCCTAGAATTATACTCTTTGCAACTATGTAAATTAATATCCATTAATAATATTTTAACATCCATTAAAATGTGGAAGGGGTACATAGTTTTTCAAATTTCCTTTGGGGGGTACAAAGCAAGATATTTGACACCATTGGTGTATGATCTAGATTCTAGAGCATTCAGAGCCCACGCACTGCAGTGTGCCCTTCAAGGCACTTCAAGATGGGATCTCTTCCTATCTCTCTCACTCTGTCTTTCCCACGGACCCTGGGAACGTCCAACTCTTCTCTTTCTCACACCCAAGGCTTTATAAAGGCTACACCTCTCTCCTTGAAGCCCTTTCCTGCCTTTTCTGTTGAATGAGGTCCCCCCATTTTCCAACACTCAATTTCTCCAGGAAACTGTCCCCGGTTCCTCAAGGCAGAGTGTGTTTTTTTCCTCCTCTGTGCTTCCAAACATTAACAGGTCCCTGAACTGTAGTGCTCACGGCTGCCAGGACTAGACTGTCTTTCTAGTCATCCAGCTGCCCTCCTGGTCTGTGATTTCTCTTATTCACGTTTGTATCCTAAGCCTCTGAGCACATAGCAGGTGCTCATAAGTATGCATTGAGTAATAACAAGATGGGATGGCTCCTGTGACTGTACTCTCATTTCTTGATTATTAGCTTTTTATATATTTCTAAAGTAGCCAAGCCCACCATCCTGCATCTCTCAGCACTGTTTGCTTATTTCTTCTCTTCGCCATTGCTTGCGCTCTGCTCAGCCTTGAGTGTGCTCAGCCTCTCACCAGGAAATGACCCTCTCTCATTGCCAATGTTGTTGTGAATGTTAGAAGTTTGGAACTCACTGATCACTTTCTCATAAAAATGGTGTTCTAGGTGATGGTCAGGTTAGGCCACAGAGCCTGATCTGCCCAGATGGAGTGAAAATAATAGCTATTGGCAATAAAAGCAAAATTCAGCCATAGAAAAGTCAAAATGCTGTTGATACTGCAATATGTTTTTCAAAGAAGTTTTCTGAGTTTCTATTTTAAAGATTTTTTTATTTTGTTTGACAGAGATCATAAGTAGGCAGAGAGGCAGGCAGGGGGGAAGCAGGCTCCCTGATGAAGCAGAGAGCCCAATGCGGGGCTCGATCCCAGGACCCTGGGATCATGACCTGAGCCGAAGGCAGAGGCTTTAACCCACTGAGCCACCCAGATGCCCCTCTGAGTTTCTATTTTAAAAAAGAGTCATGGAGAATATGTCTTTGCCCTATGGTCTCAGCAGCTGGAATAGAAACTGTGCATTTTTATGTGTTGGATTGCTTAAGCCTCACAATGCTTTTCCCGGTGTGTCAGATAGCCTGTGCAGAGCTTGCAAACCACTCCACACTTCTACAACAGTCGTTCATTAGCTTACAGTTCTGTGGGCTGGCAGTTTGGGGCTGGGCACAGCTGGGGGGTCCTCCCACTCGTATCCCCTCAACTCAGTCCTACTGCTGTATTCAAGTGGTAGACAGGGAAATGACGGGGGCTGCATGTTCTAGAATGGCCTCGTTTGCAAATCTAGTAGTTGGCCGGCTCTTGGCTGCGGCACCTTGATTTCCCTTCCTGTGGCCTCTCCAGCAGGCTGGCTCCAGCTCAGAGCTAGACAGTTCTAAGAGGGCAAAAGTGGAAGCTGCAAGGCCTCTGAAGGTCTGGATTCAGACCTGACATGCTGTCATTTCCTCCATGGTCCACTAATCAAAGCAGGTTACAAGGCCAGGTTCATTTGGAAGACTGGGACGTAGGTCACCCCTCTTCATGGGAAGAAGTGCAAAACAGTGGCAGCCATGTTTAGTATTGCACAAATGGGTGTTATTATCCCATTTGGTGGGTGCCAAAATCTGGGTTCAGAGAGATTAACCATCCTACCAAATACATCAGCTCATAAGTCATAGAAGCAAGATGGGAGCCCAGGTCTGTCTGACCCCCCCCACACACACATTCTTCTACTCTCTCCTAGTACATAACTTCTCCCTTATCTTCCCTCTCTTCCATTCTCTTTTTTTCCCTGCCCGCCCCTCCCTCCCTGGGTGGTGTGCTACCATCTCTGGCTTAGTAACTAATAGCTTAGGGAAACTAGACTGAGAGTAGGATAATTGTAAGTGATCATTGTCATACCTTTCTTTCTTCTTTCCCTTTCTTTTCACCAATATGAGAAATAATGTAAACATGTAAGGCCATGTCCTCTGCTCCCACCCAAGCAGGGAAATCTGAGGAGAACAGAATTGAGGGGTACTGTGGGGACAGGTGGGATGTACAAAGTCACATGTGTCCAACAGGAATTCAGGGACTGAGGTGTGGCGTGGCTCCCAGACCTATGCTCTGCCCCTGCCCGGGCCCAAACCAGGAACAAAGGAGTCAGTTTTGATTCTCACTTTTCCTCCCACTTCTTTCCTTCATACATCACTTCATTAATAAATTGTATCAGGTGAAACTCCACAGTAGATCTCAAATCTGTTTTCCTCTGTCTCCCCTGCCACCCGTTACTCTCTGTGATCCACCATCATCTCTCTCCAGGACCAGAATGGTCTCCTACTTCATCTCTCTGCTCCCACCTTTGTCCCCCAAGGCCCTTCCTCCCCATGACAGTCAACATGATAATTTAAAGACGTAGATCAGATAGCAGCAGCCCCTTCAAACAAAACCCAGCCATGGCTCCCCATCGCTCTCTGGAAAAATCCCTGGCTCTTTTGCAATCTACAGATCCCTTGAACCTGGCCCCTTCCTTTCCCTGCACCTCATCTTTCACCGCTGGGTTCTGGCTTTCCTGGTTTTATGCCATGAAGTGGCCACCAGCAGCCCCCATCTCTTAAAAAACTTGTCCCAGCTCCTCATAATCCTTTCTATAATATTAGTCATTGTGTGTGTGTGTGTGTGTATTCTACAAAGAAGCCTTCTCTATTGGCTCTAGCTAAGGTTTATAACACCCCTGTCCTCATTACCCTCTGCTAATTCACCCTATTCTTTTTCTTTATAGCACCCGATATTATTTATAATTCTGTTTGATTACTTGTTTCCAATCACTATTCTCTAACAGAGTATAATCTCTAAGAGGGCAGGAACTCTGTCAGTTTGTTTCCAGTATGTACTAGGAGCCCAGCACAGTGCCTCCATCTAGAAGGAACTCAGTGCATATCCTCTTCCAGTCCCAGCTGGTTACTTGGCAAGGTATGATAACCTCTCTAAGCCTCTGTCCACTAGTCTGTAAAATGAGAGCAATAATTCCTACATCTAGGAGTTGTGAAGTTTGAATGAAACGATAATGTATGCAAAACACTTCAAAAACTCTAGGGCAAGGACACCTGGGTGGCTCAGTTGGTTAAGCATCTGCCTTCAACTCAGCTCATGATCTGCAGTCCAGGGATGGAAGCCCCATGTCAGTTTCCTGCTCACGAAGTGTCTGCTTCTCTCTCTGCCCCTCATCCCACTTATGCTCTCTCTCTCTCAGATAAATAAATAAAATCTTAAAAAAAAAAAAACAAAAAACCTGTAGGGCACACACTAGCCACGCGACGAATTATTTATGCCCCCACTTAGGGTCGAAAAGGTAGTAGAGTCATGTTGACCCTGGCTCTGACAAGTGCCAAGTGCTTTCCAGGCTTTTCCATGAAGTGTGGACTTTGGACAAGTGAGAAATCTTTTAGCCTGCTCTCCGCAGTGCCTGCATTTCCAGCCAGCGTGGATATGATTATAATTAGAGTTGCAAGACTCCTGTTTCATTTCAAAAGCATTCTGGGTATAGTCTGCAGCCTACCTCCGGTATGTGTCCAGAAGCAGATCCCTTTGGCAGATGTTCTCATTTGGGCCCATTCTCATCTTCTCCTACAATATCAGGAGTGTCTGTTTTGATTACACTCCTTAGTCTCAGATGCCATGTGAGAAGAGATTTGCCATATGTGAGGTTTCAAATGGTGACCACTGAGCTAAATGCACAGCTCTCACCGGCTCTCGTCACTTCCTAAATGAACAGTAGCTTGGACAAACTCACTTGAGCGGAGCCAGGCCTTTTATTAGCAGCCAGAGAATGGTCTGTAATGGGAGAAATTACTCTGCTCATGCATCTCTCCCAAGGAAAACATTCTTTAGCTTGTCAAGCCTGTGGAACCTCTTATTAGAAACTACAGCAAAGTCAATTTCTCTGTTCTCACCAACTGAAGGATTCAGAACACACCTCACTGCAGACCCTAAATTAACAATCCCCTGGAAGGGGAGTTGAGGCCCCCTGGAAATGGGTGGGGATGTCCAAGTGGGCAGGACTCAAATCAAAGCGGAGCCCAACCTGGGCGTTTACATATTTCAAACCATTACCCCCTTTTCTGCAGAGCTCTTTTGATCGTAACTCTTCACCAGGCAGAGTGAGGGTAATGGCAATGATCCACCTGATCTTCAGAGGCAGCTGACTTTTTTTTTTTTTGCTCCTTTTTATCTAACGATTTCCACTTTTAGCAAGCCGTGCTAAGGAGCCGCCAAAGTCGTAAGAGTCCTTGATGGGATTCCTCTGCGTAAAAGAAAAACTCATATCTCTAAGTACAGAGAAGCAGGCTGGTTTTGAGCAGCGCAATTCACAATTTGCTTTGCATTGATCCTTCCAAGCCCTGGATTAAAACAAAGGCACACTTGTATTTCAAGTCCACTTTGGGTGAAGCCGCTCATTGATGAAATGCCAGATGAAGTGACCGTGATGCAAGATTCCAACCCAATCTCCACCACCTTCTTTGTTTGTTTGTTTTTAAAGATTTATTTATTTGAGAGAGAGTGCATGCATGTATGCACAAGTGAGGGGAGGGGGAGAGGGGGAGAAAGAGACTCCCAAGCTGACTCCCTACTGAGCGTGGAGTCCGACTCGGAGCTTGAGCCCACCACCCTGAGATCATGACCTGAGCCAAAGCCAAGAGTCAGACACTCAACTAACTGAGCCACCCAGATGCAACCTCCTCTGCCTTCTTTGATCCTGAGCTGCACACCATGACTATTTGCTATAGAATCTGCTGTTTGACTCAGCTGGTGGCTCTGGTTGTTTCACACCTGAATGAGAAGTACCGCCATGCCCTATGCCCTCCAACAAGACAAAACAAAGAGTTATAAGCAATGTTGTTGGGGATAATGACCGGGTCAGAACACAGCTTCGAGTGCACCCATTAAGCTTTTCCTGTGGAGGCCCCCCGGCAACTGACAACTGAAATGTCACTTCAGTGTTTCTCAGTCAGCTTGCTTGAAGTCAGAAAACCTCTCTGTCCTCTGACTCCAAACCAGACCCTGCATCAAGCACTCCAAGTCAGAATTAAGACCCCATTCCCACCCTCAAGGAACTTAAGGTCCAACTCTAAACTCTTAGAAATGAAGTTCCAGAAGAATAGGTAACTTGTGCCAAGTTGCACTATTTATAATGGACTGATCCAGTATTGGAACCCAAGTTTATTCTTTAATTCAAAGCCTCTCCCTTTTCAATTATACCCCACTGTATCCTCTTACCACACTGCAATATAATTATTTATAATTGTTTTTCATTGCACCTATAAAAATTTATTTGGCTCCACCTACCTTAAGAGGTGACTGGCAGAGACATATATTAAAGTATAAAAGCATATTATAAATGCTGAATATATCCACATACATTAAATATATTTATATATTTAAAATAAAAATGAAATTGGTCTATCTCTGGGTGATTTAAAGGATGTTTATCTTATTTACATTACTCTGTATTTTTTGTTTGCCGAACTGAGATTGCATTACATTTGTATTTTTGAGATGTTTTTAAAATAAAATATATACGGAAATGCTTTTCAGACTATAAAGTGCTAATAAGCATTAGCTACTGAATTCACTGGGTGTAATAAGACTCTCAATGCATGGATTAGGTTAAAAGCACATCTAATCAGCCTTGATAGTTGACGTTGATAAACGTGCCAGTGCTCTCAGAACAGTAAGACTGGTTTTTAAGATCATGCTATCTCAGATTAGGGGAGTCCAACTTTGTCCAGTTTTATCTGTCTAGAAATGTTTGGTTGTACTATCACATCTGTTATCAGCCACCTTCCCTCAAGGGGTCCTTGTAGAAATCTGGTTTTAATCACACTGTGTGTGAATCTGGGTTCCCAGCTCCTTGAGCATATGGATAATAGCAAGCTTACTACTGGGCCAGGCACCCTGGAACTTCTTTATTTGGGATATAAGCCTTCTTTTGCCTCCTTAGAAACCAACCTCTGCTAATAAATGCCACTCCTGTTATCTCAAGAAGGCCTACCAATTTCCTCTCACAGGCTTACTGATCTTTGGCCAACCAACCCTTTGTGTATAGAAGAAAGAGTCCCCTCCCTTTGGAAAAAGGAGGATTGGGCTTCCGCAGGCATTCGGGAGATCAAGGCTGGTAATAGAACCTTCTAAGGGGTGTCAGCCTAGTATTTCTTATATATCAAGATAGCTGAAGGAATATATTTTTAATTTAATCTGTGGTTCCTTCTAGACACTTATTATATTGGTACATGCTTTCAAGCAGAGTGCTTTATAGCTGGGAGGTAAAATGATATTTTACAATAGTGCTATGATTTCAAAGGCACATTCGGTTGCACTGTTATCTCCTTTAATCATTACAGCAGCTCTGTAGAAAACTTATTACCTACTTTGCAGTGAGGAGACCAAGTCTTAGAAAGCCAGGATGCTGAGTCCAAGATTCAAGGGCAAGACTCAATACCAGATCTTCTGATTCCAAATGCAGAGCAATTTTCACCACTTTTCTAAAATTAAAAAACGGACCCTGGATCACAGCTAAGCACGTATGGGGTGGCAATGATCCTAGTCACAAAGAAGCCATCTACTGCAGAAAGGAAGAAAAGGAGAGGGGAAAGAAGCCAATGTCTACTGAGCTTCTACTCTGTGCTGGCTGGTTTATTTCTGCACCATCTCCTTTAAATGCCATGCCTTTCTCCCACGTGATCAAAACAGAAATAAACAAAGATTCCGTTAGCTCCCCAAAGTCACATAGCTTCCAAGTAGCAAAACTGAACTGACAACCAGTCTTTCTGGTCCTCAAATACAACATCTCATTACAACTCACAGTGCCTTTATGCACACGGCAGATTCTAAAAGACTTAGCAAACAAATGTTCTGTGTTGTGGGAAGGTTAGTGTTCCTAAGGACACACGTATCCCTTCCTTTCCTCTGGCCCTCCGACACTGTTTTCTTTACCACACTGCTGACATTTTCTTCTGCCCCCTCCCCCCTTGCAGCCTGCGTGGTGGTGGTTTCCGTGATTGAACAGCTTGCTCAAGTTCACAACTCCACGGTGCAGGCCTCGATGGAGAGATTCTGCAGCTACCTGCCGGGTAAGTACAGAAAGGGTCATGCAGCTGTGGGTCTGCTTCTTCGTTTGATTCTTGAGTCATGGTGAGTGAGTTGATACCCTACACCTGCTTATGGAGGTGAAAGTAATTGAGGTGTTTATGTGAGTTGATATTTTTATGAGGCTCATAGAAATTAAAACAAACACACACACACACACACACACAAAAACCACTCTAGTACAGTTGTGTTCCCCGATGTTCATTTTCCATCATGGCAGGATGAGATTGCTGTGGACATTTAAGGAATAAAACATAGAATGGCTAATTTTTGTTTCATGTGTTACATTTATAAGGATTTGCCCACCAACTGGAGTGCATTGCCTTAAGTACCAAGAAGGTCAAAATAATGAAAAAATGGATAATTTTCAGTGATTTATGTTAATTTAACCGCATGCCCATTCCCAGAGGCACCCAGAGTCCTACCAACACGGAGCTTTGTTTAGGCTGAGAAGACAGCTGATCTTAAAACCCCAACTGGGAAAATAATCTGGGAACAGCCCATGGAGTTGAACTGATCTCAGTCAAATCATTTACCTATCCTCAAAAAACAAAACAAACAAACAAACAAAAAACACACACACAGGCACACACAAAAAAACTGATTTAAACAAGTTGTGGGGGGAGGAGTTAAGATGGCAGAGGAGTAGGATGACCCTGGGCTCCTCTTGTCCCCCGAACACAGCTAGATAGTTATCAAGTTATTCTGAACACCCAAGAAGTCCATCCCGGGTCTGAAAGAACAGAACTGCAAGTCTCCAAGTAGAAAAGCGACCACCTTTTGGGAGGTAGGAAGTACGGAAATTCACTGGGGGGAGACTGAGCTGTGGAAACGGGGGCTGAGAGGGAGCCTGCTTGGGCGAGCTACTGCTAAGTATTAGAAGACTCTGAACGCAAGATCTGAACTTTTAAGTTCCTTAAGGTGGCAGATGAGCCTGGATTAAAGGTGCCCAGGTGGCGAAGAGGGAGAGAATCCCAGGAGTGACAAGGTAGACTGACGATCCCCTGGGTTTCAGGAAGAATTCGTGGCACCAAGGGGCACCTGGGTTCCCGGGCATAGCTGGAGGCTTGAGAGATTAGCGGGTCTTCCTGCCGGCTTTCCGCTATAAACTGTGGACCCCCAGTCGGTCTGGGAGCCCCTTTCCTGGGAGGGGCAGGCAGGCGTGGGGAGACCCTCTCCCAGAGGAACAGTGTGGTCCGAGGGGTGGGTGACCCCGAAATTTCGTCTTGAAATTCAGTCACATGCCAGAAATAAAAAGGCTTGGACACAGGTGGAGTGAATGCAGGGTTCTAGCATACACAGGGAACCCAAATAGGGTGATTATTTTTCTTTAAGGGCCCACAAAAGAGGAGCGGGCGTGAACTTTCAGCTCTGAGGCTGGAGAGCAGGGCGCCGCCATATTCATCCCGCGCACCTGCGCCGTTAAGAGTTCAGGGAGCAAAAACAGCGCCACCTAGTGGAAGCCAGAGCCCTGGCCACCAAGCCTCACCCTTCTGCGCCCTGGAGAGGTGTTTCCACCAAGACAGGTCAGCGGGAGAATCAGTGCAGCAGACCCCTCCCACAGCCGACCAGCATAAACAACTAGCTCCCACCAAGTTTATTATCATAGAGTGCTGCAAAGCTTCAGCTCTAGGGTAAATAGGATTGAGCTTCCTTTTTACTTGTATTCTATATTTCTTTTCTTCTTCTTTTTTCATTTAATAACACAAGAAACGAGAGATATTGGTGAGGGTGAGGAGAAAGGGGAACGCTCTTGGACTGTCAGTGGGAATGTAAACTGGTACAGCCACTCTGGAGAACAGTATGGAGGTTCTTCAAAATGTTAAAAATAGAATTACCCTGTGATCCAGCAATCACACTACTAGGTGTTTACCCAAAGGATACATAGGTACAGATTAGAAAGGATACATGCACCCCAATGTTTATAGCAGCATTATCAACAATAGCCAAACTATGGAGAGAGCCCAAATGTCCATTAACAGATGAATGAATAAAGAAGATGTGGTGTATATATATACAATGGAATACTCCTCAGCCATCAAAAATAATGAAATCTTGCCATTTGCAACAACATGGATAAAGTTAGAGAGTATTATGCTAGGTGAAATAAGTCAGAAAAAAAAAACAAATATCATATGATCTCATTCACTTTGTGGAATTTAAGAAAGAAAAGAGATGAACATATGGGAAGGGGGAAAAGAAAAAAAGGAGAGAGGGAAACAAGCCATAAGAGATTCTTGATAAGAAAACAAACTGGGGGTCAATGGAGGGAGGTGAGTGGGGGATGGGATAGATGGGTGATGGGTATTAAGGAGGGCGCTTGTTATGATGAGCACTGGGTGTTGTATGTAAGTGATGAATCACTGAGTTCGATATGCATTATATGTTAACTATCTCAATTTTAAACTAAAAAAAAAAGAAATAGAAATAGAAAGCATAATTAGTGAATTTGCAGATTTGGGTGGAATAGGTATTATGTTTGATGATTAATCATAATTTAACATTATCTCCATCTTCTAGAATGAATACACGTGATTAGGTACAAAAATACACAAGTTGTGTATTTCTCTTGAAATCTCAACAAAGTTGAGAAAATGCTGATTCGCTTTCCTTTATAGAATACTACTAAGTGAACAGTCACAATGAGTAAACTTCTTTGGGAGTCAAATTGTCATTGATTTAACATTAAGAAACAAATTCATCAAGGATGAATTTCTCAAAGTAAGGAAGCTAGACTAATGGCAGCTGTGTCTTGGGTTTATATAACATGTTGTGCGAACAGCACAGAAGCATTTTTGGAGGATTTACTGCATTCAGTTACAATATGCATTCACAAGCCAAATTTCTTGGAATTTAAACTAAAGATCAAGAGAGAATAAAACAGATGTGTTTACAATGTCCCAGATTAACCATTGCTAAGGTTTTGACATATTTACATCATCTTTCTTTTATGGAATTAGAATGTGGCGGATAAACTTGAAACACCCTTTGGCTTCCCCTCGCCCCCAGTTCCATTCTCCTCCAATCTCTTTAGAGGGAACCACTCACATGAACTTGATGAGTATTGTTCTTGTTGAGTTTTATACTTTCACATTCACTTGTATGAATTAATAAACAATCTATGGTATTGTTCAGTGAATAATTTTTTAACCTGTTTCTGGTAAAACAAAATGTATTTAAAGTGTTTGATATGTCTTTTAAGTCTATGTTAATCTACAAGTTTTCTTTCCTTCCCTTTCTTTGCCATGTAATTGAATTGTGGGATTTGCTCTGTAGAGTTTCCCAGTCTGGATTTTGCTGATTGCTTCCCTGTGGTATGGTTGAGTATATTGCTGTGTGTTCTTTATTTCTTGAAAATTTGCAGCTAGATCCAGAGGCTTGATCAGACTCCAGTTTGATTTCTTTGGCAAGACTATAAGTGGTGATGTTTTCTTTCATTGAGAGGCCATTAAATGTGGGTTTTCCTTTTTGTGATATTAGCAGCTGTTGATGCTCAATAACCAGATCTATTAGTTCATTGGGAGTTGCAAAATGGTGCTATTCTAATACAGCATCCATATTATACTTAGTGGTGGAAATGCATTAGAGACACTTCCCTCATCCTCATCATATTTTAAAGACATGTTCCCCACAGTCACTATTGATAATGTTTATAGTAGGAAAGTCCAGATACATTCCTGATTCCTTTGCTCTACTTGCCAGTTTTCAAATAATTCATTGCCTTTCTATGATGATCCACAGTAGTCAATCACTTTTCTTTAAAATATCATTATGAACTCTTGAATTTATATGTATTTCATGAGGTTGTTTTTTTTTTTCAATTAGGATCCTTTTGTAATTCAAACTGTCTCATGTTTGACCAGTGGGAACTTCAGGTTGGTTCCTGAGTCCCTTTGACATGAGCCTAAATAACATTTGATAGCTTCCTCACTAATTGATACGACAAGATGTTCCAGCCCTGTCTTGTGCATTTCCAGCCCCAGGTTTGAAATCAATCATTTCTCTCAAAAGCTCTGGTTTCCATTAGTGGAAAATAGTATTTTAAGACCACAATTTGGGTGTTCATTGCTACTGAGTTGGTCATTCTTTCTGGGTCTCTTCAGTAGACAATGCTAGAAAAAACACATATATTTACATATACATATATGTACATTTACCTATATTACATATAATTTTAAGAGAAAATGTCTAGTGAGTTCATACTAACACTTCAAATTCAGGACTAAGGATTCTTTTCTTGACAAGATTTTCTTCTTAATCTCTTCTGAATCATATCTGTATCTTCTTCTTTCCATACTTCAAGTCCTAATTCTCAAGGGCGTAGGGATAAAATATCCCATAATTACTCATTCACCTATCCCTCATTACATATATAACATCTCAGAATGTCAGTCCTCGTCCTGCTACCATTAATATACTTTATAATCACTGAGAGCAGTTAACATTGTTTTTTTGCATATACTTTTCCCGTTTCTCCACCCTTTGTAGTCATTGTGTTATATGCCCTGAGCATACAGCTATTACGGACAATACCCATTCCCTGCCCACCCTCACTTTGTCTCAGTCCCATCAGCAACTATATGATGGATGTTCACCACCAGCCCTTATGAGGATGCCTCTCTAGCTGAGCTGTTGTTTAAAGTTCATTCCTCTGGAGGGACTCATGGGAACAATATTCCCTGAATTCTTGCATGTCAATAGCTAGCTCTCTGTGCCCTTTACACTTGAAACTCAGTTGTTTTTCTGGATATGCAAATCCTTGGCACATAATTTCTTTCCCTAAGTATCTTAAATGTGTCTTTAAAAAGCCTGCTGGTAATCTAATTCCCTTTTTCTTGTAAGTCACTTGCTGTTTTTGCCTAGAAATTCAAAGATTGCTTTTTCCTTTCTTCTCCAAAATTCAGTCATCTAAGTAGAATGTGTCTTTGTGTTAGTTGTATGTTGATGTCAGGCACAGAGAATGTTCTCAAGTACATTTTTTTATAATTTAAGGAAAGTTGTTTACTTGTTCAGTTTCATTGATTTGGTTTTCTTTTTCAGGGATTTCTAATATCCATATTTTGAATCTTCTTTGCCTAACCTTGATATGTTGCCTAGCTATTGAATAGTTTCTATCCCTTTATTTTTTCTCTTGAAAGTTTTACTCCTTTTCACCTTGTATTTTACTTAAGACATTAGCTATTGTGTTCAGTTCTTGTGTTCACTCTAGTTCAGACTTCATTTCTCTTATAATCTTGTATTTTTCCCTGAGGTCTTTTATTCCATGTCTGAGTTATTCTAATTCTTATTTCTGTTGTTCTTTCACGACTTAAACATTTTATTAATGCTTCTTAGCTCATTACGAAATACTATGTTATTTTTTAATCCTTTTTTGGGCTTGACTTTCTGGCATGCTTTTGCTGTCTATAAGGATGTGATTCTGTTCCTTATTCTTTTTTTCTTATAATAACTTTGTATGGGAGTTGACCTAGATACATTTCTGTTGCTCATTTTTATGTGAAATTAGTTTTCCAAAACTCTTAAAGAGAAGTGGTTCAGGGTACTTTTCTAAATGCACAAAACTTTTTCTGTTGTTCTTATGTAGTGTTAAAACACACACAGAGAGACACACAAACCAGAGCAGCTTGCTTGCCGAGAGTTTCTCACTGTTCCCCTGCCCACTTTTATCTGGATTTTCTCTTTCCTTTGCTTCTGTCCTGCTCAGTGTTGTTTCCAGCCCAGCAGTTTCTCCTCAGTATGCACGCCATCCTGTTAGGGAGCTCTGGCAGGTCAGTTTCTGCAATTTATAGATGCCTGGACAAGCCAGCCTCTTAGTCCTTCTGCCTTGAGCCCCTTGTACTCATCTGTCACAGTGAGCCAAACCTCTCCCAGTCTCAGGTGCTGTTCTTTAATTGGCCCACCATACTTTCCAAGCAATACCTATGGGCTATCTGGGGATTCCCCTACTCTCAGGTTTCTCTGGCATTCCATTGCTTCCCTTTACTTTCTGCCACATGGACGTTGATAACCCATAGGTCTTAAGGCCATGAGTGGTTTATCCTTACCTAAATGTGTTTTGGGGTTCATGGAGATACCTACTTATGTTATAACAATTTTCCATGGATTTTGGGTTTTTCTATCCAGGAGCTCTTTCTCCCCTCCTAGGTAGAAATTCAAAGAAATTCCAAAATTCCTCTGCCTTCAACATTATCTTCCCAGAATCCTCCCCATGTAGGATTTTACTTTCATAGTAGTGTCTACTGTACGTATAGCTCTGCAACTTCTGTTTTTCACTCAACAGTATGTTTTTGAGATCTGTAGATCTATGTTAAGACATAGAGACTTAGGTCAAGCCCCTTAATTACTCTACAGTTCTTCACCATATAAATGTCCCATATTTTCCTGACCCATTCTCCCTATTACTGGACGTTTATGGTGTATCATAAACCTTACTTTGCATTTTCACATCCCTGAATTAGAGAAAGAAGAGGAAAACATTATTACCATTTCACAAAACAGGAAAAAAAGTGAAAAACAGTCATAATTATCATTAAGATTTGTTTTGATTGGTTGTCATTTCCATGTAATAGACCACACTGATGCATAATCACCATTTGTACCTGGCATTTGATTTTCTCTTTTTAGGCAAGGTTGTGTTGTACAAAGATGAAAGGCTCAGTAAAAATCCTCCTTCCTAGATGACCCTGTCCTAATGTACTAGCGAAATGTAACACAACAAGGACCAAGATTGCTAGTCTTCAGGGTATGGTCTGGGCTCCTTTTGACTCAACACAGGACATTTCAGTGTCTGCTGAGGTAAATGAGAGGCTGAAAGTCAGATTCTGGTAAAATGAAAGTTGATACTTTACCAAAGGAAGCAAAGTAGGTATTTCAGTTTCTGGGGTGGGTTACCTTTCAATTGAAAGGATTTCAAAGGATTAAGAATGCTGTTTGGAGTTATTTTCATTTTTTTAATAATGTTTTACCTCTGGATAAAAATAAGGTGCTCAGGGGTGCCTGGGTGGCTCAGCAAGTTGAGCCTCTGTCTTCGGCTCGGGTCATGATCTCAGGGTCCTGGGATAGAGACCCACATCGGGCTCTCAGCTCAGTGGGGTGCCGCTTCTCTCTCTCTCTGCGTACCTCTCTGCCTGCTTGTGATCTCTCTCTCTGTCAAATAAATAAATAAAATATTAAAAAAAAATAAGGTGCTCAGTTCAGTAAAGTCTCTTTCATTTGACATGCATAAAGTCAGGGTGGGCATTACTATTTCCATTTTGCAGATGTGGAAACCAGGGCGCAGAATGGCCGTGCAGATGGTAGAGGGTGACAAAGACAGTTTGTCTTCTACCTCAGGACTTTTCCTTCTTGAAATCAAAATAGGCCTGAACCATAGTGCCTACCTGAACCCCAGTATTGCCTCCTGTTTGGTGAGCCGGGAGAGTGGGGGACAGAAGAAGTGAAATTATGGATTTCAACACACAGATACTATTTTAAAAATTATTTTAAAATAGTATTGCTTTTACCTCCAAAGCAACACAAGCTCAGAAAACATAACTTTAGCAAACTGAAAACATGTAAACAACATTCTTGAGAATAATCACTCAGTAAATCATGTTGCCCTTTCCTTGCCTGAGAAGACTTTTTTTTTTATTATTTTTTTTAAATTTTGCAAAGCATTACTGACCTTCAGTTTCACCTGCTGCTTTTGCCTCTGGCTCTCGTTAGTAAACACCTTGGAAGAATCTCAGAATTGTTAATGAAAAAATGATTAATAGAATCATTCTCTATAGGGGTAAGCAGACTCCTGTGCCCTGAGACTCTTGCTGGAACTTCACTCTTATGGGGTCACCTCTGCAAAAATCTTATCTTCATGGAATATGATAGCTAAAACCTCATGTAGATTGAAAATGAGGAAGGCAACTCTCCTCGTGTTCTGGAGATTCTGAAAATCTGCGGACAAGCTAGAAAACACATAGCCTCAAGACTAGCTGTGTGGTCAGTTAATCTCCCTGTGCTTCATATTTCTCACCAGTACTTAGTCTGTCACAAACCCTGTCATACCTGGAGTAGACGAAGCATCAAATAAAATGTCCTAAGTACAGCTGACAGTCATGCTACAGATAACATGGGCTTTTGGAGTAAAAAATACAATCTCTTACTGAACCAGGTAGCTGATCTGTGGCTTGGGGCTTTAAGCTCTCTACACCTGGGCATTCCTCCCTATACAAGGGTAAGAATAAACACTCCCTCAAAAGTTTCTTATGAGAAACTTCTTCATGGTAAATGTGAAGGTGAATGACAACCTAGAATGTGCTTGGTGTTATTTATATACATGTGTGTATGTCTAAGTACGATGACTGCTCACTGGCTCCTTTTTAACCCTTCTGTGCCCTTGGGAATGGCTACATTTTTTTTCTCCTATGCTGTTCCAAGTCTGACTCTGTATAAATTAAATGCTCTTGTACTTTCTTGGTCACAGATAGTTTATCTGTATTCATTTTAAGTCAGATAGATGACTAGCAATATGTGAGCAACTTTGCTTTCCATCACTAATGATGAGGTTACAACTGATCATGGTTGTAACTCCATGACTGGGCTCTATCTGGCTTGTTCTGGGGACTTTGCATGTCTCCACTGTGTACCCTTCTGTGCTGATCTAGACTTTAGCTGTCAAGGGACCATCTCATGCTCCAGACCAGCCATTGTTCCAGGAGCTCCTCACTCTTAAGCATCACAGAATCCATCTGAGAAATGATCACAGAATCCATTCAAGAAATGGGTCATTCAGATGGTCTGACTCAGTGAGGGGAAACTGGCAGCCACTCATTTCAACTTGAGCAAAATGAGGTTCTAAAAAAAATACACACACACACATACACCAGCATCTTTTATTTTACCAGAAAGAAGGCAAATTTTCTCTTCCGAGAAGCACTGCAAGAGCAAACTATTGCCCAGCTCTCAGCCAAACTAGTTCTATGTCAGGGTACTTGAAACTTGCTGACAGAGTGCTTTGTGAATTCATGTAATTCTGAATGTCTGTTACCTAATTCTCCCAAGTTCCTAGATGGTCTAGTGAAGAAGATTGAATCCCTGTCCTACCTTTTTCAGATGAGGGAATTGAAATCCAGAAAGGGTAAGCAGTCGAAGGTCAGAGGCAGGTGGACAGGTGCTGAAATCCGATCTCTGAGTCCTAGGACATCCGAGGTTCTTCATCCTCTCCACTGCAGTGCCCCAACAAGGAGCTCCCTGGGAAAGGGGAGATGTTTTTATTTTAAAACAGACACACTGAGGTATAGTCACATACCAGGCAATTCACCCATTTAAAATATATAACTCAATGGCTTTTAGTATATTCCGAGAGATGTGCATCCATCACCACAAATTTTATTTTTTTATTTTTATTTTTTTAATTTCTTTTCAGTGTACCAGAATTCATTGTTTATGCACCACACCCAGTGCTCCATGCAATACGTGCCCTCCATAGTACCCACCACCAGGCTCACCCAACCTCCACCCCCTACCCCTTCAAAACCCTCAGATTGTTTTTCAGAGTCCATAGTCTCTCATGGTTCGTCTCCCCCTCCAATTTCCTCCAACTCCCTTCTCTCTATCTCCCCATGTCCTCTGTGTTATTCCTTATGCTCCACAAATAAGTGAAACCATATGATAATTGACTCTCTCTGCTTGACTTATTTCACTCAGCATAATCTCCAGTTTTGGCCATTCTAACTGGTGTAAGGTGGTATCTCAATGTGTTTGGTTTTTTTTCCCAATGTGGTTTTGATTTGAATCTCCCTGATGGTTAGTGATGATGAACATTTTTTCATGTGTCTGTTAGCCATTTGTATGTCTTCATTGGAGAAGTGTCTGCTCATGTCTTCTGCCCGTTTTTTGACATGATTATCTGTTTTGTGTGTGTTGAGTTTGAGGAGTTCTTTATAGATCCTGGATATCAGCCTTTTGTCTGTACTGTCATTTGCAAATATCTTCTCCCCTTCTGTGGGTTGCCTCTTTGTTTTGTTGACTGTTTCCTTTGCTGTGCAGAAGCTTTTGATCTTGATGAAGTCCCAAATATTCATTTTTGCTTTTGTTTCCTTTGCCTTTGGAGACATATCTTGAAAGAAGTTGCTGTGGCTGATATCGAAGAGGTTACTGCCTATGTTCTCCTCCAGGATTCTGATGGATTCCTGCCTCGCGTTGAGGTCTTTTATCCATTTTGAGTTTATCTTTGTGTATGGTGTAAGAGAATGATCGAGTTTCATTCTTCTACAATTTGAATACCTTTTATTTCTCTTTGTTGTCTGATTGCTGTTGCTAGAACTTCTAATACTATGTCGAACAAGAGTGGTAAGAGTGGGTATCCTTGTCATGTTCTTGATCTCAACGGGAAGGCTGTAAGCTTTTTCCCACTGAGGATGATATTTGCTGTGGGTTTTTCATAGATAGACTTTATGAAGTTCAGGAATGTTCCCTCTATCCCTATACTTTGAAGCGTTTTAATCAGGAACGGATGCTGGATTTTGTCAAATGCTTTTTCTGCATCAACTGAGAGAACTATGTGGTTCTTCTCTCTTCTCTTATTGATTTGTTCCATCACATTGATTGATTTGTGAATATTGAACCATCCTTGCAACCCCAGGATGAATCCCACCTGGTCATGGTGGATAATCTTTTTAATGTACTGTTGGATCCTATTAGCTAGGATCTTGTTGAGAATCTTAGTTTCCATATTCATCAGGGATATTGGTCTGAAATTCTCCTTTTTCATCACCACAAATTTTAGAACATTTTCATTATATCGAAAAGGACCCTTGCACCTCTAAGCTTCACCACCCCAAATATCTATCCTCCCCCGACCTAGCAACCATGAATCTATTTTCTGCGTCCACGCATTTGCTTCTTCTGTACATTTCATATAAATACAATTATGTCTTTTTCACTTAGCATAATGTTTTTACTATCCATGTTGTGGCATGGAGCAGAGTTTCATTACTCTTCATAACTGAATAATATTCTATTGTATGGATATAACCCACTTAGTTCATTCATTCATTTGTGAATGGACATTAGGGTTGAGTTGTTTCCACTTCTCAGCTATTTTAAATAATGCCACTATGAACATTTGTGTACACATTTTTGTGTGGATGTATACTTTTTATTCTTTTGGGTATATACCTATAAGTGGACTTGTTAGATCTTATGGCAACTGTATGTTGAACCATGTGAAGAACTGTCAGACCACTAACCAAGGTGGCTGCACCATATTCTGTTCCCACCTGCAGTGTATGAAGATTCTAATTTCTCCACATCAGTACCTGCTATTTTCTGTCGTATTTATTACAGCATATCATAGTGGGTGTGAAGTGGTATCTTTCTATGGTTTTGATTTGCATTTCCTGAATATCTAAAGAAGTTGAACATGTGCTTATTCATATATCTTCTTTGGAGAAAATCTATTCAGAAAATCTTTCCTTCAGTGTTTGGTACCATTCCCCAGTGAAGCCACCTGATTCTGGGCTCTTCTTTGGGGGTAGCATTTGATTACTAATTCAATCTCTTGTTATACATCTATCCAGATTGTCTATTTATTCTTGAGTCGGTTTTGACATCCTGTCTTACTAGGAATTTGTTTATCTCATCTAGTTATCTAATTTGCTGTCCTCAGATGTCATAGTATCCCCCCATGGTTCTTTTCATTTCTGGAAGGTCAGTGTGTGGATATGGTTTTAAGTTCCTACTCCAAAAGTACACTGTTTGAAGTTCATGCTTTTTGTAGAAAATAAAGGTCCTATCAATAGATCTATTAGAATACAAAAGGGGGCGCCTGGGTGGCTCAGTGGGTTAAAGCCTCTGCCTTCAGCTCAGGTCATGATCCCAGGGTCCTGGGATCGAGCCCCGCATTGGGATCTCTGCTCAGCAGGGAGCCTGCTTCCCTTTCTCTCTCTCTGCCTGCTTGTGATCTCTCTCTGTCAGATAAATAAATAAAATCTTAAAAAAAAAAAATAGAATACAAAATTACTATTTACATTATTTAGTACTAAGTAAAAATGAACTACTAGAGAGAGTTCCCCATATTTATGCTGTTCTTTCACTACCTGCCCTCCAGGCAAGGTGTGGGTAGCCCCATTGGAGATAAGCATGACAAGATGAATTCTCATCAGGGAGAGATTCCCCTGTTTTCTCAGGACAGTGCATCTGTCCTAATTGTGCTAAGGTTCTAATTCCCAAGGTTTCACAGTGGACTCGCAAACTGGAAAAACAGGACCAGAGAGTTCATAGGTTTCATTGTACAGATTAATCCACAAGGCATCCCTGTACTGTCACAGTGGAGAGGAAGGAGATTGCTTTGTTAATGTGTGTGTGTGTGTTGGTGGGGGTCAGGGGTCTGTGTGTTCTCTGGAGTAGATAGCAGTGCAGGGATCTTGACAGTCTCCTGTCTCTGGAATACCAACACCCAAAACCAAATAGCCTAAATGCAATCTTTTTTTTTCCCTGAATGAACACAAAGGAAGAGAATTTTTAACAAAGCTATATTTTACCTTATTTACTTTAATGTGAGTCCCATTTCTTTTATTTCAACAAAGGAGAACTTCATCAACGTTCAGATGTTCTTTGCTGTACAAAAGAAAATAAAACCCAAAAATGTAACTGTATTTTTATAATAAACTGGGGATCTTTATCATGTACGGTAAACAAAGTGGCATTCACATAATCCTAAAATGAGGTTTTAATGAATACATTAACTGTAACATTTTTCCTAAACCCTTATAATTAATCACTTGAACTAATGCTAAATTAATCATTCAGCATCAGTTCCTAGTAAAGATGATTATTTTTAACTCATGTGTTAAATCCATCAGAATAAAATATAATCTATTTCCCCTTCTTTATTTCTTCTTAGAAAAGCTGTTCTTGAAGACCACCTGCTATTTAGTGATAAGAACGTTTGGACCGGACCTCATAAAACTGTGAGTATGCCGGCACAGTAACCTGGGTCCGTTGTTGGGACGTGAGGGCAACAGGAAAGCTGCCAGGCAGCTGGCTTCACTTCTAGCAGGATGTACTCACTGAACAAGGGCTTGAGCTCTGTTCCTGTTCTTGTCAGTAGTGGAGCATTCAGACCTGACTCAGATCCGTTGTCGCTCAAGGCAAAGGCTCCCCTTGAATTACAGTGTGGCACCTGGCTCCATTTCTCTTCAAGAGCACCTCAGAAGGAATTTTACGAAGAAGTAGCCAGATCCTACTGTCCAGACCTAAGCATTTAACTCTTTCTCCTGAGCTCCCCAAGGAGCCCCAGCCTTTCCCTTCTCTTCTAGCTCTGGTCCCAGGCTGTGTTCTTCCTAGGCTCTTCTCCTCACTCCTCCCTCGTGGGTTTCCTGGCCCTCTCCATTTCCCTAGCCCCAGCCCATGCCTCTCAGGTTCCTGCATGCGTGTCATTATCATTGGTCTGTTTCCTTCTGTCTCTTATGTTTCTTTCTTTTTTGAGCTCAGGTGCACTGAATCAGATAAATCATATTCCTTCCTATTCATGGCATTTTCTCATCAAGGATCCATACATGGCTTTCTTATATTTATTGTTTAGTTACTTAGTTTCTTTGAATAATGTCATTAGCTTCCAAACCCACCACCCAAAAAACTAAGTCTAGGATCTAAGTTGTAATTTACTCTAACAATCTAATTCCTCTGGCATTCATTCTCATGCTTTTCTCCTTCCAAATAATAAACTCCATGTTCATCTTTCTCTTGCTTTCCTTTTTTGTAGTTTTAGTATATGTGTATATATACTTACATTAATAGATATTCTGTTAAATTTATAGATATTTATTTATGCTAATAAATATATTTAATATATATTTACATATAAATAATAAATATAATAAATATATGTAATATAAATATATGCAATATCAATAATTAGTAAATAAGAAATATGTCAATAAAATATAGAAAATTAATCTTAATCAAATATTATTGGATTAATATCTTAATGATTAATCATTATAATTAATGATAATATAATTACATAAAATAATTAGAATTTTACTACGTTTATTATATATATTGCTTTAAACCATATTTTAGTTATTTCTTTAATTTATGAAGGGGGTATCACAATGTATTTAATCTTCTGGGATATACTGCTTAGATTTATATGTCTAAGTTTCATCCATAACATAACCAAGTGTCATTGCTGTAGCTCATTCCCTCTGACTATATAGAATATTGTGCCTCTACAAGAATCTGTTTCTTTGCTCTCCCATTGATGGGTTTTTGGGTTGTTTACTGGTTTTCTCTCTTGTGAATGATATGATGAATATTCTTATGTGATTCCTCTTTAATATGCCATTAGCCTCAAAGAAGAGAGGCTTGGAAGCATCATTCCCTACAGCTAGGTAGCCTAGAGTGGCAGAATTTTAAGGACAAGAGGAACTTAAAATCATATAGTCCACAGTGGTCATGAGTGCTTGCTGTGCATCTGCCTCTATCAATATGTACCTCACTCTATTATGGTAAATGATATCTAATGAGCCCCAGACTGTGAGTATTTGGAAGGCAGGAACACTTTCTTTTTAACTCATACTTCTATTACTGTCCCTGCCTCCTAACTGGATTCTAGGCTTGTAGGTTTGCACATTGGCCTGCAAGCTGACAGTCCACATTCTAGCTGGCCAATATCTTTTAAATGCCAAACTAATATGGCACAAACATGAAATTCTTCAGTCTTCATGCCTTTTGCAGGATTCCTTAGTGACATACACAGGGATATTTATAAATCAGTCCCTGAGGACATTTTCAGATTCATCCTTCCATACTCCAAACCACTTGTAATTCTCCACACACACCAAGATGTTTTGGCCTCAGGACATTTTCATAAGACATTTGCCCTGCTTGATGCATCCAAAACCTCTACCCCTGACAAATTCTACTTCTTTAGACCTCAGCTCCAGGGTCACTTCCTCTGGAAGCTTTCCTTACCCTCTGCAGACTAAGACAGACCACACACACACACACACACACACACACACTCACTCACTCCTGGGACCCCCTGCAAACCCCTGGCACAGCACTTACCCCATCTTTGTGTAAAAGTGTCTGAGTCGCTAACTAGATCGAAAGCCTTCTGAGAGCCAGGACTGCATTTTATTCATCTCTGCATCTCCAGGTACTTAGTAAAATGCTGAATATGTGGAAGGAAGGAAGGGAGGGAGGGAGGGAGGGCAGGAGAGAAAGAGGAAAGGAGGGGGTATGGAAGGAGGGGAAGAGGGAAGGAGAGAAGTAGGGAAGGAAGGGAAGAAAAAGAGGGCTTTGAATCTTCAGGGCTTGGTGCTATATTTGAGTCTTCAATATATATTGAAGGCCTTCCATAAATGCTTGTTTAGTTATTTTAAAAGAACAAAAGTATCACTATAGATGAGCTATGAGCTATGACTGGACTGCTCCAAAGAAATAGGTTGAACATAATAAAAGAGAAAAAGAAAAACTTTTTAACCTATTCATTGAATCTGCTTATATACCTAGTATGAGCCAAGTGCTCTGAGGGAAATGTCAGCTTGACCAGAGAGGTTCTGCTGGGCCTAGATCAGAGAACCAGAAAGGTAGGTGGGAAAAAGTCACAGAAGCTAAAGAGGGCAGTGCATGCGGACACCCAAAAAGAAGAGCCAGAGATTAGCTGCCACATGTGCTGGGAGCAAAAGGGCTGTGGCCTGGGTTGGTTGAGAAACCCATAGCTGCCTGGAGAGTAGCAAGTGCAAGAGACATTTAAGCACAAGGATCAGAGAGGACAGACAGACACTATACTAAGTACTGCAGTTGTGAACTGTTCAAGGGATAGTCTCCACCTCAAATGACAACAAGAGAACACAAGGTGTTAGAGAAGAATGGTGCCAGCAAACCACCAAAAGAGGACCACACCCTGAGTAGGTGTCAGGGAGGGGAGGACATTTTTCCCTTTGAGATGACTCAAAGTACTAAGATGACAAATTCTTATTATTATGAGCTGGGCCATTTGAAGAAAGACAAATGTAGTAAATCATTGCTCTTCATGGTTCTGTCTACCATTAGTTTGATTTGTGAGTAATTTTCCAGTACCCATACTAGTTGTTTGCTGATAGACATTTCTTCTCTTAGAGTGTGCCCTTCTTACAACTTGTTTTAATCAATCACTATAGTTTTAGGTTGTTATAGGTGCTGAAAATGACAACCTTATGATTTAGTTCTACCTGAATTTCAGATTTCCAGTATTAAATGTGTTTCCTAACCCAGAGGGCATACCTCCTTATTATTTCATACCAGTCAATTCTCAGTGATTCATGAACTAATTATTCAGCAATTACATTTCCTGCCCACTGGCAAGCCACAGGATGTTTTTGGGAAGTGGGACACCTGAGCACTCAGGCATTCCTCCAAGAACCTGGGTCATGCAGGGAGGGACTACTTCCAGGAGCAGCCAATCTTAGCCAGTGCTTGGTCCTCCTTTACTTGGTTTTGACTTCCATTGTGCCATTTGTTGCCATAGCAAGCCTGATGCTTGTCTTCTGTACATCTCACCTTGCTTCCTGGGATTTATTTATGCTTGCCTCTAAATCTTAAGCCCTTGTATTCCAAACCTAGGAACTCTCAGAGATCAGGAGAGGCCTAAACTACTAACATTTTTTAGAAGAAAATGTGTAACAGGGTTTATAACATAGTACACCTTAAATGTAATTAATATATCTTTAGACACCCAAAATACAAAGCAATATCTGTGCCATTCACAAGATAATTACAGCAGCACCCCCTTATCCAGATGGGAGATACATTCCAAGGACCTTCAGTGGATGCCTGAAACCAGACAGTACTGAACTATATATACCATTTTTTGCTATACATACATCCTTGTGATAAAGTGTAATTTATAAATTAGGCATAGGAAATAATTAACAAAAATAATAAAATAGAACAATTATAATAATACACTGTAATATAAGTTATGTAAATATGGTCTCTGTCTCTCTCTTTCTCTCTGAAAATATTTATTGCAGTATACTCACCCTTGTGATGATGTGAGATGATAAAATGCCTACATGTTGAGAAGAAGGGAGCTGGATGACAAGGCATTGTGATATAGAGTTAGGCTACTTTTTTTTCATTATGTCCAGTTAGCCAACATATAGTACATCACAAGTTTTTGTTGTAGTGTTCAACAATTCATTAGTTGCATATAACACCCAGTGCTCATCCCAGCACAGGCCCTCCTTAACACCCATCACCCAAGGATGCCTGGGTGGCTCAGTCAGTTAAGCATCTGCCTTCAGTTCAGGTCATATCCCATGAGCAAGGAGCCTGCTTCTCCCTCTGTCTGCCACTCCCCCTGCTTACTCTCTCTCTGACAAATAAATAAATAAAATCATTGGGAAAAAAATTCCATCACCCAGTTACCCCTCCCCCTCCCATCCCGTCCCTTCTGCAACCCTCAGTTTGTTTCCTGGAGTCCAGAGTCTCTCATGGTTTGTCTCCCTCTGTGATTTCTTCCTTCAGTTTTTCCTCCCTTCCCCTGTGATCCTTCATGCTATTCCTTAAGTTCCACATATGAATGAAACCATATGATAATTGTCTTTCTCTGCTTGACTTATTTCACTTAACATAATCCCCCTCCAGTTCTATCCATATCGATGCAAATGGTGGGTATTAATCCTTTAATTAATCCTGATGGCTGAGTAATAGTGCATTTTATATATGGGCCACATCTTCTTTATCCATTCATCTGTTGAAGGGTATCTCAGTTACTTCCACAGTTTGGCTATTGTGGACGTTGCTGCTACAAACATTGGGGTGCATGTGCTACTCTTGACCTTCAGATAATATGTTAGAAGGAGAATCATTAGCTTCCAGACCAGAGTTGACCACTGGTCACTGAAACTATGGAAAGCAAAATCACAGATAAGAGGAGGATTACTATACAATATGTAGAGAAATTAATAACATGCTATGGGAGTGGTCCAGAAATGATATAAAAGTATTAAGTTGCATGAGGAAGATCTTTCAGTGCTGTGAGTATATCTCTGTGATATATATTAATATTTAAACTTTCTTTGAAAGTGGTGTCAAGGTCTAAATTTTAGAGCTTTCATGTGTGGAAGGTCCTGTCTTCACTCCCTGCCATAGGCTGTTACTCTCACTGTCTGTTAACTGTGACCTTGCTCCCTTCTTTTGATTTATGGTGATGATCATCCTCATTGACTTCATTCTACTATGATCCTAATTAAACTTGTTAATTAGCTCTGCCAAATCTGTTAACACCTCCTTCCCCACCACCCCTGGTCCCCCACCACATGCCTCATTCCTGCACACCTCTGTACCAGTAAGGGTAGTAAAAGGAAGTGAAGACTATTTTGGTCTTTCTATTGCTATAGGAAAACAATATTGGGTGGGAATGGTTATTATGAATTTGGAGATTTCCTGAGGATTTCACATTTTATGAGTCACTTGAGCTTTCTGTCCCATGGCTGGTGAAGAGCACATATGCTACTTCTTTGACACACATTGGCACTTCTTTGCATCTTGTACATTCTAGTGGCCCTACACTTCTCTGGATTTATGAGGCTCAGCATTTTCTATTCTTGTCAGAAGGACCGTTTCTCACTTTCAGTCTTTTGGTGATGAAGCTCTGACTTTAGAGGACTCTTGGAAGAATACCACATACCTAGTTCTCTACTCCTATTCCTCAGCGTAGAGACCATCAGCTTCACTCTCTGACTGTGAGGACCCCATTTCCACTCCAGTGATCAAGTTCACTTACTTGAAATTGTGCTCTATTTGCAGAGAAAATGAATAGGTCTTGGATATCATATGATTAGTTAGTGGTCTTGGATTACCACAGATGGGATATTGGCTGTAGGTTTAAAAAAAAAAAGGTTAAGCAGAGCCCTATTTATCACCCTCCTGAGCCCACTAAATATTATACCCCCATAAAGACAGCAGTCATCAGTTAAATAAATGAACCATTAAGTTGAGAACAGATGTGTGAAAACAGCTACCCTCTCCTGATTTACTGACCCTTAGTAGACATTAGTTTTCTAATAGACTTTATCTGCCATATACAGCTTGCTCCACAAATTAGAAGATGTGGCCTCCTTTTCTACTTTAAGTTACCTTTCCTTCCATCTCTCATGAAGGAGCCCTGGGGCCAAGCAGATGACTCTCTTTTTCCCTCTTAACTCAGGTGCTCAAAAAAATTAAGACATCATCTTGCCAGGCCTCAGACAGAGATGGTATCAGGACTTGGAAGCCACCAGAACACAGGGGCATATTCTCCCTAGGTTTCCTCACTGCATATACTGGGTTCTCATCCCTGAATCCCATCCTAGAGATTAGCTTTCCAACTGCTATTCCACATGGCAGAAGATGACATTACAGTCCCAAGTCCTGATGGCTCCTGTTATTCTGGGAACAGCCCAGAATGAAGTTAAAATCTTTAGTACTAATTCTAAATTTCCATAAGAGAGAATCTGACTGATCCTGCTTGTCCAATGTCATCCAATGAGGTCCAATCAACTGCCCAAGAGATAGGGAGTACAGATACAGTTGCCGGGAACCTGCCCCTATAAGGTGAAGGGGGACAGTTAAATGATCATGTGAGCTGAGAAGAAAATCTAGATCTGTTTTTCTGAGATTAGCCTCTAGGTATTACCAACCTATATTTATGGATGCTTTTCGTTGTTTTGATTTGGTTTGGGTTGGGCTTCAATCAATGATTTACTTGGAAAAGGATACTCTATTTGTTCCTTTGTTTGAAGCAGCACATTGTTCTCATTCTTCTTGGTAAGAAGAGTTTGGGGAGTGTCAGGTAGAAAATGGATCTGGAAGGTTTGTTTTAGCCCCTTTAAACTAGATATAAACCAAAATGTTTGAAGAACACTTTCCTTACACCATCCTTGGGTGGGGGGAAGTCAACTATATTGTATTTTATTCTAAAAGAAATATATTTATTTTAAAGGGAAAGAAATTTAGATTATGCCTAAAAATAATTTTAGGTGTTTAAGGCTTTATCACACATGATTTTTTGCTATAAGTCCTAGCAAACTTTAAAATATTATTTCCACCAAATTATGCCCCTGTTCATTTTTCCTTTCCCAGTTTTATTTGTGGCTTCTCCTGAAAAGAATCACAGTGCCCATGTGAGAGGCTGACCACAGCTCAGTGCTGTCCATGCCCCCTTCCCACCCCCAGGACCTTCTTCTACATAGAGGAGAGAACAACACGGCAGGAGATGGTTGTTTACCTGGCAGCTACATGGGGCTGGACTCAAACACCATGGTAGAATCCATTCTGGGGTTTACCTTCCTTTGAAATAGGTTCTATTTCCTAATGCCCAAGAGATCTTAAATAACCTTTGTTTTGTCCCATTTCCCTCCAGGCTTAGCGCAGATATGAATGCTGATGTGGTGTGTCATACCCTGGGGTTTTGTAAGCAGGACCCTGGCCAACCATTGTGTCATCTCTACCCACTTCCCAAGGTGAGTGGGTTTTCACTTTGAATGTCAGATTATGGTGACATGCAAGTCCTTTGAAAATGTTGTAAAGGGAGGTTCAGCTTCGTGGGCCCAGTGGTTTGGGAACAAAGAGAGGCAAGATGACATTTTCAATTACATCGTGTCAAATAATATTGCCCAGTTTTAACCCAGACCCTCCCCCCCCCACCATGCTGCCAAAGAATGTCTTTTCTATTTAACTATCATAGACTATAATCTAGAACTGGGCTTGCATTAAGTGGGAAATCTAATCAGCCGAGAAGAGGTTAAATTTCTCTCCACCATTTAAAAATCAAGCAGGTCACTTTTATAGGAAGATAAACTCATTCAGTTTGCCCAGTATTCTCCTGGGATAAGTCCTGAAAGTCCCACGTCCTGGGAAAACCTGAGCAGTTGGTCACTCTGGTCTGACCTTTACTGTTCTCACCAATAAAATGGGTATAATAAAATGCCTAAAATACCTCCTTCATAGGTTTGCTGTAGGAAGTAAGTGAGCTAATGCACCCAAAACACTCAGCACAATATCTGCTACATAAAGAAGTATTAATAATATCATTAGTATCACTATTATTCAGAGATAGCTCTTCAGAACACCTTGTGTGCATTGCATCATGTTGGACAATTTTCAGTTGGAATGCAGCAGACAGGACTGCAAATGTTGACAAAATTCTCAGCTCACATTCTGGGTGAGAGTATAATATTAGATCTAATTGGGCTTTAAAATACTGAATTTTCAGAAGCTTCCTATAAAAATAAAAGAAAATATAAAAGAAAAGAAAATTCTATGCCTCCTATTCCAGAATTGTAGTTTTTCTGTGTATGACACAATAGGCTTCTGTTTTATATGTAATTTCCTTTTTATTCTCATTAAAATAAATTCAGTTTAACACATTGTGGCCTAACCAATGAACATGATGCTGCCAACTGACAGCATTAAATATCAGTCTGTCCCCCGGAGAAGGAAGAAAGAGGTGAAAATCCCTAGAGTATGAGCACATGTCATGCTTCCTAAGTGACTGACTACATGCGAATTACATGTCCCCGAAATCTACCTGAGAAGCTTTGGAATCCACTAGTTTCTAGAAGGGATAGGCATTTTTAATTAAAAAAAAAAAATTTCTTTTTCATATGTTCAAACAGCATGTGAATATGGTACATAATAATTCACTATTTGATAACGCACAGAGGAAACATGTCTCTATGTACAAAGGCAGGTGATGGGGGTTTTTTGTCATTTCCTTAAATAACATCACGTTATATATACATCACACTCACAGTTATATATAGTCACATAATGTCCAACTTTAAACTATGCCTTGTAAAATGACATTTCTTTATTTTCGTACCCTGTGGAGTTTATACTCAGAATACCATTTCTTCCCATCACGACACCCTTTGTAGTTCCTAACTCAGAATGGCTCCAGCCATCCTAGATGGCCCAGAGCGAGTGGGAAGATTTCACCCTAGAAATGTTCAGGCCATGCTCCCTGCTCAGCTTGATGTTCCCCCAGTTGCTGTTCTGGACCTTCACCCACCTCCTCAAATCCCCATTCCCTCCCTACAAGTGCCCCAGACAAAAGGGGCAGTTGGTGCAAACCTGGACAGCTTCCCTCTCTTCTGCCTCAAATATTTCTTTAATAGCAACAACTGATACTTACTGAGGACTCATTGTCCTATATGGTGCTGTGCTTACCCATCACCTTATTTAGTCCCCCAGATAACTCCAGGATGGAGGCACCATTGTTCATTATGAACCCTTTTTTAATGTCACAGAAACTGGGGTAAAGGGGTTAGGTAACTTGCTGAAGGTCACTCCCTTAGGAAAGAACAGAACTGGGATTGTATCCCTATCCTGCTGAGAGCAGTTGGTTAATCTCTTATCTGTTGTCAGTGTTTCTCCCCAGGATGTCTCTTTGCATCAGTCTGCTGAATTCCCACCACCACAGATAACCAATGTCAAAATCTTGGATGTTTTCCTTTTAATTTTTAAATTAATTATTATTATTATATTGATTTTTTTGAGAGTTATTATAATGTATATGTAATTTTTTACCCTACCCTACTTTGCCCCCTTAACATTACACCTTGAGCATGTATTTTTTTAATGGTATATATCAGACCTTCTTTTCATTTCTGTGGCACACCTGCAAAGCAGATGTGAATTAGTGGGTAGAATTATCTACCTACTAAAGATGTAAATAATTTCCAGTCTGCTGCCAGAAGCCTCCCCCATGACTCTCCCTGTCAATACCTACCCCTCAGTGTAGCCACTGTTATGAAGTCTATCACCACAGATTAGTTCATGCATATAAAGTTCTGTTCTTGAATGTCATATAGATGGAATCATACAATATGGTCTTCTCCATGTCTGGCTTCTTTTGCCTGTGAGGGTCATTGTGTTTTGTGTGTGTGACGGTATCACCACATGAAGGATTCCCACAGTCATCTTTTGTGGTCACTCCTGCTCTAACTTCCTGGTTAGTCCAACCAAATTCGGCTCTTGCTGCTTTCCAAAAAATTCTCTACATTGATGCCAGAAAGGCCTTTCTGTAAGGTAAATTTGATCTTGAACTCCCCCCTCAGTCCCTTGATGTGGAAATCAATTTCTCCCTCATCCTTCAACTGGGTGGACTTCCCGCCCTTCAGATCTCAGCTCACGTGTTGCTTCTTCAGGGACTCCATCCCTGACTCGTCCTATATACCCATCTTGTTGAAGCTCTTGTAGGTCCCTCCACGGAACCTGCCTTGTTTTAAATGATAGACCCAGGTGATTGTCTATCTATCCATCTCTCCCACTATGCTGTCACCGCCAGGAGGACTTGGCCTTGGTCACCACTGTACACCCAATGCTTAGGTTGCCTCACACATAACAGAGACATATTTGTTGAATGAATAAAGTGCCTCTAGCTTATCCTTTGCATCACTGATGGGAATTCTGATTTCCCTTACTTCCTGGACACATTAGTTTTCCCAGTGCCTGTCTCTGTGCCCAGCTTATGATCTCTATATTGCCTACCCAGTTAGGTATACATTTTCACTTAGCATTTCAGGATTCTCAAAAAGCCTTCCTGGACTTCCACGGTTCCCCTTGGGTACCCCCTGCTGCAGCCAAAATGGAGTGATTGGCTCTTCCTTGAGCTCACCTTAACCTTCCCACCTCTGTGCCCTTGTTCTCAATCATTCCTTCCACCCAGGATGCCCTGTCATTACCAGGTCCACCCTTTGAGCTCACCTCTCTGTCACTTTCTCTGTAGAACAATTCCTAATCCTCTCCGCAAAATATTAACTCTGTTCTCCATCAACATCTTAAATACCTTCTGAGGTGCTATTATGTGCCAGTGTTGTTCTAAATGCTTTATGTACGTGAATCATTCAATCTTATGAAGAGGTATTGTTGTTGTCCACATGTTATAGGTGAGGAAAGTATAGCACAGAGATATTAAAATATTAAGTTTGGGTACCTGGGTGGCTCAGTGGGTTAGGCCTCTGTCTTTGGCTCAGGTCATGATCTCAGGGTCCTGGGATGGAGTCCTGCATCGGGCTCTCTGCTCAGCAGGGAGCCTGCTTCCTCCTCTCTCTCTCTCTCTCTCT